>CM019823.1:59426192-59801890 GCA_009763385.1 Coix lacryma-jobi var. lacryma-jobi | reverse complement strand
TGTTCGTCCATCTCTTCCGGGGCGAGCTCTTCATCAAGTCCCTGAAGCCCAGCGGGAGGCGGCCCGTGCGCATGGGCTCCCTTGCCATCACCGCGAGGGCGGGGACCTCGTCGGCCAATGTCCCCCGCGAGTACCTGCGATACAAGCTTCCACCAACCAGGCCGGGTGGGACGACCATTGGTTCTATCTGCGGAACGAAGGTGGCCTCCTTCCGCAGTACACCGGCAGGGTCCTTACTCGACGCCCGGAGAAGTGGACCTGGGGCGTTGCGGCGGACAGGCAACGCCACCTGGCCCCGCTGATGGAGATGATGAAGACGCTGGTGGATGAGAAGAAGCTGACCGTGCAAGCGGTCATTTGGGCGTTCCACCAGCGAAGAGTTCTTCCGCTGGCGGACCGCCCCCTTCTTATGCACGAGATGGGCCCGCAGGCTCAGCTCGAGGCGCTCAATCGCTCGAGGATGGCCGAAGAGAGGCTGTCCCGGAACGAGGGCGTCTCCCGGGTGTCGATCACGATCCAGGGGCCGTTCGTCCCTGAACTCTCCACCTGGTTGCGATGGCACCCGACGAGGGGTGTCTCGACCTGGTAAGCCTCCCTCGAGTCGAGCTATCTCGAGCCTCCTCCCCTTCTTCCTCCTTCGATCCGTTTGCATCCGTCTTGTGGTTTGTCTCATCACGCTTCTCTTTCTTCAGGGGGCATTTACTTGTCGCGCGTCGAGGCCCCCGGTGAGGGAGGACGCCGCGGATGCTCAGGTGAGGCGCCTCTCTGCTCAAAAGGACAAGGAGAGCAAGGATGCCAAAAAGAAGAAAGAGAAAGATAAAAACTTGCGTCGCTTAGCTCGGGAGCAGAGACTGGCGAAGGCTCGTCGTAACCGTCAGCCTGGGACGGGTCCCCCGAGCTGAGCTCCTCGAGCTCGGAGGAGGAGAGTAGTGACGAGGAGGAGGCGACGACGAGGGGATGGATGCGCGCTTGATGCGCGCGGGGCTCGTCGATGACAGGGCTGACCGCTCCTCTGTGCAGGAGGGTACACTGGAGGTCCCACCGACAAAAGGGGCGCGCGGGACGCAGCCGCGGAAGGCGGCGCCGATCCCTGCCTCGTCGGGGGCCCGAGGTCCGTCGAGCTCCGCGCCGGATGTGCCCCGGTCGTAAGGAAGCCCCGGACCCGGAGCGCCTCCGCCACAGCGCCAACGGAGGCCGCCCCCGCGTCAGCCCCACGGGGGGTCTCGAGAGGGGTCGGGCCTCGAGAGGCGGTCGACAGGTGAGAAGGGTTTCGGGCCCGACCCCCGCGAGCCGTCAAGGGCGCCGTCGAGCCCGCGGAGGGGCGGGCGCCAAGAAGAGGCGTCGAGCCCGCGCCATCACGAGCGTCGGGGAGGGAGCCCCCGAGCGTCTCGTGACCAGGGGCGCGAGCGTCCCCGGAGTCCATCGCCGCACCGCCGCCGGGACGCGGAAGCGGACGCGGGAGGGCGCGACCACCAGCGCGGGCGCCGGAGCAGGTCCCGGAGCCCGCGCCGGGGCGAGCGCCACGACGTCAGCACGAGGGTGGTACGGTCGCCCTCCCGCGATGTGGGGCGGAAGGAGGGCTCTCCCTCGAGGTCGAGCCATGGGAGGCGTCGGGAGCCCTCCCCCCATCCCAGCCCTGCGGAGACGGCCCAGGCGCAGGGCTCGAGCCGTGGGGTGGGCTCGAAGCCCCCGAGTGGGTCCGGCGACTCCGGGAAGAAGCCCAGCCGCCGCTTCGGGTGAGTAGTTTCCTTGGGTCTCGTCGGTAGTGAGGCTTCACCTCTTTGCTTTTGATGACGCGTGCCATCTCCATCTTCTCAGGGGGAAGCGCTCCTACCAGGAGGTGGACCTCGCTTCGTCCAAGGGCCAAGACCTCGAGCCCCGTCGAGGCACAGGCACCTCGAGGTATGGCACCTTCCTCCGCTAGAGAAGCCGCTTGGCTGGAGAAGGCCCGAGCTGCCATGGCTCGAGGGGGCCGGATGATCGTCGCGAATTTTGGTGAGGCCGTCGCCATCGACCACAGGGGTCGAGGTACTCTTCCTGGTTCTGACTCTCCGTCATCTCGTATTGCAGGGGCCTCAGCTCATGGCATCGAGCCTGCCACCACCGTATCCGCCGAAGCGCTGCCTCCTCCCCCTCCTCCTCCTCCTGCGATGGTGCCAACTGGGAGCGCCATCCTTCCCCTCACCACGACGGCTGTTCCGGGGAAGCGCCTGGGGCGAGCACGGCCCCGCCGGCGTCTGGGGCTGAGGAGACTGCGCCCTTGTGGCTCCGACCAGCACGGGCCGGGCTGCGGAGGAGGGAAAGGGGGGAGAGGCGTCGGCGGAGAAGGAGCCGACGGTGGAGGACCTCCTGAACGAGCTGGAGCAGGGGCCGCTCCTCGCCGCGGGCTCGATGATGGTGGCGGCCCCGAGGTGCCGGCTAGCGCCGACAAGGCGCCGGAGGGCCCGGCCAGGGAAGAGGCCCGGGTCGAGCCTTCCCTCGACCGATCCGCAACAGGAAGCGCCGGCGGAGGGACGGAGGGAGTCGGGGCCCGTGCCGTCGGGCGGCGGGTCGCTGTCGGGGCAGCTCGAGGCGGAGGAGGATCTGCCCGACATCGAGCTCGACCGACCGATATGGCCGTTTCCCGTCCCACTGAGCCCGCCCCTTGCCGTGGTTCCCATCGAGCAGCCGGCCCAGCGGGGGCCCCGCGCGAGGTGCGGTCCATCTTCCGGGAGGTGGCCGTGCTTATGGCGGAGGCGGAGCGGTCCTGCTCCGAGGAGGCGGGCCGGTCCGCACAGGTGTCAGCCGCCCTCGCGCGGGCTGAGGCGGAGCTTCGAGATCTCCGCGCGGAGCTGAGCCGGAACGCCCAGATGGCGAGCCGGCTTAACGAGGCGGAGGCGGAGGTCCGGGTGGCTCGAGGCGAGGTCGCTCGATCCAAGGAGGAGGCCGCCGCCGTTCTCGAAGCGTCGAGGAAGGAGGCCGCGGACGCCCGAAGCGAGGCCACCTCTGCCCGGGCTGAAGCCGAGGCGGCGAAGCAGGAGGCTGCTGACGCCCGTGGCGAGGCCGCCGCCTGCCCGAACCGCAGCGGAGGCGGCGAGAAAAGAGGCCGAAGACGCCGTGAGTGGTGCCGCCACCGCCCGAGCTGCCGAGGGGGCGGCGCGGCAGGAGGTGATCCGCAAGGATCTGGCCCTGGTGGAGGCGGGCCGGCTGATCGAGGACCTTAGGTCCGAGAAGCTCCTCACGCTGGCCGAGAAGCGCAGGCTGGAGCAGCGTGCTGAGGGCCTGACCAGCGACCTCGCCGCACTGGGGCAACACTGCGACGGTGAGGCTTACACCTTGTTCTTGTTTGGTCTCGAAGTTTTTTGTTACGCCGCCGTCTCACTCTTCCTTGTTTGTTGCGCAGGGGTCGAGAAGACGGTCGAGGAGCTCCGCGGAACGAACCAGGCTCTCTTGGACCAACTCCAAGACGAGACGATGGTGGCGGAGCGGGCTCGCTCCTCTCTCGACCGGCTCGGCCCCATGTGGGGTGCTCCTCCTGTGACCGCGGCAGAAGGTGCAATGGCTCGGGGCGATGCCTTGGTCGACGCCTTGTGCTTCTTCGACGCAGCCGCGCGGGACCGTGTCCGGCAAGCTCTCCATCACGGCGTCAAGCAGACACTCGCGGTTGTTCGCTCCGGTTTCCGCTTCCCGGTCCACGTTGTCGCGAATGGCTTCATCGAGATCGAGGGGAAGGATGAGGAGTGGAACAACCGCCGTGTCGACAAAATTTTGGAGAAGATGGAGAGGCCGGGGACGTCGCTCGCGAAGATCTTCGAGGAGGACGTGCTGCCTCCTGACGCCAGCAGCGGTGTCGGGAGCCCTCCTCCTTCGAGCTCGGGCGTCGAGGTCGAGCCTGCCATCGTGGACCTCGGGGAGGAGTACCGCACCGACGAGGACTGAGGCCTGCGTGCCAAATTTGGGCGTCGAGGCCCTTGTAAGAATTTTATGACATAAATGAGGGTACGTCGAGACCCGAATGTATATGTGATTTGTTTATGAAAAAGAGTTGTTTTCTTTTCAAATGCGTTTGACCGCTTCTCTTTGTCGCAAGCTCGAGTTTCTGCTAACTTAGTCTGTGTTCCTTTGATACGTCGCGAGCCCCTCGAGGGGAGGCGTAGGTAGGGCACCGTAGCCCGGGGGCGTAGGTGGCCGTCTACGTCGACGCCCCCCGACCTTGGAGGCTCGAGGTACTTTAAGATTTAGACGTCGCTAGTTCACTCGAGGCGCGAGTCGAGACGACGGGTCAAATTTTGATGAAAAGAAAACACGCGTTTTCCGGAGTCTGGGGGCGTTTACCCCCTGTCAGCCCCCGAGGGAGGCTCGACCCTGAGTCTAGGCAGGGTCGGCTACCTGAGATGCTAAGAAACATGAAAGATGGAGCACGAGTTGGTCCATCATTTTGACATGTTTGTACAAAGCAATAAAATGAACAAGGCCTCGAGGCCTTTAAGGGTAGAAGCGACGTAGCTGAGATATGTTCCACGCGTTCGCCAGGATCCTGCCTTGGTCGTCGTAGAGCTTGTATGTGCCTGGCTTGAGCACTTCGGCCACGGTGTATGGGCCTTCCCACGGAGGGGTGAGCTTATGGCGCCCTCGATTATCTTGCAGCCGTCGAAGCACGAGGTCCCCCACCGCCAGGTCCCTTTTGCGCACGTGCTTGTCGTGGTAGCATCGAAGTGTTTGCTGGTAGCGTGCAGAGTTGATGAGCGCCACGTCTCGGGCCTCCTCGAGCTGGTCCTTGGCGTTGGCGAGCCTTCGTCGCTGGTTTGCTCGTTGTAGGCTCGAAGTCGAGGTGAGCCGTACTCGAGGTCCGTAGGTAAGACGGCCCCGGCGCCGTAGGTTAGGAAAAACGGGTGAACCGGTGGCTCGACTCGGCGTAGTCCTGAGGCCCCACAGCACACGAGGGGAGTTCTGTAGCCCACCCCTTTCCGAAATTCTTGAGGGTCTTGAACAGCCTCGGCTTTAGCCCATGGAGTATCATGCCGTTGGCGCCTCGACCTGCCCGTTGCATGGGGGTATGCGACCGAGGCCCAGGTTACGCGAATGTTGTTGTCATCGCAGAAGTTGGTGAACTTTTTGCCCGTGAATTGGGTGCCATTGTCGGTGATGATGACATTAGGCACCCCGAACCGGTACATGATGTTGGCGATGAACTCGACAGCCCTCTCGGAGGTGGGGTCTCCTATCGGCTTAGCCTCGATCCACTTGGTGAACTTGTCGACGGCCACGAGCATGTGTGTGTACCCTCCACTTGTCCTTTTGAGGGGACCCACGAGGTCGAGCCCCCAAACGGCAAATGGCCAAGTGATTGGGATCATCTGCAGGGCGTGTGCGGGCGGGCTGGTGCGTTTGCTGGCGTAGAATTGACACCCATGGCACGCTTGGACCAAACGCTTGGCATTCCCCAATGGCGGTCGGCCAATAGAAGCCTTGTCGGAAGGCGTTGCCAACCAGGGCCCTCGGCGCTGCGTGGTGGCCGCAAGCCCCCGAGTGCATATCGTCGAGGAGCTTGCGCCCTTCCTCGAGTGGGATGCAGCGTGAAGGATCCCAGTCGGACTTCGTCGGTATGCTCCCGTTCGTCGCCGTAGATGACGTAGGTCTTGGCCCTCGAGCGATGCGTCGGGCCTCCGTCTTGTCTTCTGGTAGCTCGCCTCGCGTCAGGTAGTCGAGGTAGGGCGTCCGCCAGTCGAGGGGCCGTGATGACGAAGAGGCGTGTGCGTCGACCTGCATCGCCTCTGCGGACGTCGAGGGGTCCTTCTCGAGGGGTGGCGTTGAGAGTCGAGCCCCCGTGTCTTGCTCGAGGGGTGGCGTCGAGGGGCCAGCCCCCGGGCGATTCGACGGATGGCTCGAAGACGTCCCTCGAGAAGAATCTGGCGGCGGTACCGTGCCGCGCTGGACGCCAACTTTGCCAGCTCGTCTGCGGCCTCGTTGTACTTCCGAGCTATGTGGTTGAGCTCGAGGCCGTAAAACTTGTCTTCCAGCTTGCGCACCTCCCCGCAGTATGCCTCCATCTTGGGATCGATGCAGCTTGAAGCCTTCATAACCTGGTTGACGACGAGCTGCGAGTCTCCTCGGGCGTCGAGGCGTCGGACCCCGAGCTCGAGGGCGATGCGCAGCCCATTGACGAGGGCCTCGTACTCGGCGACGTTGTTGGAGGCGGGGAAGTGCAAGCGGTAGCAGGTAGCGCATGTGTACTCCGAGGGGTGAGATGAAGAGCAGGCCTGCTCCTGCCCCCGTCTTCGTGAGGGATCCATCGAAGTACATGGTCCAGAGCTCGGCTTGAATCTGTGCCGGCGGGAGCGGGAGCTGAGTGTCGGTCCATTCAGCAACGAAGTCCGCCAACGCTTGCGACTTGATGGCCTTTCGGGGCATAGGTGATGGTCTCCCCCATTAGTTCGGCGGACCACTTGGCGATGCGCCCCGTGGCCTCCCGATTGTTGACGATCTCTCCGAGGGGGAAGGACGACACCACCGTCACGGATGAGCGAGGAGGAAGTAGTGCTGGAGCTTGCGCCTTGTGACGATGATGCCGTAGAGCAGCTTTTGGATGTGCGGGTACCGGACCTTGGCCTCGGAGAGTACCTCACTGGTGAAGTATACCGGTCGCTGGACCGGCAATGTATGACCCTCCTCGTGCCTCTCGACGGCTATGACCGCGCTAACCACCTGAGTGGTTGCGGCCACATAGAGGAGGAGGGCTCGGGGGAATCGTCACCTTGGCTGGTCGCGGGGGCACGAGAATTGGTGCAGAAGTCAGCAGCCCCTTCAACTTGGTTAAGGCCTCCTCGGCTTCGGCGGTCCACGCAAAGTGTTCCGTCATTTTTAGTAGGCCGGTAGAGGGGTAGTGCTTTTTCCCCCAGCCTCGAGATGAATCTGCTGAGAGCGGCTAGGCAGCCTGTTACTTTCTGTACACCCTTGAGGTCCGGAATCGGCCCATCCTCGTGACTGCTGAGATTTTTTCAGGGTTTGCCTCGATCCCCCGTTGCGAGACGATGTAGCCAAGTAGCATGCCTCGAGGCACACCAAAGACACACTTCTCGGGTTGAGCTCACATTCACTTTGCCCGGAGGCACTCGAACGTGGTCTCGAGGTTGCTGATGAGGTTCCCTACTTTTTAGTTTTGACCACGATGTCATCGACGTAGGCCTCGACGGTCTTGCCTATGTGCTCGCCAAAGATGTGCTGCATACATCGTTGGTACGTTGCCCGCCCCGACGTTTCGAAGGCCGAAGGGCATAGTAATATAGCAGTACATCCAAATGGCGTGATAAAAGGGTCGCGAGCTCATCGGATTTTCTCATCCTAATTTGGTGGTAGCCGGAATACGCATCAAGGAACGAAAGCACTTCGCACCCAGCAGTGGAATCGACGATCTGGTCAATTCTAGGTAAAGGAAATGGAACTTTGGACATGCTTTATTCAGACCAGTGTAATCTACACACATCCGCATTTTTCCATTCTTTTTCCTAACTAGTACAGGATTAGCTAGCCACTCTGGGTAAAGTACCTCCTTGATGAATCCGGCCGCCAAAAGCTTGTGCACCTCCTCGCCGATGATCCTGCGCTTTTCCTCGTCGAAGCGGCGCAGGCGTTGCTTCACCGGTCTGGACCCGGCCTGGATCTCCAAGGCGTGCTCGGCGACTTCCCTCGGTATGTCCGGCATGTCCGAGGGGTTCCACGCAAACATGTCGATGTTCGCGCGGAGAAAGTCGACGAGCACTGCTTCCTATTTGGGCTCGAGGCTGGTACTGATGGTCAGCGTCTTGCCATTGGCCGAGGTCGGTCGACGGGTATTTGCTTGGTGTGCTCAGCCGGCTCGAAGGTGCCGGCGTGACGCTTTGCTTCTGGGGCCCCCTCGGTGGCCAGAGCTGCTAAGCCTCGAGCGAGTCGAGGTGGACGTTGGCCTCCCCCCGCTCGACGCATTCCACGTCGCAGTGGTATGCGTGCTCGTAGGAGGTGTCAACGGTGATGACCCCTTTTGGCCCCCGGCATCTTGAGCTTCAAGTACGTGTAGTTAGGAATCGCCATGAACTTGGCGTAGCCTGGCCGGCCGATGATGGCGTGTAGGTCCCCTTGGAAGCCGCCCACCTCGAAGGTGAGCGTTTCCTGACGGAAGTTTGCCGGCGTGCCGAAGCAGACCGGCAGGTCGATGCGTCCGAGGGGGTGGGCCTTCTTTCCTGGTACTACTCCCGTGGAACCCCCCGACACTGGGTCGGAGCTGTCCTTCTGAAATCCCCAGGAGGTCGAGGGTCTCGAGGTATATGATGTTGAGGCTCGAGCCCCCATCCATCAACACCTTGGAGAACCGAACGTCGACTATGACGGGGTCGACGACGAGGGGGTAAGCCCCCGGGTTTATGACACGGTCCGGATGGTCGTCACGGTCGAACGTGATCGGCGCATCGGACCAGTCAAGATACCGGGGGCGTCGTGGCCAAGCGAAAAGATTTCCCGGCGCTCCTTCTTTCTTTCTCGAGCTGAGAGCCCGACGGTCGGCCCCCCGTAGATCATGTAGCAGTCGCGCACCGGGGGGAAGTCGCCATCTGCGTTCCTGCCGCCCGCGTCATCGGATCTTTGCCCTTAGGCGCGTCTTCCCTCTTATCGCCGAGCTTGGAGTAGTAGCCCTTCAACAGTCGGCAGTCTTTCAACTTGTGGTTTACGGGGCCCCTGTGGTAGGTACAGGGATCCTCGAGCATCTGGTCGAAAACAGCCCCATCGGGGGGCCTCGGGGCTTCTTAGGCTCGAGGGCGCCCGCGAGCACCTCTTTGTGTCGTCGTCGTCATCGGCGCCACGCTTCGCCTTCTGGCCCTTGCGTTTGTTTTTCTTCCTTTTGTTGCTGTCATTGTTGTCGTTCTTGGCGTCGTTGCCCTTGCTGGAGCCCTCCGGCGCGATCACCCCGCCTTGCCTTTGTCCGTGGAACGGCCAAAGAAGGCCCCCACTGCTTCGTCGCCCGAAGCAAAGCTGGTGACGCGATCCATCAGGTCCTCGACCGTCCCGGGACGGTAGCGTCCTAGCTCATGAACAAGCTCTTGGCATGTCGTGCCCGCGAGGAACGCTGAGATGACGTCCTCGTCAGGCACGTGGGGAGCTCGAGACGCTGCTTCGAGAACCGTCGAGCGAAGTCGCGGAGGGGCTCGTCCGCCGCCTGCCTGCAACGCCGTAGGTCCCAGGGGTTGCCTGGACGCACGCAGGTCCCCTTGAAATTCCCATCGAAGACCCTGACTAGGTCGGCCCAGTCATGGATCCGATCCGGCGGGAGCCCCTCGAGCCACCGGCGAGCGGTGTCCGAGAGGTAAAGGGGAGTTGACGTATGATCACGCGGTCGTCGTTCTTCGCTCCGCCCAGTTGGCAGCCAAGGCGGAAGTCCGAGAGCCAGAGCTTGGGCTCGACCTCCCCGTCATACTTCACGATGTTGGTCGGCGGTCGGAAGCGGTCGGGGAGGGTCGAGCTGCGGATGGCCCGGCTGAAGACTCGGGGGCCCGGGGGCTCGAGGACCTGCCGGTCCTCGTCGCTGTCGTAGCGCCCCCCTCGATGGGCGCTATAGCCACGCTCTTGGGCCCCCTTGTCCTTGCGCCGTCGGTTTGATGTCGTTGCGGGCGTCGTTGGGGTCCGAGGTGGCCGGTTGTCGACGATCCGTTCGCGGACTGGCCTAGCTCGAGAGGCGTCCGGCTGGTGGACGGATGCCTCGCGAGCGTCGTGGGGCGTGTCCGCCGGTTTCCCCGAGGCTGCTCCGCGTCGGCGTGACGCCGAGCTCTCGGCCTGCTGTACCGCGGCTGTCTCGAGGAGGTTTTTCATTTCTCCGAGCATGCGCCTGGCGTCGGGGTTGGAGACGGCGGGCAGGTCACGGAGCATCATAGCCGCGGCCACCACGTTCTGCCTAGCTCGCGGAAACATACCTCGGGCGTGCTGGTGCCCCGTCCTCGAGGATCCCCGGTGTGGACCTCTCGAGCCCGGCCTCGAGCTCCGCCCCTCGGGGCTGGGGTGGTTCCTCCTGCATCAGGGTTTGCCGGAGCTGCAGCAGGTGTCGCCGTTCTTCCTCGGCTTTGGTGATTGCCTCTTGCACTTGTGCGAGTTGCGCCGCCCGACCATCGTCGTGCTTAGGCGGTACAGCCGGTGCTGGAGGTTCGTCCCTTCTCTGAACGCGTGATCCGCCTGCCGCGGCCACGTCGCTAGGTCCCTCTAGGTCGAGGGCCGGCCTGTCGTCGTCGCCTTCGTCCTCGTGTATCGCATACGACTCCCTCGAGTTGGAAGCACTCCTCTGGTGGGATCCCAGAGGTCGGGGTCGTGGTAGTCGTATTCGTCGGAGTCGGAGCTGTTGACGGCACGCCGCCTTGACCGATGCTGGGACCCGCAGCTCGCGGTACCATTCTCCGACGGTGGCTCGCCGAGGTGGCTCGAAGGTCGCAAGAAGTCGCGGTCGACGCACGCGGGGTGGACGATTTCCAGGCTGGCCATGGCCTGCAGCAGCGCGCCAACGCTGCTCCCGGTCCGCCACCGTCTGGTCCTGATGGTGCTCGTCGAGGCGGTGGGCGTATACAGCCGCAGAGTTGTCGAGGCCGACCGGGAACCGCTGGCGTCGAGCGCGGCGCGACCCGGGCGGAAGGAGGCCGAGCGGCGTCGACGGCGCACGGCTCGGAGGCCTCTGGCCTGGTTCCTGGTCCGTACGCATGATGAATGCGAAGTCGCTAGGCGGGCGCGAGTGCGCCCTGGAGGTCTCCGGCCCGCGCCGGGCTGGTTTCCCCTTGGGGACCCTGCACCGGCTATGGGGGCGTAGGCGTTTGCCGCGGGCACCGCCTGCGTCCGGCGACGACGGTGACGACGGCGCCGCTCGCGATGTGGCGACGTGTGGTGGTGCGGGCGACGCGTCACGCCCCCCGCGCGGGGTGGCGTGACACGCACTCCGCTCAGGCCCTCCGTGGAGAGCAGAGTCAGCTCGTTGCCGTTGCCTGTGGCCAGGAACTCGAGGCTCCCGAACCAGACGACGGCACCAGCCGAGAACGGAAGAGGGGATGAAGCCATCCAGGAGTCAACGAGAAATCGGCTCGGGCACGCGAAGTCCCCTACCTGGCGCGCCAACTGTCGGTGTTTCGTACCCGGGGGTATCACACCAACGAGTAATATGATCGCGTGCTTCTCTTCCTGGATGGTGATGCAAGGGGACACAAGGATTTATCCTGGTTCGGGCAAAGAAGGCCCTACGTCCAGCGGGGGGAGATGTTCTTGTATTACTTGCACCTAAGTGCTTGTACAGGGAGAATACAAGCTCAGTGAGCGTGGACCGGAGTCCGGACTCGTGTCTGTGCGTGGACTCGTGTGTTGTGTCCGTCCTCCTGAATGAGGGCCCTAGTGTCCCCTTTTATAGAGCAAGGGGAGGCCAGGTTTACATAAAGTATTACAGGCGTCGGGGCGTATGGTGCCCCATACGGAGAAGGGTAGGAACCCTGTCTTGTCGGGGCCACTGGAGCCGATGTGATCGTCGCTGTTGAGGCGTCCTTGGGTCGTGGCTTCCATCCTGGGCGCGGACGTGGTGGCGCGACAAGGCGGGAGCCGTACAGCACCCATCCCGGAATGTATAGTGCGCGGCGGGGTCCCTCCGGGTCTTGGGGTACCTGTCCTCCAATAGCATGAAAGTAGTTAGGGCTCGAAGGGCGCGGAGCCGGCTTCGAGGTGGTGCCACGGGGGCTCGAGGGGCGCGGAGCCGGCCTCGAGGTGTTACAGTGCAGGGCTCGAGGGGCGCGGAGCCGGCCTCGAGGAGTTGCAGTGCCTGGCTTGGCCGAACAGTGCTGTACTGGTGCCCTTTTGCCCATGCTTGTGGTGAAAACGAGACTTGACCTTTACACCGGGTTACTGTGGTACACGCTGTGCACTAGTGGACATGACCGGAGTAGGTGAAGGCATTAAATGCGTGGTATGGGCTGGTACGGCTGTCTGTACAGCTCGAGGTCCGTGCGTTAAGGCTCGAGGTGTGGGGGCGCGCTCGCCCGAGGCCTGGCTGGGAGGGCTCGGGCGAGACGGAGACAGAGCGTTCGCCCGAGGCCTGGCTGGGAGGGCTCGGGCGAGACGGAGATAGAGCGTTCGCCCGAGGCCTGGCTGGGAGGGCTCGGCGAGACGGAGATAGAGCGTTCGCCCGAGGCCTGGCTGGGGAGGGCTCGGGCGAGACGGAGATAGAGCGTTCGCCCGAGGCCTGGCTGGGAGGGCTCGGGCGAGACGGAGATAGAGCGTTCGGGGTTTGCGTTGATTGGGGGTACCCTTTTTTGTACCACCGACAAATTGTGCTTGTTTGTATGTCCCTTCTTCATGGACCCCAACTCGGCTAGTTTGCCGAGCTTGGTTAAGCTTATAGGAGTAACGAGTTTATGTAGATCTGTTCAGATACATGCATGCTTTTAGCTCCTTATCATTAGATTGTATCATACGGTGGATTAATCTAGTTATAAGGGTGGTGTAGACTTAGTTTATGCTTGATGGTTTATGAAAACTAGACGTGCGACAGACTAGTTGGATTAACCTATGCATGTGTTGTTTGGATAGATTTATATTTTATAAGTTACCTGTTTATGATTTTTTTATATCTTAATGATATCCTCTTACATGTACATTCGGCAACTGGCTGTGGGATATATGTTCATTCTCAACGTTAGCCGAATGATCTCTGAACTTATCGACAGACAGCTTCTGTAGCTGTATGCCGTCGTGATTGGCTTTGAAGCCGTACATATGGAACTGTCTGGTTTTATCCAGCATGTTCTAGTTTATTCTCACAGTTTTATCCCTTGTTGGTTTTCAGGTCAAACCGACTGGCACGTCTCTGGATTCTAAACCCGTCGGGCACCCGATTGAAGCCACGTTTTTTTCGGCTTGCTGTGTGTGAGGCGTGAACCACATTTGGTGTCAACACAGAGTATGAGTCTTTTATGCAAATGTATAATCCTATCGAGCCTACACACGGATAAGTGGACTATAGAAGAATCAACAAGGCTATAAGAGTCACCCTTGCGAACCACTACTACCAATACTACCGGCGTTATAGGAGGCATTTATGAGCTATCAAGTCTAAGCACCACGCTTACACTATCCTACTACTCTAACTCTAGAATGACTAGAATTAAGTACTCAAAAGAGAGTCATAAACCTTAAGAATAACAAGAACAATGGCTCAAACTTAAATATAGACGTTGATTACCGAAACAATCGCTGAAGCAAGTTGAAGATAAACTTGAATCCGCAGGTACAAGATGAAGAAGTTGATCCGACAGGCCGGAGCTCCTTCTTGATCTCTTCCTTTCTCTCTCTCTTCTAGTTCTAATATAAGACTAGGTTCTAAACCTAAACTAGAGGGGTAACTAGTCTTCTACTTGATAGCTGGCTCTTGAAATCTTTTTCTAGGGTTTCTGAATGAGGCGTAGACTTTTCTGAAGAGACACCTGGCGGCCTCTCGGGGTGTCCTGCCTCGTGGTGTCCTCTAGGTCCTTCTGGAATATTCCTGACGTGCCGGTTCCGTAATCTTCCGTCGGTTTCCTTCTAGGAGAAGTAATCTGTGCTGGTTTCCTGGTTTAGTCCCTGCAGAATCACAATTCACCAAAACTCATGGAATATTGTCAATTAAAACCCTAAACCTTTATTGGTGATTTAATTCATGTCGTTTTCTTAATTATTTATCCTTTAATTTTGATAGATAACCAGTGTCAACAGTCATCAAGATTCTCTCCTCTATATCACTTTCTCCCACACTCTATATCTCATACTATATATTAACTCCAAACAGTGGCCCCACTTATTATCTTCTATAAATTTTATCAAAATATATCTATGTGAGATTTTGTTTTGAAGGATTTATTGAAATGAATTTAATGGTGCAATCGGAATTTAATTTGGTATTTTGGTTTGTGAGTTGTAATATTTTTTAGCTAGTTGAAACGGTGGGGCCCACCCTGCATGCACTCCCTCTCTCCTCTCCCTCCGGCGCATGCACTCTGTCTCCCTCTGCGCTCCTTTTTACCGGACGTCCTGTACTCCGTTGCATTTAGCGGACCGGAGGCCGTGATAAAGCATGTAGTTTACTGCTCCGCAGATGATTTTACGCTAAATGTCTCCTCAAGTATAGCGTAGAAGAGCCCAGTAGGATCAGCCTTTGGACCTTTCAGCAGTGTTTTGTATAGCCAACATACAAAAAACGATTTGATTAGACCATTTGTCAGCGCCTCTGTTCGTGTAATAGGTGCGACGATATCCACCTTCTCCTTACCGTCGTTTAAACCTCTTATCAACGTCGGTGTGTAAATGTGTGTCCGCAGTCGGTGGGAAACCCGACATTGCTACATTTCACTAGTGGTTATGAGTACGAAACAATGGTGGAGAGTACTAAGTTTTCAGAACATCTCTTCTAGTTTTCAAAAACCACTCCCAATCTTAATTTTTGGTAAAAAAAAAGTTTGCTCTTCAACAACTCCTTATGCGTGTATTCATCGGTCAATTAAAGGTGGAATGGCACGAGAAAAAAATAAAGAGTAGAAAAAGATTTGATTAGGATAATTTAGCAATAGCATTGATTCCTATTGTAAAACTATTTCTTCGATATTTTAGGCTCTAGATTTTGTAAAAACAAGTCTAGCAAATACGTTTTCAACTTTTTTTAGCCACTTGAAAAACTCATCAATTTACTAAATATTTTGTAGAACTAATAGAGATGCTCTTACTGCCGGATCATACATCGGACCGTTGGTGAAAATACTAGATAGATAAAACGCGCTTCGCTGCGCTGGTTTTACTCTGTGTGTTCTTCAATCAATCCCAGGAGCAAACCAGAGTACCAAGAACACATGCAATGGAAGCAGAAAAAAATAGAGAGTTACAAAACAGAAAATGCAACAAAGAAAACCAAAGATCATACCAAGAAGGAAGCAAAGTAGAACCGAGGAGAACACCATCGGAGCAAGGAAATACTCCCTCCACTCAAAAAAGAATTGTTTGAGATGATTTAAACTTTCTTTAATTTGATTAAATTAATAAAAAGTAGTATTAATGTTTATATCTCCAAATAGATTACTGTGAAATATATTTCATAAAGAATCTAATGGTAATTATTATTTGATTATAAATGCTATTAATTTTTTAAATAAGAATCTAATGGTAATTATTATTGGATTACAAATGCTATTAATTTTTTAAATAGGCTTGATCAAATTTAATTACTTTTATAAAAAATGTTTGTTGCACGCATTGTGGCTGAAGCCACATGCTGAGAGCAATCAGAAGGAAACCACGTGTTGAAGTATAATTGGATAACAAATCAGAGATGCCTCTCCGGACACCAAAGCTCCCGCGGTTATAGATTTTAATACTAGATAACTATGCGCGCTTTGCCGCGCCGTAAGAGCATCTCCAAGGGTTTTGCATTTGAGGTTTGCATTTGAGTAATTTGCCAAAAAGCTTCAAAAGAGCTATCCAACGGTTTTGCATTTTTACTTTGCAATTTGGGCAACTTGGCAAATGAGGGAGCAAACTTGGCAAAAATGCCAAGCCGTGGACGACTTTGCAAACCCCATCGCGCGAGCAAAGTCGCGCGCGAGGAAAGCGCGCGCACCTGGAGACCTTCTATTTTTATCCTTTGCCAAGTCCAAATGCCAATTCCCTTGGAGATGATCTATTTTTATCCTTTGCATTTTGTTATGGGAGTTTGCAAATACCAACAAATGCCAAGTCAATTTGCCAAAGCCCTTGGAGATGCTCTAATATAAACCGTAAGTATATTGGTCAATTGTTACATGTTGATTTCATCTTCTCACGTCACTGCTCGCTGGTTGCGGGTAACTTTTTCGGAAAGAATGAAACAATTTTATGAACTCGTGTAGCGCGGCCTTACATTATGCTATCTTGTTTAGTTCCTCCTCTAAAACTTTTCACTTTTCTATTACATTGAATGTTTAGATATATGCATGAAATAAATATTAAATATAGACTAAAAATAGCTAATTACATAAATTGCGATAACTTTGCGAGATGATTTTTTTAAGTCTAATTAGTCCATGATTTGATAATATTTAATATTGTGCTACAGTAAATATATGCTAATGATGGATTAATTAGTCCTAATAAATTCGTCTTATGGTTTTGAGATGAAATATGTAATTTGTTTTTATTAGTCTATTTTTAATAGACTAAATTAGTGCCACAACATTCAATGTGACACCCAAAAAAATTTCATCCTCCAACTAAACACCTAGTATCTGATATTTTGGTAATATCATTAAACAACTTTGGAGTATTTTACCAATAGAAAAGGAAAATTAAAACTACCTCTCATCTTCGGTTGTGAAAAAATAGGCACGGGTAAAGTGCTAAATAAAATACGTTGGTTAAAAGTTTTACTATTAATCCGTGTTAGTCAAACTTTTTAAAATTTGACTAATTTTAAAGAAGAGAGTAATAATATCTATGATATAAATAGATGCATTATGAAAATATATTCTTTTAAATATCTAATGATATGTATTTGGTACTATCAAGCTTGATAGTTTTTTCTAGAAATTCAATTAAAGTTTAAAAAAATTAACTTAACCACTCTAAGAATTAATTCTTTTATGGACAAAGAGAGTAGTATCTAAATAACATCATTACATAATATTGGAGTATGAGATTGAGGAGACAAATAAACCTATCTCATTGCTGGTCGTGAAAAAATAGCAGGGCAGAGATCGTTGGTGTCCGTCACACGTTAAGCTAAAATTAGCAAAGCACAGCACAACACTCACGTGGTGATCATGATGTCCGAGAGCTAAGAGCTGTCTCGTTGTGCCAATTATCTTACGCGTATAGATTTGTATATATTATTGAACACACTACTGTCACACTGATTTTTGAATATAAAAAGATATCTGCAAAAATCTTAAAAGGAAAAAGTAAAAAAAAACATAAAAGAAAAGGAAAAAAAATAAATAAAAAAACAAAAAAATAAAAAATGTTACAGTAACCTGACCCGCGGGAGGGCGCCAATCCTCCCGCGGGTATAGTCTAGTATTATTAAGCACTGTCGGATTATCTCCCAACTTCGTCCTCACCTGCCTTTGAACTAACGGTGAAATAATTAACGGTTGGCTCACAAAGAATCGGCGGTGAAGGTCGTGGCGGTGATAACACAATGTGTAGTAGTGCTCTTACGTATAAACCTTTGACAAAATTGGCTATATTTTAATAATCTTTACTCAGCCAAATCTTTAGCAAGGCCAATCTCAGTGGGGTTTCATGGGTGTTTCATGCACATTTTAATAGAGTGTCATATCAGCAAACTCCATGAAACAAGGAGGAGAAAGACAAAATTCGTTTCATGGCCAGTGAGACGATGTTTCCAACGCAGATGAAACGGGATGAAACCCGCATTGAGACGCTCGGGAGTTTCATCGCTGCCTCCGAGCGCGCCGTCACGGCGAGACCGAGCCCCTGGCCGCGGGCGCGAACCTCGGTCGTGGCCTCGTGGGAGCGCCGCCGCCGTGACGCGACCCTGGGTCGCAGGCGCGAACCCCGCCCGCGGGAGCGCCGCCACCGCGACTCCCGGCCACGGGAGCGACCCCCAGCCGCAGGAGGGCCGCCGCCGTGGGCGCGCGAGAACAGAAGCTGGCCGCCAGCCAGCCACGGGCGCGGGGAGGGGCGCCGCCGCCGCACCGCTACTCCCAGCCACGGGCGCGCCGCGACTCCCGCGGCCCAACCGCAGGAGCGTCGCCGTGGCGGGCGCACAAGAACGGAAGCTGGCCGGCAGCCAGCCATGGGCGCGGGGAGGCGCGGTCTCTGCCAGCTCCGGCGTAGGCGTGGGCGTCGCCGTGCGCGTAGGCGAGGGCGCAGGAGCCGCCGGCCACCCCGTGCGCAGGCGCAGCTCTGCTAGAGGAGATCCTGGTGGGGAAGAGAGGAGATTCTGGTGGGGAAGAGGAGCTCCTTCACGTTGCAGCCGTCGTGTGCGGTGGTGGGGAAAAGGACGCGACTCTGGTGGGGAAGAAAGAGGATAAGGGCACGTTCAGCCCACAGACAGCCTGCTGTCTATATGTTTTTGGAATCCGAACATAGACAATTAAAAAGACAGGACATACAATGGACTGTCTATTTAGTTGTCTACAAGCTATTTAATACTTGTATGTAGTCAAGATCAATTATGAAGACTATTGTATATACTACTTTTTGTGCGTACAATGGACTGTCTAATTTGTTACATACAATACAAGACTATTTTTTCTATCTATAACAATAATATCACACAGGTTACAAGTAGTTGTTGATTATAATACTGTATGCATGTCGTTGTAAAAAAAGAGAATATATTATATACGTGCTGTGCCACACGCATGCTATACTCTGGTGTTGGATGCCACATTTCGTCCTGATAAAGCCGCCACTTGCTCACAATGCTGCGTACAGCGGGAGATGGTGCGGCCGTATGATCTCGGAGCACGGGCCACGCTCGGCGTTTCACCAGACGACGGGGCTGTTCTCTCTCATCGTTAATGAAGGGGATTTTTGCAAAACTGTGGTTATACAGACGGCTTTGCAGACGGGCTGTACTTGCCCTAAGAGAGAGATCATGGGGAAGAGAGAGGATAAAGAGAGATTGTGGAACCCACGGTCTATGAAATTGTACAATGAAATTGTGCGTTGAGAGAGGGACTCGTTTCAAACGAAGTTTCACTGTTGGAAATTGGGAGATGAAACGTAGCACTGAGACTGGCCTAAGCCAAACTTTGATAATAATAAACCAAGTAGGCTCATCGTCTCCAAACTTCAACGGGGCTAACGGGGTTCGTTTGGTATTTCCCCCCCAGTTTTTCCTTCGTGTCATCGTGTGCCCCCCCCCCCCCCCCCCCCCCCCCCCTAGTGGCCTAGTGCGAGAAAGAATACAAAGAGGCATATTTCACTGGGAAGTGGGAAGGCAGCACAACACAACTCGGCGACGACTGAAATTCTTGCTTAGCGCTTAAGACTATACCAGGTCGAGAGTCCAGAGGCTCCATCTAAATTCGGAACACGTCTGGCCGACTATTCTAATCGTAGAGGTTGTATGTAGGGAGGAGGCGTGATGAAATCCGGGTTGAGCAGAAATTGCCTGTAGAAGCAGCTACTCGTTCATTTCCTTCGTCAGTAAGGTCCGTTTGTGACGAGCCGTTCGCTTCATCCTCGTCTTGCCTGCTCTGCTGCCACCAGTCTGCCACGAATCGCCTCCACGTCCGTCCGAGGAAGGGGCCAGCTAGGTCGAGATCGAAACCACCGCCGCCGCCTCCGCCGTTAAGGGCGGCCAGGCCGCGATGTGGGTGGAGATCCTGTGCGGCCTCTTGGCCTACAAGATCATCCAACGCGTCTTCTTCGCCGGCGGCGACGACGCTTCCTACCTCGCCGACCTCGACTCCTCCCACTCCGACCTCTGCTTCGCCGTCGCCTCCAGGTTCCACCCACCCTCGCCCACTCTTTCAGTCTTCGCACGGATTCATCAAAGACGACAGGAGAAACCCACTCTACTGACCCCCAGTCGTCGGTTCCGATTCCCCTTCCAGGCTCGAGAAGCTCTACGCCGGCCGATGCTTCGTCGGTCTCCGCATCCCCGACCCTGACGCCGGCGAGCGCCAGCATATCGACGTTGTCCTCGTTACCAAGAGGCCAGTCTGCCATCTGCTGCTTTGCAATTTCCAACCTCGTCTGCTAGAATTTTCTTTGGGGGGTTATTTTTCAGAAGTTATCAGCTCCTATGCTACCGCATCATACTCACGCGGTAACAACTAGCGAATATATGTACAGCTAGCAATTGGGCATACCGCCTTCAGATTACAGAGATAATTGTATTGGAGAACGATGAAGTTAGTACCCAAAAAACTGTAGCCTGCCTGATCTATTAGTCCTTTGTTTTCCTCAAGTGCTCATCCCACTCTTGAACACTTGAAGATCTTCCTCGATCCTCTCGAACAATGTTTGGATGTGCCATTAGCCATTAGGTAGCTATCACCTAGCGCAGCTAGATAAACAAGTGGGTTTGGTAGGACCTTTGCAATCACTCGCAGCCTGTCTCCCTTTGCTTGCTTAGAGCAAGTATTATAGAGCCTAGTCAGCTGGCTGAGAAGACATCCACGTCATGAAAATCTGATGTGGCAGAAAGAGAAAAGGAAAGAGAAGGCAGGACGGGCGCTTAACTCTTCGCCGACTGAAACGCAAGAAACGAGGACAAAACGCCCGTACCCAGCCTAGTGCGGGCAGCAAAACCGGCGCTTCATCCTCCGCTTACCTCCTGTCTGATCCCGTGCGCCGGCCACACCGGCAAGGCATGCATAAACTGCCTGCTAAATCATAGGGACCTGATGCTTCTTTTTCTTTTATTTTAGTAACGGAGCTGGTGTTTTCTTCTCTTTTAATAAATAGGCAGTTGAAGTTAATCTATTGTAGTCTTATAGAATCTCTCTAATATTTTCTATGTGGTATTTGTTATTGATGTAGATTTTACGTTTGTTGTTTGATGAAATAGCCACACAATTCTAGTTTACAATAGATCCCAATTGATAATATACGCACACAAGCATTAGATATTAAAATATTTCTTACAGCCAACCTTACAGTCTACTTACTATATGTGTTTTCTATTGATGCTGACTTTAAGTGGCATGACATAAGCTAACAGCCAGCTGCTGGCTAAATTATTAGCCATGCTCTTAGAAATAGCATTTCTCACCACTCCATGTGCCATATTTCAGCACAATTACCATGTTCTGAATTGCTTCTCGGCCTTTGCCCAATTTCACTCCAAATTGTCTAGATGTCATCATTACTGGCTCATACCCAATGTACTCAACCTCCTTGCATATTCTATCCATATGATGTTAAAGTTACTTGAGTCTAGGCTCGTCTTGTCCAAACTTGGAAATTGAGGTTTTGATCTTCTAACACTAAACAGGGAGGTGATGGTGGTAGCGATCAAGAACTTCTCTGGTTTTGTTGAGGCTGACAAGGATGGAAATTGGTCTTGTCCAACTGACAAGAAGCGTAAGCAAGAGATATTTCCAAACCCGGTATGTGGCTTGACCACTACTTTTTCTGCTTGAGTTCTTCGACAACTTCAATGGTATTGCAGAGTGCTATTTACTCATTAATTAATGAGCACAGTGAGGTTGAGCTACCATTTGGACATAACCGTGTGTTTAAGTAGGAGACCACTAGCCAAACTGTTGTACTTTCCAGTGAACATTTAGGCAGAAAGGATGTTTACTGTATGTAGAATTTCTACACTCTCAAAGAGAAATGCTTTGTTGGAATTATTCTTGATAGTGGGGCTATGAAATCCTAGAATTGTTTTCAGACCCAAGTCACATTCCAACTGTGGAAAATCAAGTACATGGATTCAATGGGTTTTTAGGTTTGCATGTACCGTCTGATGCATGTATCTTAATCTTCAATCATTCCTCTTGTATTCCTGTTTCCTCTCTATTAATTTTCTGCAATTTGTTCTATAGGTATTAGAAGTCAACAGATTAGCAGCTAATCTTCAATCATACTTGGAGCAAAGGGGAGCAAAATTGCCTGATGGGCATATCATCGGGAGAGTTGTTCTGCCAAATCCCAACTGCAGGTTAGTTCTCTTTATGCAATTATGTTCTGTTTGCTCTTCTTCTGTTGGATACTTCTTTGATTTTTCTTATTATTATTATCAGGCTCTTTCTATAATTGTAGTTTTTACTATTTAAGATGTTCTCCATCAGGCCTTCGTATACTATAAGCATCCAACCAGAGGTCATGCTGTATGATCAATGGAAGGATCTCAAGACAGACTCAAAGAGTGGACTCTCAGCATGGATTAAAGGTGCCTTTTCTGGAAGCAAAAGTGTCATGCACGATTCAGTGCCCCAGAATCTACATTTTATTCTCAGCTCATCGCCTATGTGGGACAGGTGAAGCACTTCGTTTCTTGCTGCCCTTTTAAGGCCTTTTTAGTGTCCACCCCAAAAACTTTTCACCCATCACATCAAATGTTTGGACACATGCATGGAGTATTAAATGTAGACTAAAAAAATAACTAATTACACAGATTTCAATAACTTTGCGAAATGATTTTTTTAAGCCTAATTAGTCCATAATTTGACAATGTCGTGCTACAATAAACATGTGCTAATGGTAGATTAATTAGTCTTAATAAATTCGTCTTGCGGGTTTCAGACGGAATATGTAATTTGTTTTCTTATTAGTCTATTTTCAATAGACTAAATTAGTGCCGGAATATCCGATGTGACACCTAAAAACTTTTTCACCCAAGAACTAAACAAACTCTCAAGGAATAATTATGGCAGTTTTTAATGGGAATAAAAAAAGAATGACCACAATTTGAACAATTAGGAGGGAATAAGATAACAACATCCTTTGTACCTGGATGGAGAAACTGCATTGTCTAGTATCAGCCTGATGTTTCTTATTTTGTCTCTCAAAGTTCTGTTTTAATTTAAGGGCATCTTGGGGTAGTTGGGGCTATTTACATGTTGCAGTCCAGTGTGAAAATGTAAAGGCTCAGGTTGTTCTTTTATAATATATATAGCTGCCCGTTTCCTTTTGTAGGTTGGAACTCAGAGGAGACAAAAATGTTCTTGGTGAATTCATTGAGTTCAAAGGCAGGAATGAGGACATTCAACTTCTCAAAAATCTCAAGAGGTCAAAAGTCAGTCGATTCATCATCCAGAAGTCAACTCTTTTTGGTGGTTTTGGTAAGATCTACAACATTTTGTTCTTGTTCTTTTTGCTAGTTACAATCTTCACCTAAACTTTGTAATGTGATTTTTTCATGGTGAGAACTTACGTGTCTATCACTCCAGGTTAGTGGAACAATGCATTTGCTGCATATAGTTTATTAGCTTTGTCGTGCAAGGGATTAGAGAGTACCCCCTCCGTATAGGAAATAGAAGTCGTTTTGGATAAGATTTTGGTCAAACATTGAGAATATAAATCATGAATAACTTTTAAATTGTTGAGTTTAGAGATATAAAAATCATATAAATAAATTTGTCTTGAAAAATACTTTCATAAAAATATACATATATCACTTTACAACAAATATTTTTAAAGAAACAAATGATTAAAGTAATACTTTGGAGATCGTATCGCTGTTCTAAACGACTTCTATTTCCTATACGGAGGGAGTATAGAGTTAGAGGTTAAGCCGTTAAGGTACTATATCCATAGAATGCTTATAGAGATGTCATGTGTGCTTGGTCATCTCGGTAAAATCAAAAGGACATTTATAATGTTTGGTGATGGATTGTTGTGTACTATAGATGGAAATCTTATGATAGTTTCTTACTATTACAAGACATCTATGCCTAGATTTTGTAGATGATGTGCATGAGCATGACTTATATTTCTTTGGTTTGTTGTTAATGCGAATGCACCAATGCAGGTAGGTCACGAGTTCAAATATTGTATTCTCCTCGTGATTATCGAGCTGAGGGAACTTCATCTTCAGAGTGGAAAGAGATTTCTGTAAAGCAATACACAGAGATTGTTTTCCAGCCATTACATCCAAAAAAGCTCGGAAGTTATTCAAGCTATCCAGTGTTGTTTTCTGTCATACTGAGTGCCTAGCAAGCAGAAGTTTGCCTGTCAAATTTAGGTTAGCCACATCTTTTGTATTCTATATTTCTCGTCCGTGTAACTCATCAATTGTGTGCTTCTCCATTTCCACCTGTAATTATGTGTCTGTTCTTGATGATGAGGGAAGTGACTTATAGCGACGCCTAACTGAATATGCTTCATAACTGTTGCCTGACAGTGTGTGCGCTATGGTACGGGTTTCCTGATTGAATCTCAAACGGGTTGGTAATCCCAGTGAGGTCTGGGCTGGTCAGTCCAGGCCCAGTTTCTTTCGTAGTGCTGCCTTGCCTTCTAGGACTAGGATTTGAATGATTGTTTTCTATGGTCACTGATGTGCAAACATGGGCTGAAAGGATTCTTTGTGACTCAATTTTCTGGAGTCCTGAAAGCAAGAATGTCTGGTGGGCGTGGTTGATACTCATAAACTCCTGTTTCCATCACACACCTTTAACATGTCCTAGCATAATAACATTGCTTAGTTGGGGGAAATGGCGTTCTATCTTCTATATGTGATTTGTGTGCCTTTTAGCAGCCGAAGCTGCTGCACGGAACAGTATTTAGGCCCTGTTTGGCACTTCACTAGTGAAACCATTATTTTGGACTTCGACTCTATGGACAGCTCTACCTATCAAGCTGGAGCCATTTTGGTAAATCGTTTAGCAAAACAGCTTCACATACAAAGTTTCTCAAAATACGGTCTCATATAATGCCACGTAGGATGAGGTGAAGCCATTATTTTGGCTTATCCCACCTCAAACATCTGTGAGAGCACGATTTTAGGGGCTCTCTGGGTGAAGCCGTTTTATTTTACTCTATTTAGCACAAAATGGCTCCAAACGGCTTCTGAAGCTGGTGGAGGAGCCCTGTCAAACAAGGCTTTACTGTCACACTCTTTGAATCAGCTGCGGCTATGTAGCTGCTGATCGAAGAGAGTGATAGTAAATATCGGTGCATCCGCTTATTAAGCGGGGGTGTTTGGTTGTTTGACTTATGGCTTGTTTAGTACATTAATAAGTTGTTGTAAGTTGAAAATAGCTTCACTCGTGAAATTGTTTTATTTCTCTCTCACAAAAGGATAAGCTAAAAAAATAGTTTAAGTAGTTTTTTTATAGTTCACACCCTCATTTCTCTCTCTTAACCATGTATAAAGGTTTTGTTAAACTGTTTTATGAAGCATTTTTTTTCAAAACAACTTAGTTTTTACTAATGAAGCTGAGTTGTGCTAAATAGGTCCTTATTCATATTTTTAACCAGACTAAGATTTACTATGTCTAGTGTCTACAGCTGCATAGGAACTTGGTGTTTAAGCTTGGCCAGGTTTGACGAAGACGGTGTTTGGTTGTGGCTTGAATTGTGTATAGTTCTTGTAACACCACTCATCTCCTCACAAACTCTCTACGGTGATCGTTTGGTAGTGATGTCACATCACATGAATAGAAAATGCATTGATAAGGCTTCACGTTTATGAGGGTGTTTGGATCAGGCCCTAAAGTTTAGTCCGTTACATCAGTATTGCATCATTAATTTAGTCTATTAAAAATAAAATAATTATAAAACTAACTACACCACCATATAATAATCAACATGATGAATCTATTAAGTCAAAGTAATCTATCAGTAAATATTTTACTGCAGCACAACATTACCAAATCATGGATTAATTAGGGTTAATAAATTCATCTCATGAATTAGCCTTCGGCTGATAAATTAGTTTTATAATTATTTTATTTTTAATAAACTAAATTAGAGTCACAACATTTGATATGATATGGACTAAGCTTTAGTTGTGTGAACTAAACACCCCTAGTCGCCCTGCTATTTGTCATCAAGGGGAAAAAAAGCTTGAGACCGGCTAGGAAAACGCATTGACAGAGCGATGAACGGCAAAGCTGTGAGACCTCTGTTGATCTGATCTGATGGGATGAATGCATCTCGTGGCCTGCTCGCCTGCAATTTTAAAAACAGCTGTACTTGATTGAGCTCCACCACCAAGTTTGTTCGCCCTCCCAACCGCTTATCAATAAACCTTTATTCCCGGTGACTCTGCTTCCTTCCCTACTGTTCACGTCCTACTTTCCTCCACTCACACCCCTGTTCATCCACAGTGCACATGCCTCATCCGTTCGATCCTCTTCCAGACCTTAGATGCTCGGCACGTCCCTTGGCCACCGCCCAACGGGTCAACGGACTAGAACCCTCCACACCGCCCAGCAGACCTCACGCCTCCGGCATTACTCATTACTCAATTAACTAATTAAGGGAAAAGCCACACGCCGCCACGCCGCACTCCCTCCCCCAAAAAATTCCCCTTCATTGTCCGCTGCGGCGGCGTCGACGTCGAAGAGCCTCCGGCCCTGCTCCCACCTGCGCTGCCGGCAACGCTAGCACACCGCTCGGCTTCCACGCAGTGCAAGTCCACCGCCCGACTTCCGAGGTCGCGACTCCGTCGTGCTTTCCTCCGCCGTCCGCGTCCCCATCTGTGCCGTACGTTGCTCCGGTGGGCAGCGCCCCGCCAGTCGGCGGGCTGCCCACGGACGCCTTCGTCCGCAGCCTCCGTCGTGCTCTACTCCACCGCCCGCGTCCCCATCTGCGCTGTCCACTGCTCCGGTGGGCGGCGCCTCGCTAGCCGGCGCGGTGCCCACGGAGGCCTCCGTCTGCGCCTGCGTCCTGGGTTTCCCGGCTGGGGCGGCTCGCTGCGGCTCCGCCTGAGTTCTGATATCTCCTTCACGGAACTTCCCTCTTTCATACCCGTACAGCCGCGCATGTGCCGGTTACGTCGCACGGCGGTAACCATGCTTCTCTTCTTCACCTGAATCGACTTCGTATCACATTTATTTTTCTGTACTACACTTCTTAGTTACGATTGTATGAGCAAATGAATTGTGCCATCTATAGCGTACAACCTTTGTTTGTCTCACATTAAATAGCAGACGATACTATTAGACTCTCTTTTAGCAACTCATCCGGCAACAACCTGCGCTTTTTTTCCCCGATGTGCTGTTGCTACAAAAAAAATAATCGTTAGTTATCTTTCATGCTCTATTTCGTGCCTAATTTATTGACTGTCACACTACAGGTTTTTATTCCTTCAAACATAGTTTACCCACAGATTGCTTAACAAGGATGCCGCGTCAACCATCCGACTATTTATTCACACATGGACAAACGCCAGCGAGATCCCACATACCACATCGCCAGGCAATTAGGCGCCGATGTATGATGCTTCCTGACAGCTTGTGGTGCTTTGTTTTGGACTGAGGAACGTGTCCGTGGCCGTGGTAGCCGACATAGGCCAATTTACAATAAGTGTTGTAGAGGTGGCAACATTGTTCTTCCTCCATACAAAACACCTCCACAACCCTTGATCGACCTTATGAGTTCGAGGGATACTAAACTGTCCAACCAATTTTTTGATGGCATCAGATGTTACAATTCCATGTTTGCTATGACATCTATGGGTGTTCATGTTATAAATTCTATTAACGATGGTCGAGGACCTTATGTCTTCAAGATTAGCGGCCAACTATGTCATCGGATAGGATCGCTAATGCCACAAGGTGGTAAAAGACCAGAATACTGTCAACTCTATATCTTTGATACCGAAAATGAAGTGAGCAACAAGATGGCTGTTTCTTCACATGAAACTGGTGCTTTCAGACCAAATGAGGCTATTGTGGCTTCTTTGCTTAACATGTTTGATTCTCACAACCCAGTCATCCAAACTTTCCGTACTGCTCGAGACAGACTATTCAATGAAACTGATGATCGATGCTCTTTGAAGATATTCAGTTCTCCAAAACAGAGTGGTAATGTCTATAGTGCTCCTATTGCAGCAGAGGTTGTTGGCCTGGTCATTAATGACCTTGGATTATCTGATGATGGCCGAGACTTGGTAGTCCAAGACCGTGCATCCAATCTGCAGAGGATGAAAGAAACACACTGTAAGTTTATGGCAATGCAATACCCAATATTGTTTCCATATGGAGAGGATGGCTTCCATGAAAAATTGAAATACCATACATGTCAACGATCAACGACAATTAAACGAGCAAATATCACCATGCTAGAATTTTTTACATATAGATTGCATGATAGACTAAATGACTTCAATACTCCATTACGTGGGAAAAAACCCACCCAAGCCTATATTGTAGATGCTTATTGTTGTGTTGAGGATGGCCGCTTAAGCCATTTTAGAAAGAAATCATTCCAGGCTAAATATAGGACAGCTAGTTACAGATCTTTACTGCAATCAGTCAGTGGTGGTGTCACGGAGGCTTCGGCTGCAGGCCAGAGAGTTTATTTACCAGGATCTTTTATCGGAGGGCCACGATGGTATTACCAAAATTACCAAGATTGTGTAGCTCTTTGTCGTCGATTTGGATGCCCTGATCTGTTTGTTACTTTCACATGCAATGCTACATGGCCTGAAATAGCATTGGCTCTAGCAGCTACACCAGGTCAACACCCATCCGATCGCCCTGGCATTGTTGATCGAGTATTCCAAGTAAAACTTAACTTGCTCATGGATGACATAGCCAAGCATTCATTTTTCGGGCCTATACTTGGAGGTATTACGACAATGTTCATACATACTTTTAGGTCCTATTACACAGTATAGACCAAATTACTACATTATTAATTACTATTTTCCCTGTAGTTGTTTACACAATTGAGTTCCAAAAGAGGGGTCTGCCACACGTGCACATCATCATATGGCTTCAAACTGATGGCCCGCGTACAGCTGACCAAATTGATTCCTACATATCAGCCCAACTACCTGATCCATTACTTGATCAAGTTGGTTATGATGCTGTTTTAAAATTTATGATACATGGTCCATGTGGTCCTATGTGTTCAACTTCTGCTTGCATGGTCGATAACAGATGCAGCAAATTCTATCCTAAAGAATTTTCATCCACAACAACTGTGTCATCCAATGGTCATGTCATATATGCACCCGAATAATGGTATCACAGTTCAAAAAATGGTGTTCACATCGACAACCAATTCATAGTCCCCCATAATGTCGACCTATGTGTCAAATATGATGCACACATCAATGTTGAAAGTGTTAATCGCAATGGAATGGAGAAATACTTATTCAAGTATACAAACAAAGGTCCTGACCGTGCCAAGGTCTACATTCAAAATAAAGAAGACCATAATGCTGGTCCCATCAACGAAATAAAACAATACTTGGATTGTAGATGTATAACACCCAATGATGCAGCCTGGCGGCTTCTGCAGTTTGACATTCATCACACGAATCCATCTATTGAGCGACTGCATGTCCACCTTGCACTTGAAAACAATATCATATATGCTGAGGATGATAATCTGGAGGAGGTGGTTCATGATCCACGCAAACACATTCACCAAATTAACTGCTTGGTTTGAGGCCAACAAAGCGTATCCACAGGCGAGACAATTTACATATGTAGAATTTCCTGAGTATTGGACATGGCATGTTGATGGCAAGTATTGGTAGCAGCGCCGCAACAATCGCCCAAAACTTGGCCGCATAACCAATATCAGCCCTAATGAAGGTGAGGCCTTCTACTTGCGCATGCTACTGCACATAGTCAAAGGCGCACGTTGCTACTCTGATTTAACAAATGTTGCTGGTCAGCACCACCCTACCTTCCAGGCTACCTGTGAAGCTTTAGGTTTACTTGGTGATGACCGTGAGTGGTCCCATGCTATGACTGATGCAGCACATTGGGCACCCCCATATCAACTTCGTCAACTATTTGTGACGATTCTCCTGTTTTGTCAGGTCACATGCCCAACAAAGTTGTTTGATGAATTTACACACGTAATGGGAGATGACATGAGGTACCAGATTCAGCGCCTCATGCCAAGGATCCATGAGTTAGTACTTCAAAGCCAAATCAGATCCTATGTTCCACTTGAATTAGACAACTTGCTTAAAAATGCCGGTTATACATTGGCTCATTTTTGTTAGAGATATGTATATATATTGTATTTCCCTTTGGGACACGGGCCCCTTTGCATATTGTATGTAACCTGTACATAGGGCAAAGCCCTCTTTGACTGAATAGATATGCTACATTCCTAACATGGTATCCAGAGCCTGGTTGGGATAGGGTTGGCCGCCGGCTTCTTCCTGCCGTGCCGCCGCCGTCTCTTCCCTCTTCCTGTCGTGCGGGCGCCGCTCCTCTTCTCCGCGACCCTGCGACTCCTCTACTTCGGGTCCGCCCTTTTCCTCTACTGGGCGCGGACCTGCGGACCCGCGGGCGCGGACTTGCAGCGCGCGGGCGCAATTCTTCGCGCCGGTGTGGACGCGAGGCCTCGCGGGCCTCTACTTTCGCGGTCAGCGCGGGCCTCTGCTTCCTCTGCTCGCTCCTCTGCTTCGCGGTTGGCGCGGACGTGGTGCAGACTGCTTCTTGCGGGCGCGACCGCGCGGAGGCGGCGCCACGGGAATTCCGATTTCTGCGGTGCGGGCCATCCTCTGCTTGCCGTGGTGAAAGCCCTAGTTTGGTTTTGGTTAATTGATGAAACCTATTTGGTCTAATCCTATTGCTAAGCATGTGTGTAGCTTATGAGGAAGGATTACGACCAAGCCAAGTGGTGGAGCTAGCTAGGCGACAACCATGGAAGATGGTGTTGGCCATATGCATCTCAAGTGATCAAGTGCTCTACCCTTGGTGAATTGCAAGAAAGAGAAGAGATGGAGCAAAGAGGCCCGAAGGCAAAGGTATAACCTATAGGGCTCTTTGTTTTAGTGATCAAGACACTTAGCGAGTGTGATCACATTTAGGATACATAGCCGTACTATTAAGAGGAGATTATTCACGGCTTATGCGGTGTTCAAGTGCCACTAGGTGTTCTCTAACATATCGATTCTATAGACCTAGTGAGTGACTAACTAAACCCTTGGTAATTGCTTTGAAAATGCTAACACACGTGCACAAGGTGAAACACTTTGGTGTTGGCACATGGGAGCAAGGGTAGAAGTTAGAGATGAAAATTGTCAAGTTAGGGGCATCGGACGCTGGCGTCGCTGGCATCGGACGCTGGCCGAGCGTCCGATGGCAAACCCTAACTGCTGTCAGAAGTCGAGGTAGCATCGGACGCTGGCAACGGACGCAGGCGAAACACTGTTGCAGAGTCCGATGGTCATGACGTGGCGCGAGCTAGTTTTCCAGGGAGCATCGGACGCTGGCCTGCGTCCGATGCAGGACCATCGGACGCGTCCGATGCGTTTTGGCCCTCTCTGGAACCTCTCTGCATGGTCATCGGACGCTGGGTTTGAGCGTCCGATGTGATAGTGCCGGAGCGTCCGGTGTGACACAGTAAAGTGCTGAATTGAGCAGAGGCATCGGAGCGTCCGATGCCACTTTAACCAGCGCGGGCAGGAATGGAATGTGACCGTTGGGATCTAACGGCCTGTATTCATAGCAGAGGGACACGTGGTGCTCATCGGAGCATCGGACGCTGGGGCAGCGTCCGATGGCCCCGACACCGGCGCGTCCGATGGTCCTGTTTCGGGTCCAACGGCTAGGCCGACTTGTGTGGCCTATTTAAGGGGCTTGGCCGGCTTGCTAGGTTTCTCTCTTGCACATTTTGATTCCTAAGCATTCTAGTGAGCCTTGGCAAGCCTCCCAACTCATCTCCCAAGTTGATTTGATCAAACCAAGTGAGATTGAGTGATCTAGTGCGTGATTTGAAAGAGTTCAATCTAGTGGCACTAGTTCTTCGCATCGGCATTGAGTTTTCTTGTTACTCTTGGCATTTGCCGGTGCCTAGACGGCTTGGAGGTGTTGAGGTGGTTGTTGGCAAGATTGGTGATTGTTCTTGGCCACCACCGATTGTGATTGTGAGAGGTTTTGGAGCCTCACCTCGCCGGAGCGGCAAGAGGCATCCTTAGTGGATTGCTCGTGTCATTGAGCTACCTCACTAGTGGTAGATTCTTGTGGCGCTCTTTGTGAGCTTGGCTTTGCGCCGATTAGCCACCGGATCACCTAGTGTTGGTCGACACAACGGGGAGTAGCGTGCCGGCAAGCACGTGAACCTCGGGATAAATCTTTGTCTCCCGAGTGCTTATTGTGATTGTGTCCCCATCTTGGTGATTGGTCTCCATCTACACATTCTTGGTGATTGGCTTCACAAGTGGATTTCACCGGTGATTGGCTCTCTACGTGGCGATCCCGAAGGCTCGGTGAAATTCCCTCTATCTAGCTTATTTACTTTGTGTATTTACTTTGAGCTACTTCATTTGTGTAGATATCTTTTCTTGTTGTATATCTTTTGTCATATACCTTGTGTAGCTAGTTGTGAGTAGCTTGCTTAGTTTGTCTATTGCACACACTTGTCTCATATACATTTTTGTATATCATACTTGTGCTAGAGCTATATTGTTTTATTCCGCATTTGTTATTAGCTCTAGTTGATTGTGTGACATAGAAATATTAGGTAGAATTGTTGGATAGGTGGCTTGCAACACACTATTAGGCTAGCGCAAAAAGCTTCGCCATTTGTTATACTAATAGTGTTTGCCTAAGTAATTTTGTAGATTTTTAATTAGGCTATTCACCCCCCTCTAGCCAACTTGGACCTTTCAAGTGGTATCGGAGCCGTGGTCACCGTTTGTTTGAGGCTTAACATCCTCCGGTGTTAAAAATGGCTCAAATCAACTATATGGGGAAGCCACCACATTTTGACGGCACCAACTTCGATTGTTGGAAGAGGAAGATGTGTGCATTCACAAGAGGAATGAATAGAAAGATTTGGAAGTAATTGAGCATGACTTTGCGATAATTGATCCCACAAGTCTCACTCCTAGAGAAGAAGAGAAGCTTCAATGGAATGATGTAGCAATCAACTTGTTCTATGAAGCATTTGATACAAAGCATTTGATACAAAAGTCTTTGAGCAAATCAAGGACCTTGAAAGAGCAAGTGAGATATGGGAAAGATTGGAAGAACATATGAAGGCACCAAGGCGGTCAAGGGAGCCAAGCTATATATCCTCAAGGACAAGCTCGCCATGTTCAAAATGCAAGACGATGAAAGCATACCGGAGATGTTTCACCGGTTGCAAGTGAGATCATCAATGACTGAAGGCTTTAGGAGAGAAGGGGAGGACAAGGACTTCTCTCACAAGTTCTTTGAGATGCTTACCACCAAGGTTGATACTATTTGGTGACTATTCCTAGTGAGGGAAGGATGGATACGGTAACCCCAAACCAAGTACTAGGTGATGTGGTCACACAAGACACATACCGTGTGGAAAGGGATGGGGAGCCAAGAGGAAGAGAAGAAGAAGAAGACCGTGGCTTTCAAGGCTTCATCCTCCAAAAACAAGAGCAAGGGTAAAGCTAAGAAGGAGGAAAGTGATGATGAAGCAAAACACAAGCTTGAGTGAAATGGATTGATGAAGAAATGACTCTATTTGTCAAGAGATTTGGCAAGTTCATGAAGAAGAAGGGCTATGGAGCTAGAAAGAGAAGAGATGCATACAAGAGCACTAACAAAAGGTGCTATAGATGCAAGAGCAAGGATCATTTCATTGCGGATTGCCCATACTCTAGTGATGATGAAAGGAAGACCACCAAGAATAAGGCTATGGATAGTCTTGCTATCTCAAGCAAGCCTTCTATCTTCAACACTCCATCATCATGCTTCATGGCTAGGGCCACTAAGGTATCATCCGATGAGAGTGAAGTGAGAGGGAGTGAGAGTGATTGATGATGAGGAGTACTCAAAGGAGGACCTCATGAGCATGCTACAGATGCTCACTCTTACATTGAGACTAAGAGGAAGGAGTGCAAAGAATTGCGCAAGGCCAACAAGGCTCTTGAGCAATCCTTTGATGAGCTCAAGTCCACTCATGAGGGGCTAAAGGAAGCCCATGAGAAGCTTGGCCAAGCTCACACTAGGCTTAAGGAAGCCCACTCCTCCCTCCTTGATCAAAGTAAGATTGAGGATGTTGTAGAGACATGCAACATAGGAGTAACATGTGATATTTCTTGATGAATCTTTTTATGCTCCTATTGTTGTTGCTCCCACAAATGCATCATCATCATCTAGCTCAAACTAAAAGGCCTACTTCTACTACATGTGATTCATCATTAGTGGTAGAAAATGAGAACCTTAAGAATAAGGTGTATGAGCTCACTCATGCTTTAGGCAATGCCTATGGTGGAGATGCCCGCTTGCTTAAGTGCTTGGGTAGCAAAGGTGTCCACTCAACAAGGAGGGACTTGGCTATACCCCCAAGAAGGGCAAGGCGGCCTTTGCTACTCACAAGACTAGTTTTGTGAAGAGCAATGGTCGGTATTGCTATAATTGCAAGCAGCAATCCGGGCATATAGAGCAAAATGCTTTAAACAGAACAAAATCAAGAACAATGCTCATGCATTATCATTAGACTTGATTCTTGTTATATGCTTACAAAGGGCACTAATGGTGTGAAGGCTAAGTACATTGGTGCACCCATGGTTGGCCCAAGAGAGAAGGCAATTTGGGTGCACAAGAGCTTGTGACTAACCTTGGAGGACCCAAAAAGGTTTGGGTACTAAAAGGAATTGATCTCTTGTAGGTAAAACTATAAAGCGGGGGAAGGCATTTGGGCTTGATAGTGGGTGCACTCACACATGACCGGAGATGGAAGAATGTTCAATCAATCAACACTAGTGGCAATGATCATGCGGATGCGATCACATTTGGTGACAATAAGAAAGGCAAGGTCAAAGGCTTGGGCAAGATTGCATATCCAATGACTTGAGCATCTCCAATGTGCTATTAGTGGAATCTCTCAACTTTCAATCTTTTGTCCGTAGCACAATTGTGTGACTTGGGTTTCAAATGCATATTTGGGGTTAATGATGTGGAGATAGTAAGTGTTGATGGAAGTGATTAGTGTTTAAAGGATTTAGATATGAGAATCTTATTGGTGGACTTGATGCAAGTGAAGCTCAATTATACAACATGTTTGTTCACCAAATCAAGTATGGGTGGCTATGGCATAGGCGCTTGGGACATTGTTGGAATGAAGCAACTAAAGAGCTAGTGAAGCATGTCATGGTTAAGGACTAAAGATGTTCATTTGAGAAGGACAAGCTTTGTAGTGCATGTCAAATGGGAAACAAGTTGGAAACACTCATCCCAACAAAGGAATGATGAGCACTACCCATGCATTGAGTTGTTGCACATGGACTTGTTTGGACCAACTACATATGCAAGTATTGGGGGAAACAAGTATAGCTTTGTGATAGTGGATGACTATACAAGATACACAGGGTCCTTCTTTCTCGTTGACAAAGTGAAGTGTTTGGCATATTCAAAACTTTGTCAAGAGAAGCCAAATGAGTTATAGAAGAATCAAGAAAGTGAGAAGTGACAATGGAAGTGAATTTAGAAACACAAGAGTTGATGAGCTATGTGATGATTTTGAATCAAACATCAATTCTCGGCCAAGTATACTCCTCATCCAATGGAATAGTTTTGAAAGAGAAGATAGGACACTCATTGATATGTCAAGATCCATGCTTAGTGAATACAATGTGAGTGATTCCTTTTGGGCCAAAGCAATCAAACGGCATGCTATTATAGCAAACGGCTCTATTGTCACCCTCTATTGATGAAGACACTATGAGCTCCTCAATGATAGAAAGCCCACATTGCATATTTCTGGGTCTTTTGGTGCAAATGCTACATATTGAAGAAAGGCACAAGACTTGGCAAATTTGAGAAGAAGTGTGATGAAGGGTTCCTACTTGGTTACTCCACTACAAGCAAAGCTATAGAGTGTGGAACGACACAACAAGAATAGTTGAAGAAGTCCATGATGTTGAGTTTGATGAAACCAATGGCTCACATGAAGAACAAGACAACCTAGATGATGTGAGAGGAACACAATTGGTGGAAGCTATGAAGAACATGGACATTGGTGATATAAGGCCAAAGCAAGTGTTGACATAGAAGATGACAAGATCAAGTGCTCTCTCCTCCAACCATGCATGACAATGATATTGCAAGCTCTAGTGGTTCTCAAGATCAACAAGATACTAGTGCAAGTGCTCAACCGCAACAAGTGCTCCAACCAACACATATTGCAAGAGCATCCTTTGGATCAAATTGTTGGTGACATAAGAAGAGGTGTGCAAACAAGATCAAGATTGGCTTCATTTTGTGAACACTACTCATTTGTATCATCTATTGAGCCAACCAAGATTGATGAAGCTTTGATGGATGTTGATTGGGTGAATGCAATGCATGAAGAGTTAAACAACTTCACTCGCAATGATGTTTGGGAGTTAGTGGAAAGACCAAAGAACACAAATGTATTGGTACAAGATGGGTCTTTCCGAAACAAGCAAGATGAAGATGGCATTGTTATAAGGAAACAAAGCAAGATTGGTAGCACAAGGTTACACTCAATTGGAAGGCATTGATTTTGGAGAAACTTATGCACCGGTGGCTAGATTGGAGGCCATAAGAATCTTACTTGCATATGCTTGTTTCACCACATCAAGCTCTATCAAATGGATGTCAAAAGTGCTTTTCTCATAGATTCATCAATGAGCTAGTGTATGTTGAGCAACCTCCGGATTTGAAGACTTTAAGAAGCCCAACAATGGTACAAGCTCAAAAGCATTATAGGGTTGAAGCAAGCACCTAGAGCATGGTATGAAAGATTGAGGGATTTCTTGCTATCAAAGGGTTTCAAGATGGGGAAGGTTGACACCACTCTCTTCACCAAAAAGATTGGAAGTGCTTTTTGTGTTGCAAATCTATGTGGATGACATCATATTGGATCAACAACCAAGACTTTTGTGAAGAGTTTGGAGAAATGATGGCTAAAGAGTTTGAGATGTCTATGATTGGAGAGCTTAGTTACTTCCTTGGTCTACAAATCAAGCAAATGAAGAAAGGCACATTTGTTAGTCAAGGCAAGTACATCAAGGACATGCTCAAGAAGTTTGGGTAGATGAAGCAAAAAGCAATAACCACTCCAATGGCACAAATGGACATTTGGATAGTGATTTAGTGGTGACATGGTGGATCAAAAGCTATATCGGTCAATGATTGGAAGCCTACTCTAGTGACCGCATCAAGGCCGGATGTCATGTTTAGTGTGTGCAAGGTTCCAAGCTTCACCAAGAGAAAGTCATTTGAAGGCAACCAAAAGAGTATTGAGATATTGAAGCACACTCCTAATGTTGGACTATGGTATCCCAAGGGCTCTCAATTTGAATTGTTGGATACTCGGATTCCGATTATGCGGGATGCAAGGTGGATAGGAAGAGCACATCGGGCACTTGTCAATTGCTTGGAAGATCACTTGTCTCATGGTCATCAAAGAAGCAAAACAGTGTTGCACTCTCTACCGCCGAAGCCGAATACATATCCGCGGGTAGTTGTTGTGCACAATTGCTATGATGAAAGCAACATTGCAAGATTATGGAGTCAAGTTTGGACAAGTTCCATGCTATGTGATAATGAGAGCGCCGTCAAAATAGCCACCAACCCGGTTCAACACTCAAGGACAAAGCACATTGATATAAGGCATCACTTCATTAGAGATCATCAAGCAAAGAAAGACATATCTATTGAAAGTGTGGGCACGATGATCAACTTGCCGATATCTTCACCAAGCCATTAGATGAGAGAAGGTTTTATAAGCTAAGGAATGAATTGAATATCCTAGACTTCTCAAACATGAGTTGAATGCACCCCCACTTATGACATGCCTCTCCTCAAGAAAGCAAAGGTGAAATTGATTGGCATGTGCATTCATTCTTATTAAGGTTGTGATCTAGTTCATATAGCCATCACATTGCTTATTTAGGTTCATTCATGGTAAATCAAATGAATTTGAAGTCTATATGGTACCACTATTGCTTCCATGTTTGATTTGTTCTAGTGGTAGAGCATATAACTTGTTTGTGAGCTTGTAACTCTAGTGTTTGGTCTAGTAAGTGTGCAATGGGTGTTTAACCAACGTGAGTAAGATAACCATTGAGAGAGTGTGTGAAAGAAGCTTACTCTAGAGCAAACCGTGTTAAAATCCTAGTTCATGAGCTAGATTAGGCCATACTTGACTTAGTTTGATCCCTACATGATTTTCATGATAAAGGATTGTCTCCTTCATTAAAATTTGCCTCACCTTTATGATAATTGTTGACAAAGGGGAGAAATGATGCAACAAAGATATGCTAGAAAGGGGAGATAACCAGAGTGTAAGTTTCAAGTGGGATTGGAGCATACAAATAGGGGGAGCAAGCTCATAAACATGTATGATGCATTTGAAATGTGCATATTCGTATGTTTGTTAGCAATGCATAAGCCTTTTAATTGATATCCATGCTTATGTGGTGAATGCTAGTGATAGGTTATGTTTGATGAATTGATTTACTAGCATGTACATAATAGCAACTAGACATACTTGTATCAAGTGGTTCAAAAGCCTTATTATAATGTTGATCTCACGGGGTTCTTGAGTTTGATGTATGTCTAGTGATAAAATGGTGCTAGGAGGAGGGGTTTAACATGTGCACTCCGATTGGTATCATGCTTCAAGGTCCATTCTTATGCCTTAGCATCATCATTGATAGTATTGCTCACCCACATTTATATCCATATATAGTGTCAAATCTAGTACCAAACTCTATAGCACATATGTAGAGGGAGCTAATACTATCAATGTGGTTACTCAAATTTAAAGCACATATCTTTGTATAGGTTGTCATCATTACCAAAAAGGGGGAGATTGAAAGCCCTAGTTTGGTTTTGGTTAATGATGAAACCTATTTGGTCTAATCCTATTGGCTAAGCATGTGTGTAGCTTATGAGGAGGATTACGACCAAGCCAAGTGGTGGAGCTAGCTAGGCGACAACCATGGAAGATGGTGTTGGCCATATGCATCTCAAGTGATCAAGTGCTCTACCCTTGGTGAATTGCAAGAAGAAGAGAAGAGATGTAGCAAAGAGGCCCGAAGACAAAGGTATAACCTATAGGGCTCTTTGTTTTAGTGATCAAGACACTTAGCGAGTGTGATCACATTTAGGATACATAGCCGTACTATTAAGAGGAGATTTTCACGGCTTATGCGGTGTTCAAGTGCCACTAGGTGTTCTCTAACATATCGATTATAGACCTAGTGAGTGACTAACTAAACCCTTGGTAATTGCTTTGAAAAATGCTAACACACGTGCACAAGTGGTGAAACACTTTGGTGGTTGGCACATGGGGAAGGGTAGAAGTTTGAGATGAAAAGTTGTCAAGTTAGGGGCATCGGACGCTGGCGTCGCTGGCATCGGACGCTGGCCGAGCGTCCGATGGTAAACCCTAACTGCTGCGTCAGAAGTCGAGGTGGCGCATGGGACGGGCGCGGCGAAACACTGTTGCAGAGTCGATGGTCATGACGTGGTGCGAACTAGTTTTCTAGGGAGCAGGACGCTGGCCTGCGTCCGATGCAGGACCATCGGACGCGTCCGATGCGTTTTGGCCCTCTCTGGAACCTCTCTGCATGGTCATCGGACGCTGGTTTGAGCGTCCGATGTGATAGTGCCGGAGCGTCCGGTGTGACACAGTAAAGTGCTGAATTGAGCAGAGGCATCGGAGCGTCCGATGCTAGGCATCGGTGCGTCCGATGCCACTTTAACCAGCGCGGGCAGGAATGTGACCGTTGGGATCGGGCGGCTGTATTCATAGCAGAGGGACACGTGGTGCTCATCGGCATCGGACGCTGGGGCAGCGTCCGATGGCCCCGACACCAGCGCGTCCGATGGTCCTGTTTCGGGTCCAACGGCTAGGCCGACTTGTGTGGCCTATTTAAGGGGCTTGGCCGGCTTGCTAGGTTTCTCTCTTGCACATTTGTTTCCTAAGCATTCTAGTGAGCTTGGCAAGCCTCCCAACTCATCTCCCAAGTTGATTTGATCAAACCAAGTGATATTGAGTGATCTAGTGCGTGATTTGAAAGAGTTCAATCTAGTGGCACTAGTTCTTCGCATCGGCATTGAGTTTTATGTTACTCTTGGTTTGCCGGTGCCTAGACGGCTTGGAGGTGTTGAGGTGGTTGTTGGCAAGATTGGTGATTGTTCTTGGCCACCACCGATTGTGATTGTGAGAGGTCTTGGAGCCTCACCTCGCCGGAGCGGCAAGAGGCATCCTTAGTGGATTGCTCGTGTCATTGAGCTACCTCACTAGTGGTCGATTCTTGTGACGCTCTTTGTGAGCTTGGCTTTGCGCGATTAGCCACCGGATCACCTAGTGTTGGTCGACATAACGGGGAGTAGCGTGCCGGCAAGCACGTGAACCTCGGGATAAATCTTGTCTCCCGAGTGCTTATTGTGATTGTGTCCCCATCTTGGTGATTGGTCTCCATCACACATTCTTGGTGATTGGCTTCACAAGTGGATTTCACCGGTGATGGCTCTCTACGTGGCGATCCCGAAAGCTCGGTGAAATTTCCTCTATCTAGCTTATTTACTTTGTGTATTTACTTTGAGCTACTTCATTTTGTGTAGATATCTTTTCTTGTTGTATATCTTTTGTCATATACCTTGTGTAGCTAGTTGTGAGTAGCTGCTTAGTTTGTCATTGCACACACTTGTCTCATATACATTTTTGTTATCATACTTGTGCTAGAGCTATATTGTTTTATTCTGCATTGTTATTAGCTCTAGTGATTGTGTGACATAGAAATATTAGGTAGAATTGTTGGATAGGTGGCTTGCAAACACACTATTAGGCTAGCGCAAAAAGCTTCACCATTTGTTTAACTAATAGTGTTTGCCTAAGTAATTTTGTAGATTTTTAATTAGGCTATTCACCCCCCCTCTAGCCAACTTGGACCTTTCACCTGGGCGCCTCCCCTTCGTGCGCGGGTGAGGCCTCCCCTGCTGCCTGGGTACCTCCCCTTCGTGCGGGGGTGAGGCCTCCTCTGCTGCCTGGGTGCCTCCCCTTCGGCGCTTTCAGCCTGGGTGCGGGCACCGCTTTCTTCCGTGACTCCTCCCTTCTCAAAAAAAGATGGCATCTGCTCTAGTTCCTTCCTCTGGTGGGGGTGCCCATGTCACACGATATCCAGTGGTCTTCAATGGCACCAACTATCGTGATTGGGTTTCTCATATGAGGTGGCATATGCGCGGTCTTCGTTTGTGGGAGTTTGTTAGTGGCGAGCTGCCATGTCCAGTATTGCCTTGTCCTCCAGTTCAGCCAGTGATCCCTACAGGAACTTCAGAGGCTGAGGAAAAGAAGTTACGAGAAGATTATGATGATGATTTAGCTCTCTTATAGTCTCACTTTAGAGCCTACCGTGCATGGTTGGATGAAGATGCTCGTGCTGGGGTGTTCTTGTGCTAGTATGGATGAGCGTCTAGCTGAATATTGTGCAACTAGATCATGCTTCTCAAATGTGGGCTTTCCTTCGTCAGCGTTACGAGCCATCCGGTCAATCCACCTATATTGCTGCTTTACACCAAGAGCACTTGTTACAGCAGAGTGATAGTTCAGTTCAGGAGTTCTTCGACAGCTATCTGCAGTTGGCGAGAGCTGGACACCCTTGGCCCTCAGTTGTCTCCAGCCACTTGTGATTCCTGTAGGAAACAACAAAGTCATCTTGAGCTTCGTCGCACCTATGACTTCTTGACTCGACTTCGTCCCGAGTTTGAGCCTCTTCGTGCTCAGTTACTGGCTCGTGAGCCATGTGTGTCCTTGATGGAGGCTCTTGCTGCTGTTCGTAATGAGGAGACTCGTCTTCGTTCTACTGGCCTACTTCAGACTTCCTCCTCAGTCCTGGCTGCTAGATTTGTATCCTCCGGAGTGCTTGGACCTGCTCCTAAGGGGTCTGGGGCTCGCAGCACAAGTGGTCTTCATTGTGATTATTGCGATAAAGATGGACATGATGAGGCTCACTGTTATAAGAAGAAGCGGCAGGCTCAGTCTCGTCGAGGTGGGCGTACTGGTAATGCGACTACTGGTGGTGGCTCTACACTAGGCGACTACTGGTGGTGGTGGCTCTCACGCTGATACACAGGAGATACTCATGTTGTTGCGTCGACTTGCCACCTCTGTGCCTACTGAGCTGCTGGTTCTGCTACTCTAGCTCTTGCCACCTAGGAGTTGTTTGGTTTGTTACTACTGCCTCTGCAATGTCTGTGCCTCTTCTCAGTCTTCTATTGAGAGATCACCATCTACTTTAGGTATCTTGCCATGGATTCTGACTCCGGTGCTTCTTTCATATGACACCGGATTGCAGTCGTCTTTCTCCATCTGCCCCTCTCTGATCCTCTTATTGTTCAAACTGCTGAGGCTCGCCTCTGTCGGTTGTTGGTTCTGGCACGTTTTCATCCTCTTCTTTTCATGTTCCTAGTGTCTCTTATGTTCCTGATTTGACCATGCAACTTATTTTTGCTGGCCAACTTACTGATCATGGTTTGTGTGTTATTCTTGATTCTGATTTTGTTGTGTTCAGGATCTCAGCACGGGTCTTCTGGTTGGTACTGGCCCTCGCCGCCGTGACTCTCAGCGTCTTTGGGAATTGACTGGCTTAGTCTTCCTTCCCTCGCTGCCTCCGCTAGTCTTGTGGGCTCCGCTCCTTTCGCCTCAGCTACTTCCTCTTTTGCTCAGTGGCACCATCGATTGGGACATTTTATGCGGTTCTCGGTTTGTCAATCTCTGTTCGTCGAGGTCTTTGGGAAATGTCTTTGGTGATGTTTCTTTAGATCAGTGTCAGGGTTGTAAGCTTGGCAAACAGCTACAACTTCCATATCGCTCTAGTGGGTCAGTGTCACAGCGTCCTTTTGACCTTGTTCATTCTGATGTATGGGGTCCTGCACCTTTCGTTTCGAAAGAAGGTCACCAATATTATGTCATATTTATTGATGATTTCTCTCATTTCACATGGGTGTACTTCATGAAACATCGTAATGAGGTGGTATCCATATATCAGACATTTGCTCGCATGATTCGCACTCAGTTTGACACTCCTATTCGTGTTTTTCGTGCTGATTTCTGAGAGGAGAGTACCTTTCGAGTGCACTTCGTCAGTTTCTTTCTGACCAGGGTACGCTTCTCCCAGTTTTCTGTCCAGGTGCACATGCCAGAATGGTGTTGTGAGCGAAACATCGCCACCTTCTTGAAACTGCTCGTGCTCTTATGATTGCGTCCTCCGTTCCCCCTCACTTCTGGGCTGATGCTATTTCTACTGCCACTTATTTAACCAATATTCAGCCCTCCTCTGCCCTTCAAGGGGGCATTCCTTACGAGCGCCTCTATGGACGACCACCAGACTACTCTAGTCTTCGTCTTTTTGGGTGTTTGTGCTATGTTCTTCTTGGCTCCTCGTGAACGCACTAAGCTGACGTCTCATCTGTTGAGTGTTGTTTCCTAGGCTATAGTGTGAACACAAAGGCTATCGTTGCTGGGATCCAGTTTGCTCGCTCGTGTTTGAGGATTTTCGGGATGTTACTTTTGATGTCTCGTCCTTTTATCCTCGACCATCCTGTGATGTTCCCCTCATGCTGTTGTTGAGACATTTTCCTTCTTGACTTTTCCAGACACACCTATCTCTCCTGTTTTTCTTTCTCCACCATCCCCACCTCCTCCACCTTCTCCACCATGTCCACCTCCTCCACCATCTCCTTCGCTGCCCTCTGAGCCACCTTCGCACGTCCCTCTTCGGTCCATTTATGCTTCCAAACCCCCTGTGATTCACACCTACCATCGTCGCCTTCATGACCCTTCCCCTCCTCCTGAGTTAGCTTCTGATGTTTCCCCTCCCGGTGATACATCTTTGCTTGAGGTTTCCTCTTCTCAACCCTCCTTTCGTTATAATCTTCGTGATCGAGGGTCCCTCAAGCCTGTCGATCGGTATGGTTTTGCCGGCACTGTTCTTTCTGAGCCACTAACATATCATGATGTCATTTCTCATCCAGAATGGCTGCATGCAATGGCTGAGGAGATTGCTGCCCTTGAGCGCACTTCTACTTGGGATCTTGTTCCTCTTCCTCATGCTCGTCCCATCACATGCAAGTGGGTTTATAAGACTAAGACTCGTTTTGATGGCTCTCTTGAGCGTTATAAGGCTCCTTGTTGCTCGTGGGTTTCAACAGGAGTATGGTCGTGATTATGATGAGACTTTTTCTCCTGTGGCTCATATGACACGTCCGCACTCTTCTTGCTGTGTGGCATCTGTTGTTGTTCTGGTCTATTTCCCCTTGATGTCAAAAATGCCTTTCTTAATGGTGAACTCCGTGAGGAGGTCTACATGCGGCCACCTCCTGGGTATCCTGTTCCCGATGGCATGGTTTGTCGTCTTCGTCGCTCTCTTTATGGTTTGAAGCAAGCTCCTCGTGCTTGGTTTCAGCACTTTGCCTCTGTGATCACTGCTGCTGGTTTTTCTCCGAGTGCTCATGACCCTGCTTTGTTTCTTCATACCTCATCTCGTGGTCGCACTCTTCTTCTCCTTTATGTTGATGATATGATCATCACTGGTGATGATTCTGAATTTATCGCCTTTGTCAAGGCTCGCCTTAGTGAGCAGTTTCTCATGTCTGATCTTGGTCCTCTTCGTTATTTTTTGGGATTGAGGTCTCTTCCACTCTGATGGTATTACCTATCCAAGAAAAGTACATTCATGATCTTCTTGCTCGTTCTTCCATCACTGATCATCGCACTGTTGAGACTCCCTGAGCTTAATCTTCATCTTCGTGCACTGATGGTGAACCTCTGCCTGATCCCACTCGGAGCCCCATCTGTTGGGAGTTGGTGTATTGGGCGTGACTCGTCCTGATATCTCTTATGTTGTTCACATTCTCAGTCAATTGTTTTGCTCCTACTCACATCCACTATAGTCATCTTTTTCGTGTCTTGCGTTATTTCATGGCACCATTACACGTCATCTGTTCTTTCCGCGCTCCAGCTCTTTTCAGCTCCAAGCTTATTCTGATGCCCACTTGGGCTAGTGACTCATCTGATCGTCGCTCGCTTTCTGCCTATTGTATTTTTCTTAGTGGTTCTCTCATTGCTTGGAGAAGACTAAGAAACAGACAGCAGTTTCTCGTTTCCAGGCAGAGGCAGAGTTGCGAGCTATGGCACTTGCCACTGCAGAGGTTACTTGGCTTCGCTGGTTGCTTGCGGATTTTGGTGTCTCGGTTACTGTGCCCACCCTCTGCTGTCTGACAGTACTGGTGCTATCAGCATTGCTCGTGATCCGGTGAAGCATGAGCTCACAAAACATATTGGAGTTGACGCATATTACACTCGGGCTCAGGTACAGGATGCTGCTGTTATTGCCCTCAACTATGTGCCCTCAGAGCTTCAGTTGGCTGATTTCTTCACCAAAGCCCAGACGCGAGCCCAACATCGATTTCTTCTTTCCAAACTCAGTTTTCATGATCCACCCTGAGTTTGAGGGGGGGGGGGGTGTTAGAGATATGTTATATATTATATGTATTTTCCCTTGGGACAGGGCCCCTTTGCATATTGTATGTAACCTGTACATAGGGCAAAGCCCTCTTTGACTGAATAGATATGCTACATTCCTAACAATTTTCAGCTACCGCAACCGGATCATAATACCCCGATAGTTCTTCAGAATAGGCTAATACTAGAGGAGCTCTCCTATGCTTCAGATTCCACGATAGAGTTACCAATTGATGAGGTTAGCCGCTTGAATCCAAACCAGAGGCATATTTACAACACTATAGATTATTCAGTTACAAAAAAATGTGGCCACACCTTCTTTGTTTATGGACACGGTGGGACTGGAAAAACATTTCTATAGACCACACTGCTGAACAATATTAGAAGGCAGGGGAAAATAGCCCTAGCAGTCGCATCATCTGGAATAGCTGTGTTGGTATTGCCTGGTGGTCGGACACCTCACTCACGTTTCAGAATTCCATTAAACCTGGAAGGACATTCTGTGTGTGCAATAAAGAAGAACACAAACTTAGCAGAATTGATACAACAAACTGCACTCATCATATGGGATGAGGCACCTGTCAACCATAGGCATTGCTTTGAAGCCCTTGACCGTACGCTTCGAGATATAATGTCATGGACAGATCATGACTCAACAAATAAGCAGTTTGGAGGCATTACAGTTGTCCTTGGTGGAGATTTTAGGCAGACTCTTCCTGTAATTCCAAATGGAAGAAAACATCAAATCCTTAGTGCATCCATTACCCGCTCCTATTTATGGCAATCCTGTTGTGTCCTTCAACTTACAGAAAACATGAGGCTTCAAAGTTCGTCCCTCTCTCTGATGACAAAACTGAACTTCAGCAGTTTGCTGAATGGCTTCTCTCTATTGGTGCTGGTAACACACCAAATAGTACTCCAGCAGACCAACATGATACTACATGGGTTCAGATTCCAGATTACATATTATTACCTTCCGAACAAAGAAACCTTACAGGTTTGATCTCTTTTGTGTATGGAGCAACACACATCTCTGAGCTACCAGATTATCTATGCAAAAGAGCAATTTTGGCCCCAACAAACGAACTAGCTGCTGATATAAATTGTCAGATTATGAGCCAGATTGCTACTGAGGAGATGTCATACTACAGTTGTGACACTATTGATGACTCATCAGCTGACTACTGCACTGTGCAATCTCTGTACCCTACAGAATTTATTAACACAATACGCATGAGTGGGTTACCGGATCATCATTTGCAGCTTAAAGTTGGCGTCCCCATAATGCTTCTTCGAAATCTAGATCCAACAAAGGGCTTATGTAATGGAACAAGGCTTATAGTGACACAGCTTACTCACCGTATAATAGAGGCACAAATTATCACAGGAAAATCAAAAGGAACCCTTGCTTACATTCCAAGAATAGTGGCTACTTCAACTGACCCAAAGTGGTCGTTCAAAATTAAACGGCGCCAATTCCCTGTCCGCGTTTCATATGCCATGACAATAAATAAAAGTCAGGGTCAAACATTAAGCAAAGTTGGTGTGTACCTACCCAGCCCTGTATTTCCCATGGCCAATTATATGTCGCTTTCTCACGTGTTACATCTCCAAAAGGCCTACGAGTCCTCATTCAAAAAAACCCCCGGGGGATACGAAGACAGAACCCATAATGTTGTGTACACAGAAATTTTTGAGGAGGTATGCAATTAGTGCACTCACACTGCTAAGATCTCCTCGCACTGCTCAATTTTGTTTAACATTGATCATGTCTATTTTCTTATGTAATGCCCTTCTCATTTTTGCAGGTTAGGTCCATGGTCCCTGGTACTACGAGATAATACCTGTATAGGTTTTATGTCGTCTGTGCACTAAAGCTTCTACTACAGCCATGCAAATAAACAAATAACGACTCCGTACTACAAGGTAACAATTTTCTCCACCAATAATCATACTCAGCATGCCCAGATGTTCACACTGCAACCAGTTATGTGTACCAAAAATTTCCTATAATTGTGTACTCCACATTATACGCCGTTCTACCTCAGCTTCCATGTATGTCGAACAGATAGTTTGTGTTCAAACGTTTACAAACACATGCCCAAAATTGAATAGTATAACCAATTTCATTATACATACACGCCTTCTTTTGATCTCAGATCATTTTTGCCCATACACTTCCACTACTGATTTTGGATACACACATGGCACAATACTACCTTCAGTACAAACAACATGGAAAATTCATGTGCCTTTCATCTTCCTCATTTTGTTACTCATTAATTTCCTCATACACTCCTATGAACATATGAATATCCTAAATCTTTTTTGTAACCAAAATGTTTTGCAGCTACCTTTTAATATGAACAAGCATATACAAGACCCAAACATTGGCCCACTTTTTGCTGCTTCCTACAAAACTAGAATTACATTTCAAAAAATGTGACTGTATTTTTCGTTAAGATTGTACACTAATTAACCCAATGAACATGGAAGTGGTACAGTTGCTCCATAAGGCCGACAGGTCCCTTGAGATGATGCACATTTGGCTGCCAATCGAGTATTTCAAGCCTGCGCATCTCCATTTCTTAGATATAATGGCCTTTACATTTTGGAGTATATGCTATAAAAAAAATACTTGATCACCAGAAGCTTTGTACATAATCCATACCAAACTTATAACACAGATACATTGTAATGTACCTAACATAAACACCTTCTCCGTATGCATGCGCGGTTGAAGCTCCTCGATGTTGTTTTATTCCTCTAACTAATCATCTTTCATGATCATACTATCAATACAACAGGTTTCCCTAAATATTCTATTTTCTTTACACCATGGCAAGATGAATTCTTCCTTCTAAAAAATAGAAAAAAAATCATCTGCATCCTAACACTTTTCTCGGTGCCCCGTGCTTCGCACGGGGGTACCAGCTAGTTTATTTAGATCATATATATATACGGTCACAGTCACCTAGAGGCTAGAACCTCCTAGGAGATAATAAATGAGATATATATTTATTTAGTTTTTTATTATATGAAATGGAATAAATATAAATGTTTAACATATGCGTGATCTGATTGATATGGTAAATCTTGTTTATCTTATAACTTTATGCTTGATATAGTTTGATTATCATATAATTTGTATATAACTTTATACACTTTCCACTTGAATTTGCATGTTTTACGTGATTAGCGTGTGTACGTGGTTAGCCTGTGTAGTGGAATAGTTTCTACGTAGTGGTTAGCTTGTGTGTATGGCTAGAGTGTACTACGTGGGTTACCTTTTGATGCATATAACGTGTCATGTCATGTACTTATTGTTGGTGAGAAAGAGAAGCAGGTGCATGCGTATATTTGCTTCTACTCCTTCCGTCCGTAAAAGAATGTCGCCGTGGGATGCGTGCCACAGGTTTGACTCAATTTATAAAAAATACATGCAACATTTAAATCTTAAAAAAAATTATTAAAAAACTAGATTCAAAGATCTTTCTAATGATACTAATTATGTACCATAACTACTAATATTTTTTAATATATAATTAGTCAAAATTATTTCTCAGGAAGCGAAGCGACACTCTTTTAGGGACTGAGGGGGTAGGTTGTATCTACAGTATTTCCCTCATCTGCACGTGTGATGATGTGGAGGAAGGAAAGTGACTTTTGTACTTCCTATTGCTGATGAGGGTTTGTGAAGCCGGTCCCGGTTTCTTTTGGGTACGTCGTACGTGGCCAGTGGCCTACAACCCGGTTTTGCCACAACCGGGTGCGGTCGCTCCCCTTATCCAACGGTTTGTAAACATCCTCAGTTCAATAGCACTGATCGCAAGCAAACAGTGGAGAGAGAGAAAAACAAAAGTGTTGACTAGCACGAATCGCGAAGCATTGTGAATGGTGACAGATAAGGGATTGCGGCCGCACCCCGGAGCGGTTGTGCTCAACCGCAGTGGCCTACGATTTGAATGGTCGTTTTCTCCGGACGGACCAGCATTGGTGCACAGATTTACGCAACGCATGAGCATGCATGGTTTTTTTTTCCTGATGGGTCAGATTGATATATACTCTGAATTTTTTCTCGTGTTTTGTTTCCAGTACATGTGTGTCATTGTATAGCTTCAACTTATCATGTGTAATAAGTCTGCTAGGACAGCTTTAGTCGAGGAAGAAGACAATTTGTAGGTGTTTATTTACTGATTTTATTACTTGCAAGTTAATTTTTCGGACCAGTTAGTCATGTGATTCCGCTGTACAAGTTGTCAATGTTTCATGTAACTCATGGAATGCAGTGCCTTCATCATTTCACCGTATTTTCTGTACACATACAAAGGCAATAACAGAACTGCATTTTTTTTCTGTAACTCAGGAACCTAGATACGTATACTACTTTGTTGGCAATGGATCACACAAATGCTCTGCCCCTTGGCAGGGCTGTCCTCTATCAATAATATACGTGGCGTGTTTGGCCATGCGCAGCATATGCACATTTGACCAACCAATCAGATTTCCACCTTTTTTGAAGGTGGAAAATTACAATATACAAAAAGAATACAACAACCCTAGTTGCATTTGCATTGCATCTGTGGGGTAATAATTATAATAATAATAAAGATTAAATTGAATAAATATAGAGCAACTGGGATTATTCCTAATCCAGGTCCCCGTATACCCCGCTCGCAAACTCCAGCATGAGCTTGTTGAGCTTCTTGCTCTGAATCCTCTGTGGTATCACCTTCAGCTCGTCACTGCAAAAAATCCATGCACATGTCTTGTGAGCACAGAAACATCTCAAAGCAATTATACCTGTCTCTATCAGCACTAATAAAAATGACGGAGGACATACTCTACTCCTAGGTGGCATTGGTTATTACCTTGGTGGCGGCGGCGAGCGTGGTGCGGCCACCGGCGAGAGCATCTGCGCGAGCTTGACGGCGTCGTCGGGGCGGCAGACGGCGTTGTTGAAGCAGAGGTAGCGGCCGTAGGCGGTGGGGGACTCGTAGGCGGCGACGTGCGCGTCGGCCAGGAAGTCGACGTCGACGGTGACGAGGACGCCGTGGTCGTACATGTCTGGGGCGCCCTTGAGGTAGGGGTGCGCGGCGGTGAGCCTGAGGCCCGGGCCGGCGAGCAGGCCGGCGTTGATGGCCACCATGTCGACGTCCCGGTCCATGGCCAGCGCCCACGCCGTCTTCTACGAGAGCGTCTTGGCCAGGGCGTGCCACAGCTGCAGAGTGCAGGAGAGGGGAGACAGGTCAAGTTTCGGTAGCAAGCGCCCTTGATTGGAGGCTGTTCATTTCAATCCATATAAATTATTAGCTGTGAAACAGTATCAGCCGTTTCAGCTGAACGCTGAGAGGCAGACCGCGGGATCGGTTCATGCATGCAGACATGTGGGGATTCCGTGAAGATTTGCACGAGGAGATCGTGTTGAGGAGTGCAGGGGACAGACAACGGAAGTAGCCAGGGCTTGTCGTTTTTTGTCCAAGGAATGCATGCAGAAGATGCATGCAACCAGCAGGCAGGCACGGTGGTGAGGCAATCAGGATTAGGCAGCAAAGCAGAATTATTAAAGGGAAACACTCTTGGTGCCGTGCGTCTGATGATGATGTGCATGTTTATTTGTTTGTTTGTTGGTTTTATTATTAATTAAATTATACTACTACTCAACTCCCTTTCTGTGTCCTAAACTCCGAGCCAGAAACAGTTGAGAAGTCAGCTTCAGAAGTGTGAAGTCTGAACCTGGTTTTTTTTTTTCTTCGCAAGTCTATCTATCTATCTATAAGCGGGGTCCCGATCGCCCGCGCACATGTTTGGACTTGTACAGCCAGGCTCAAGAGACTGAGACAGCTCTGTGACTCGCAATAGAACGGCTGAGGAATCGAATTGGCCTGTGCTGTGCTGTGCTGTGGTCATCAAGGTAAGGGATTAAGGGAAGCAGAGCAGCAAAAATTGCAAAACGGAGTTGGCCACCGGCCATGTTTAGATCCCAAAACTTTACAAGATTCTCCATCACATCGAATCTTTAAACACATGCATGGAGTATTAAATGTAGGTAAAAAAAATAACTAATAGCACAGTTTGTCTGTAAATGTCGAAACGAATCTTTTGAGTCTACTTGGTCCATATTTGGACAAAGTTTGTCAAATAACAACGAAAGTGCTACAGGAACTTTACACCCAAATTCAACCCAACTAAACACCCCAGAACCCAGATTGCCGAGCACGCACGCACTCTGCGTTGGCGCGTTGCGTTGCCCGCCCGCAGGGCTGGAGTGGCACCCACAAAAAGAGGAGAGGTGTGCCGGCGAACGGATGAGCATGAGGGACTTGTCACCCCATCCGCAGTGGCTGGCTGCACTGCAGGCCGCTGCAGGCAAACGCAATTGGATGAGAAGAACGTCCCCGTGCGTCTCTTTCCGACCACCTGTCCCAACGACCCCTCCAGCCCCCAGCCCCAGGTGGGCATGCCGTGGCCGCTGACCCAATATGCGTGCGTAGGCTGGGCCGCGCAGCCTCATCTCATCCGCTTTGATTTGATTGGATGGAAATTCATTATTCATGCATGGAAACTTAATTTTGTTGGCTGACGATAGTTTTTTTTTTTTTTGGGGGGGGGGGGGGGGTCTTTTGACAACAATGGGCTGATGAAATGAAAGTTTATTATAATAGTAATAAGTCAGCAAGTGCGTCCTGTTACGCTGCCACTGGTACGACTGTACGAGTGAGAGTGAGTAGTGGAGAGACGTGCTGTCGTACCTTGAACTTCCTGCAGAAGGCGATGTCGCTCCAGCTCTTCTCGTCGGCGACCTCGTCGTGGTCGCCGCTCCCGCTGCCGCTCCAGACGACGGCCGTGACGGAGGAGGTGAAGACGACCCGCTCCATGGCGTCCGTGTGCGCGCACGCCTCCAGCACGTTGTGCGCCGCGCGCACCTCCGTCTCCACCGTCGACTCCTGCACGCAGGCAGCTCGTCAGAAATTCACCAGAAAACCAAACCCACCTGTAACGCATGTAGGACTGGACGAGACAGAGCAGCTGGCCGGCCAGCACCAGCACCAGCACCAGCACCAGCACCAGCACCAGCACCAGCAGGGCGCGAGAGGACCAAGAGCAGCTAGCTCTGCACTGGCCATGCCCATGTGAAGGGTTTTAATGCACGCGCAAAGGAAATTTAATCCAGAGACCAGAGAGAAAGAAAGCCTGCTCGGCCTTCCCGTTCCCGCGGTTGGTTCGGCGGCCATGTCCGTGTGGGGAGCCACCAGGCAGAGATACTAGCTAGGGAGAAGCAGTTGAGAGCTGCTATTAAATGCGTTCGGCTACTCTACTGTACTGGTGGGACAGGAGCAGGAGCAGCTGAGCAGGACCTCACACCGCACCTGGTGGCTGGAGGAGGAAGAAGCAAGGGAGCGAGGAGGCGGCTCTCACTCCACTCAACAACACAGCCTGTGCGTGTCATTAGGGCCCGTTTGGTTCGTGGACGAGCTTAGCCTGGCTCGCATAGAAGGAGCCTGGTTCTGGGTAGCCAGGCCCAATACATACAAGAACGTGGTGTTTGGTTGGTTGTATGCACGAGACAGGTTGAGCTGAGAAGCTGTTTGGTTGCTCGTATGAGAACGAGTTGCATGAGATAAAAATATATAAATAATCATCGTCATGACATTTAGTACGGACAACTATTATCGTATAACACTTAGTTTACCTTAATTCTCCTTAATATACTTCGAAATATATTAATATCATTTAATATATGCTAATAATATATTAATAACGTCATTAGATGGCTAATTATCTGCACCACGCGAGCCTGGCCCGGTAGAAACGGCCGATTTCTGCGTTCCTCCAGAGCCAGGCTGCGGAAGGAATCTTACACGAGCAGAGCCTGGCCAGACAGATACGCGAACCAAACAAACGTCTGTTCTCGCATCAGGCCATCCTGGCTCCTGGCTAAGGGGTAGTGCAGCCAACCAATCACACCCTAATGGAACGTCCGGGTCCCCCAGCTCACCTCTGGAACGAACCAAACAACAGCCTAGACCAGGCAGGCAGGGAGGTGGAGATGGACATCTCTTGATGCAAAGGGAAGGAGGAAAAGCATCGGCCGGCTCTCGATCGTATTCTTTGCTCTGTCCCAGTCCCTGTTCATGCTACAGTGCTACTACTATACCATCCAATTCTTTGAAGAAATAAAAAAACCCCCAAATTAAAATTTATAATAAAAATAGAGAGGCATGCAAAAGAGAGAAAGAAAGCTGCTCTGCTCTGCTGTGGCTGTACAGTACTCACATCGCATTGGGCCTGGTCGTCGGGCGTGTTGAACATGCAGAAGACGCCGGCGCATCCCCGCACGGCGTCGGCGATGGCGTGGTAGTCGAACGGGTCGGCGCGGAACAGCTTCAGCCGGTGCCTGTACACGTCGCCGCCGCACGGCAGGTGGCTCAGCAGCGCCGCGGAGGTCGCCGCGGCCGCCGCCTCCTCTTCCTCCTCCCCGTCACCGTCACGGGCGTACATGGCGGCGTGGACGGTGTACCCGCGGCGGAGGAGGCGGTCGACGAGCGCGTGGCCCAGCGGGCCCGCGGCGTCCATCACGCACACGCTCTTGCCCGCCGCCGCCGCCGCCTCCACGGATCCTGGACACATGCTGCTTCTTTCTTTCTTTCTTTCTTGGGCCAAGGCAAGAACTAGGCAAGCCGGAGGAGCAACTCAGGTGGTGGTGGTGGATTGAGATTGACGACGCCAAGAGGATGATGATACGGATTGCAAAGAGGGGAAGGTGAGGCGCGGAAGTATATATAACAACAGCAACAAAAAAAAAAAGAAAAAGAAAAAGAAAAAAGAGAAGCCAAGAGGGCAGGAGCCGGCCGGCAAGGACAAGAGAGAGAAGGCGGGCGAGAGAGAGACGGATTCGGAGCCCGAGAGGCGAGCGGATACCACGGCCCACGGGTCCGAGTCAGAGGCAGCAGACAGACAGGCAAAAGCAGGCGCGACGGGAGGGGGGCATTCAAAGGGCGTGCGTGCGGTGCCGGACTCCCGGTGCCGTGTCGTCGTCGTCTCTCGTGCCTGCGCCGTTGGCGTTGTTCGCCCGCTCTCCTACTACTAGTCGATCGATCTTGAGCTAGAAATACCACCAAGTCGGCTCGCTCGTTTTGCTAGCTCACGAGCTCCGCGTACGAACGCCCTAAACAAAGGTCACACGAGATTAGACCGCGAATAATAAAATTGAACCGTATCAAGCACAAATCAAACGATAATAATAAACTACACACACTCAAATCGAGAGGACTGTTTGGCTGATGGCTTATGTGGCCGTCACTAGGGGAAAACCAAACTTTGCCGAGTGTTTTTTTTCCTTTGTCGAGTGTTTTTTTTCGGAGTGCCAAATAAAAACACTCGGCAAAGAAAAAAACACTTGGCAAAGATTTTCTTTGTCGAGTGCCAGAAAAAAAACACTTGGCAAAGAATTCTTTGCCGAGTGCCAAAAAACACTAGGCAAAGAAAATGTTTGCCAAGTGTTTTTTTCCTGGCACTCGGCAAAGAAAATCTTTGCCGGGTGTTTTTTTTTAGCACTCGGCAAAGAGATCTTTGCCTAGTGTTTTTTTGACACTCGGCAAAGCCAGTTTTAAAATTACATTTTGAAGCAGTAAATTAATCCAAATGAAAAAAATTAACTACAAAGTTATTTAACTTATCAAGATGAATAATTTTTGTTTTGGTGATTTCTTCATTTGACAAACTTAAATAAATTCGTTCACAAATCTTATATATCTCTCTGGTAGTTTATGAAACTACAAGAGTGATATATAATGTTTATGAATAATATTAGAACCACAATGTCGGATGCACAAATGGTCAAACAACCAAAATAAACTTTGTAGATCTTGACAAGTTATGAAAGTTTGTAGTTGATAACTTTTTGATTTGAAGTCATCTAGTTATGCAAAACTGCGTCCGAATTTGAAAATTTTAAAATTAAAAATTTTCAAAATACCTCAGATAGAGAAATGACCAAAGTGAAAGTTGTAGATCTCCAAAAGTATGAAACTTTGGTGTTGACAAATTTTTGATTTGAAGTCATCTTGTCAACGAAAACTACGTTTCAAATTGTCAAGTTTGAAATTCAAATTTTATAAACCTCGGATGGAAAAACTACCAAAATAAAAGTTGTAGATCTCAAAAAGTTAGAAAACTTTGTAGTTGACAACTTTTTGATTTGAATTTGTTTAGGGCCTCAAATAAGCAAGTTACACACGATTTAGTATAATATATGAGTAATCAAAACGGAGATGGAACGTATATGAGTGTGTAGTGCAGTGGTAGAGGAGGCTTCGCGCGAATAAGAGGTCGTGAGTTCGAATCCTGCTGACTGCGTGATTAAAATTGATTGTGATTTTGAGAGAAACGGGTGGGCGCTGCCTAGTGGGCCCTCCCCTGATTTAATAAAAAAATTTCTCTATTTTTTTTGGATTTTTTTCGTTTTTTCTTTGCCGAGTGCCAAATATGTCGGCACTTGGCAAAGCCTTCGCCGAGTGCCCGATACTCCCTCTGTCCCTGAAAGAAGCAATTCCTAGAATCCGTGCCGGTCAAACTTTTTAAACTTTGACTAACTTTTATAAAAAAATAATATCATCTATGATATAAAATAGACATATTATGAAAATATAATCTATGATATATCTAATGATATGAATTTGGTACCATCAATCTTGATAGTTTTTTTCTAGAAATTCGGTCAAAGTTCAAAAAGTTTGACTTAAGACAACTTTAGAAATTGATTCTTTCAGGGACGGAGGGAGTATTTGGCACTTGGCAAAGAGCCCTTTGCCGACATTTTCTTTGTCTAGTGCTCTTTGCAGAGTACGGCACTCGGCGAAGCCTTCGCCGAGTGCAAAAGGCTCTTTGTCGAGTGCTGGCAGCACTCGGCAAAGTCTAATCCTGCTGTAGTGCGTTAAGCCAACTTATGCTATTTTGTCGTGAGAAAAAAATATTGTATTTTTATGACCGGAAACCGAGCTGATAAATTCAAAACAGAGTGCAAAACTAATCAGGGTCCGTTTGGTTGTGAGCTATGAAAAAGCTATCGTGGGTTATGAGATGTAGAAAAGCTAAAAGTTATTTGGTTAAACAAGTATAAAATATATCTTCTAACTTTATTTTTCTTGAAATAATTATGAAAAAGTTTTTTATTTCATCTATTTTGAAAAGCAGAAAACCAAAAGCTAAAAGGAGGGTTAAAGCAACTTTTAAAAATGTACTACGAAAATCACCCACTTCTGAAGAGCCATCTACAGTAGCAACGGTGACGCATCCATTTTCTTGCTAGATGCTGACCTCTTTTGATTGGTCTTTTGACTTTTGGCGCCAAAAGCCCAATCAAACGAACCCTCGAGCAAGCAATCGAACCAGACTGTCCAAGCAAACACAAATCACTGAAATATAACCCAAATCAAATAAAAAAAAATTCAAACTGACTTGATTTATGTGCCTACTATGCCTAGCTCCGCAAACCGGCTCACAAGATATGTAACGAACTGAAACTTTAGCTCGACCTGGCTGATTATACTAACGAGCCGAGCCAATTTAACCATGAGTTAAGCGAGCAGGCGAGCCACGAGGTTTTTATCCAATTCAAATTGTCCTGTTCATTTGTCTTATCATATCAGTCGTATTTCGGCTTATTCTCTCTCACAGAACACCATTGAAAATCAAAATCAGTCGTAAAAATAACAAGACGAATAACACCTTGTAGTACGAGCACAAAGCACTGCCAATATGTGAATTGTGGAGATACTAATAAGACCATTCTTACCTGAAGATTCATCAAAATTATTTGTATTTAGTAAGTTGTCACATAAATATTTTCGATAACTTTTCAATGTTTTTTTTTTAAAAAGGAGAAATTATATTTGTAGAGATAATACTCTCTTAGCATGATTGTCGTCAACTCTACGAGTCATGAAATTAAATGACTATAGAACCATATTATGAAACTTTTTGTTGAGAGTGTATGTTTTATTTTTTTCTAAGAGCAAGACTAATAATACAACCCGCTGTTGGCTGTAAGAAATCCTTGCAGTCATCTCTCAGCTCACTCATATAGTGGTTGAGTCTTCACTGTTAATACATGACTCACTTGTTTCTCTCATAATTTTTTTAAATTCTTGTGGCTAAGGGGCTGTTTGGTTGGATACGTTCGTTCGCCACGCAACTTAGTCATTTGCCACGCTATGGTGTGGCGGAGGCGGGCAAAAACGGCGCCACAACTCGCCACAGCTGTCATGCGCTACACGACGAGCTACAAGGAGGAAACGACGGAGCAAAAGCATGTGGCGGCCAAAACTTGGGAGACAACCAAACATCAGTCTTGGTGAGCGTGGCGGCCGAACTTTAGGCACGGCGAGTGATGGCGTCCAACCAAACAGCCCCTAAGCCTTATAGCCCGCTTCTCCTCTTGTCTTTCCTCTATCTCAATATTGAGCCTCACCTTTTCTCTTTTCTCTACCTCAATATTCAGTCTCACCTCTTCTCTTTCCTCCACCTCAATATTCATCCTGCTTACAGTCGCTTGCTATATTTGCTCTAAACCATGATACTCGTTGCGAAGACTGATATACGGAGGTTTAATAAGTGTTGGGGCTCATGGATTGGACTGTGGACGGTTGGGAAGCCGGACGCGTAGGCAGGCGCATGCCATGCCATGCCAGTTGTTAGTTGGTAGCTGGCGCATGTGGTTTCCCGTGGTCAGCGCCCTCGCGCGCCTGCGCCTGCAAAGCGAAATCTCGCACCCAACGTTCAAGACTCGCAGTCGTCTAGAAGACCGGAGTCGGAGCAGCCAACTACCTACGCAGCCAAACGCCGCACGCAGCACGCAGGGGGAATCAGCTATAGCGCTAGCCTGAATCAAGGGTTGGCCAGGAAAAAAACCAACGGCGGGCACAGCACAGGGCGTGTGGCCCTCGCGTTGGCCACCGGTTGCACCTGCCTCCGCTTCCGCTTCCGCTTCCGCTTCCGCTTCGGCTTCACCTCAGCCTCACCTGCCAACCGATTCCGAACACCTCCTCCGTCAGAAACCACACGCCACACGCCACCTGGTGGGGTTTTTTTTTTACTTCTTTCTTAGTAGTTTATTAATAAAAACCAGAAAAACAAACACACGGTTCAGGCTATGTTAAGTTCCTAAAATTTTTAAGATTCCCTATCACATCAAATCTTTAGACGCATGCATGAAGTATTAAATATAATTAAAAAATAATTAATTACACAGTTTGTTGATAAATGTCAAGATGGATCTTTTGAGCCTAGTTAGGACACTCTCTACATAGAGTCTAAGTTTATTTATTACCTCGAAGATATCATAGACTTGGAGTCTAAATAAGACTTGGAGTCTTAGTTTTTGTCTCTCTTTCTTCAATAACTACACTGTCACATCAGCAAAAATACAATAAATATGAGTGTAATAAATAGGTTTAGACTCTATGATAGAGTCGTATTGTGAGTGCCCTTAGTCCATATTTTAATAAAGTTTGTCAAATAACAACGAAAGTGTTACATGACCTTTTTCACTAAAAAAAATCGCGAATTAAACAAGGCCTCACATCTCAGAGCTGGTCGATAACCCTAACGGCCACTTCCTGCCAGAAATGAAGTACAAGTGCTCATTCTAACGTGTTGCAAAGTCTGCAAATGTACTAGGCGAGTAGTTCTGTGTTTCCTTGTTTTTTCTTCCCGAAAACGAATCTGCACATGCATTTATTTTATTTACATGTATAATGCTAACACATCCGTGCAGCCACTATTTGCTTTTTGAAAACTAAATACTCCCTCCATATCACAAATAGAGTTCGTTTTGGAAAAGATTTCGGTCAAACATTGGGAATATAAATGATGAATAACTTTTAAATTATTGAGTTTAGAAATGTAAAAATCATATAAATAAATTTATCTTGAAAAGTACTTTCATAAAAGTATATATATACCACTTTATAACAAATATTTTTTTAAAAATAAGTGGTCAAAGTTATGCTTTGAAGACCGTGTCGCTGTCCAAAACGAAACTCTAAAAGAGATACGGAGGGAGTACGTTCCTATCAGTCGCTAATAATGAAAACCTCCATGTCTTTAATTTATTAGGGAACTTCCTTTTTCCTCTCCTAGCTAACCAAATTACGGTCCTTCCTGCTTCTCTTTTAAAGAAAAACTAGTCCCTCCATTCCAAATTACAAGTCCTTTTAGTTTTTCTAATACATAGATTTTACTATATATACTTAGACATAGTGTATGCCTAAGTACATAGAAAAATTATACATTTAAAATAAGCTAAAACAGTTTACAATTTCAAACAAAAAAAATGTATATCACAGAGCCGTAAAGCCTGAATTTTCTTGATAAAGAATAGTATTACATGGACAAAAGGAAAGTCCACTACTAGAGAAATGGCCTTTGGGCGATAGACAGATTCGGCCATTAGCCTCGAATATTTTTGTGTGCGGGGCTAAAAGTTGTTTAGTCCCGCTTGGTATTTTTCTCGAGACAACCGGGACTAAAGGGTCAGTGTTCTTTAGTCCCGGTTGGTAGGTAGGTCCTTTAGTCCCGGTTGGTAACACCAACCGAGACTAAAGGTCCTTCCGGACACAATTTAAAAAGAAGGAGTATCCTATTTTGTCAGATGTGTAGTGTAGCTCAGTTGGTAACACATGTGAAGGCTAACTGTGCAGTCTTGAGTTTGAATCTCCACAGGCACAATATTTTTTTGTTTTTATTTATTTATTATTTATTCCAAACCTTTAGTCCCGGGTCCAGACTAAGAGCATCTCCAACAACTCCTCAAATCCACTTTGTATTCTTATTATTTTGGCAAAAAAACCCCTCCAACAACTTGGTAAATTCACTTGGTATATTTCCCAACTTGGTAAATGGAGACTCCGCACGCGTATATACCCGCGCGCGGTGAGAACTTCCTATCGGCGATTTCGCGGCCTCGACGGCTCCTCCCGCACCCGCGATTCCCTCTCCCACACGCGCGAGGAGGTCTCCCGTCTCCTTCCTGCGTGAAACCTGTTCCCATCGCTCGTTGTTCGCCTTGCCGTCGCCTGCTGTTGATCTGGTTTGTTGCTGCTTGGTGTCGGTGTGTACTGCTCTCTGGCATTGATTGGAGGCCGGCGGTAGATGACCACGGATGGCCGCCCTGCAGTTGTAGGCGGACGCCTGGAAGAAGCTAGCGGACGCCTGGAAGGAGCTGCGGCCGGCCGGAATTGAATCGGGTTGTGTAGCGCCTCACCTGTGTTCTCCAATCTCTCTCTTTTCTTTTTAAATTTCTTTTTGATTTGATGAGAAAATATTCTCCATGCTCTTGAACACTATGCTTCATAAATCATACATGTCGCGCTAGCTCGTCCGCCGGCATGCATGGACGGTGTGCTTGTCGTCGACGGTCGCCGTGGCCATGCGATACATAGGGAAAAAATCGTACTATTTGGAATCAGTACTAGGTGGACCTATTTTTTTTTTATTTTACCAAGTTGGAATAGCAAATTGTTGGAGAGAGATCTTTTTTCCACTTGCCAAATTATTTACCAAGTTGCTAAAACTTAAGATATACCAAGTGATTTTTTCCAAAGTTGTTGGAGATGCTCTAAAGGCCCATCCTCCAGTAGTGGTCCTTGCATAATATTCACACCACGAGGGAATGGAAGAGGGATGAAAACGATGTGAAAAGTAAACGCAATAAATAAACAAAATAGGCCGCTCAAAAAATCTATCTTTAGCTTCGTGGGCATGGGTAGATCCTCGTGACAACGCTACAAAGTTAGAGAGTTTATTTCATCCTTGTGTGAGAAAACATGGTTATGATATTTTTCAAATATTCCAAAGAATAAAAATTAAAATCGTGCTTCATATATTTCCTAATTTCAACCTCAACTGCACTTGGTGGAGAAATCAAAGTTGTTCGATGAATTTTCGTGTTGTATTTTTTTAAAAAACACACAGACACCAGCCGGAGATTCTCGTCTGCACGCACGTAGGTACCTTCACTCATACTAGCGCACACATACACATCCTATAACAACTTCAATAGATTGAGCCAATATATCTTGAGATTGATAAAGTAATCACATGACTAACCACTAAGGACAGTGTTGTTAAATTATTGAATACATCCGTAAAAATACAAGCGCCGGTGAGAAATCAAAAACTTATTGTTGCATGGGTAGATTCTGTCAGACTGCCATTAGAATTGCATGGGTAGATCCACTAGAAACTTAACCAACTAAGCTACCTTTAGTTCGCCTAACACGTAGCTTTGCTAGATCAAAACCGGTAGGCGTTTAGAAACTATTGTTCTCTAGAATCCAATGAGAAGATGAAACCATTCTTCTTCATTCGAGTAGTAGAAAAATCCAATGAGAAGATGAAAGCTTTCTTTCTTCAATCGAGTAGTAGAAAGAAAATGTCCAGATGGGCTTATATATATTATAAGGAACGTATCTAGTGCAAACCATAGCCTTTGTGAAAACTCGTGCAAACCACGGTAAAACAATCGTCTAAATTCATCAAAAAATCACACATGTAGATGGTATGATGATACATAAACTTATAAAATATCTTGTTCAAACTCGACTTCGTTTGTGAGTTATTAAAAATAACAAATTTTAAGCTCACAAATGAATTCGATTTTGAACAAGATATTTTGTAAGGTTGCGTATCATCATATTATCTACATGTGTGATTTTTTTTATGAATTTTAACAATTTTTTTATGGTTTGCACGAATTTTCACGAAGGCTACGATGCTACAATGCTACAGCCAAAAGAGGTGCTTACTTAACCACGGTCGACACGCCAACCATAAGAAAACTTTACACTTTGACAGCGCAAAATTCTTTCAAAAAATGGTTGCAAAAGCGTTGACCAACCTGTTACCAAGGTTGTTAGGGTCGGATACTAGCTAGGTTTGTTTTTGTCTAATGATATCAAAATCCTATGAGATTTAACAGACACTAGTAGAGAACAGGCCTTTGAACGATTTGCAAAATCAGCATTAGTCACGGAAAAATTTGCGTCCGGGACTAGAGAGGTCTTTAGCCCCGGTTGGTAACACCAACCGGGACTAAAGTTCCTCAGCCTAACGGCTCATTTGTCAGAGGGGCCTTTAGTCCCGGTTGGTGTTACCAACCGGGGCTAAAGGGCAATCTTTAGCCCCGGTTGGTAACACCAACCGGGACTAAAGGTTTGCCCCGGTTGGTGTATCCAGCCGGGGCTAAATGTTGGTATTTAGCCTCGGCTGGGAATAAGGACCGGGGCTAAATGTCCCTCCCTATATTTGAACTGTTCTTCCACCTTCAGCCGAGCTCTCCCTGTCTTCATTTTTTCTTCATGTTCAGTCACTTTGCTTGCTTGTTTGCTCTCTTCTCCGGTGATTTTTGTTTGTTAACACATCTCCGGCGATTGATTTATTTCATCACATCTACGCCGCCGTCGACTCCTTGAAAGGTTACTAGCTTTAGTTTTTCATTTTTGTAGCTGCCATATATATATATGTATGGTTTTTGAAGCTATTTTGAGTTCATTGACTCTAAAAACAAAATATGACTGTTTAATTAGTTTATTTTAATCTTTTAGAGAAATAGAGATCATTTTAAATCATTTTTTTACAAAAATTAGAAATATATAATACTTTAGTTTACAAAATGTGACCAGTTTAATTAGTTTAGTTTAATTTTTTGGAGAAATAGAGATCATTTAAATCATTTGTTTACAAAAATTAGAAATATATAATACTTTAGTTTACAAAATGTGACCGGTTTAATTAGTTTAGTTTAATTTTTTTTGGAGAAATAGAGATCATTTAAATCATTTGTTTACAAAAATTAGAAATATATAATACTTTAGTTTACAAAATGTGAACCAGTTTAATTAGTTTAGTTTAATTTTTTGGAGAAATAGAGATCATTTAAATCATTTGTTTACAAAAATTAGAAATATATAATACTTTAGTTTACAAAATATGACCGGTTTAATTAGTTTAGTTTAATTTTTTTGGAGAAATAGAGATCATTTAAATCATTTGTTTACAAAATTAGAAATAAAATATATAATACTTTAGTTTTACAAAAAATGACCGGTTTAATTAGTTTAGTTAATTTTTTGGAGAAAAGTATAATAGAGATCATTTAAATATTTATTACAAAAAATAGAAATATATAATACTTTAAGTTACAAAAATGTGACCAGTTTAATTTTTTGGGAATAGAGATCATTTAATATGTGATATTACCATATAATTTCATTTGTTTAAAAGAATGAGAGATATATAATGTTATATGTCATTTTATAATTAAATTTGTTGATAAGAATGAGAGATATAATTATGTTATATGTCATTTTATAATTTCATTTGTTTATAAGAATGAGAGATATAATTATGTGATATGTCATATAATGCAGACAATGACACGTCACTAGATGTACAATGCCGATCGTCGCTCAAAAAAGTTCATTGATGGCGTGCATTATTTTTTAAGAGTGATCGACGCAAACAAGCGGAATGGTTTTATGTGCTGTCCATGTGCTCTTTGTAATAATTCGAAGGAATATTCTAGCTCAAGGAGTCTTCACTCACACTTGTTCAAGTCGGGTTTTATGCCAAACTATAGTTGTTGGACGAAGCATGGAGAAACTGGGGTTATGATGGAAGAAGGTGAAGAAGAACAATTAAACCCTAACGATGACATTATTGCTCAATACGGTGACTTTGATGATACTGCAATGGAGGAAGGTGAAGAAGAGGCAAGTGCAGAAGACACACTCGCTGAAGATGATGCTCTTAGTGATGTCATTCGTGATGCACAAAGAGATTGCAAAAGTAAAAAGGAGAAGGCTAAGTTTGACTGTATGCTAGAGGATCACAGGAAATTACTATACCCATCTGCTGCAGATGGACAAAAAAAGTTGGGTACAACACTTGAGTTGCTACAATGGAAGGCACATAATGGTGTATCTGACAAGGCATTTGGACAATTATTGAAGATTATAAAACAAAAGATGCTTGCGAAGCCTAACGAATTGCCCGCCACTACGTACGAAGCAAAACAAGTCGTCTTTCCTTTGAGTTTGGAAATCCAGAAGATACATGCATGTCCTAATGACTGCATCCTGTACTGTGGCAAGGAATACAAGCATTTGGATGAATGCCCTGTATGTAAAGCGTCACGATATAAGATCGGGCGAGATGACCCTGGCGATGTTGAGGGTGAAGAACGTCCCCGGAAGAAAATCTCTGCCAAGGTTATGTGGTACGCTCCTAAAATACCACGCCTGAAACGTCTGTTCAGAAACAAGGACCATGCAAAGTTGGTGAGATGGCACAAAGAAAACCGTAAGATAGACAACATGTTGAGACACCCTGCTGATGGGTCCCAATGGAGAGCAATAGACAGAGAATTCCCGGAATTTGCAAAAGACGCTAGAAACTTAAGGTTTGGTTTAAGTACGGACGGGATGAATCCTTATGGGGAACAGAGGAGTAGTCATAGCACGTGGCCTGTTACTCTATATATCTACAACTTTCCTCCATGGTTATGCATGAAGTGGAAGTTCATTATGATGCCAGTGCTCATCCAAGGCCCGAGGCAGCCTGGCAACGACATCGGTGTCTACCTGAGGCCATTAGTTGAGGAACTCCTACTTTTATGGAGTAAATCAGGTGTACGTGTGTGGGATGATTACTAACAGGAACACTTTGACCTGCGAGCATTGTTGTTCGTAACAATCAATGATTGGTCTGCTCTAAGTAATCTTTCAAGACAGACAAACAAGGGATATAATGCATGCACACATTGTTTTGATGACATGGATAATATATATTTGAAAAAATATAGAAAGGTAGTGTACCTTGGCCATCGTCGATTTCTTTCTGTGAATCACCAGGTTAGAAAGAAAGGCAAGCATTTTAAAGGTGAGACAGACCACCGGAGCAAGCCTCGCAACAGAACTGGGGAAGATATACTTGAGATGATCAAGGATGTGAAAGTAGTCTTTGGAAAGGGGACGAGCAGTGAACCTGTTCCGAAAGACGCTACGGGACACACCCATGTGGAAGAAGAAGTCAATATTTTGGGAGCTACCCTATTGGCATGTACTAGAGGTCCGCCACGCGATCGACATGATGCACCTGACAAAGAATCTTTGTGTCAATCTTCTAGGATTCATGGATGTGTATGGGAAGTCTAAGGATACACTTGAAGCACGACAAGACTTGCAGCGCATGAAAGAACGAGACAACCTACATCCAGAGAAGACAGATGATGGACGCCATTACTTAAGACCTGCTAGCTATACTCTTAGCAATGAAGAGAATGAAATCATGTTTGAATGCCTAAACAACATCAAGGTCCCATCTGGATTCTCCTCCAATATAAACAGAATAATAAATATGCAAGAGAAGAAATTCCTAAACTTAAAGTCGCATGACTGCCACGTGCTTATGACGCAATTGCTTCCGGTTGCTTTAAGAGGAATTCTACCTCCACATGTACGTCTGGCCACTGTGAAGCTATGTGCATTCCTCAATGCAACTTCTCAGAAGGCAATTAATCCACTAGAACTAGCTACTCTACAGAATGATGTGGTTCAATGTCTTGTGAGCTTTGAGTTGGTGTTCCCTCCATCCTTCTTTAATATCATGACACACCTCCTAGTTCACCTGGTCAAGGAGATTCATATTCTCGGTCCTGTGTTCCTACACAACATGTTCCCCTTCGAGAGGTTCATGGGAGTACTGAAAAAATATGTTCACCAACGTGCTCGGCCAGAAGGAAGCATCGCGAAGGGCTATGGGACAGAGGAGGTCATTGAGTTCTGTGTTGACTTTATTCCTGACCTTGACCCGATTGGTGTTCCTGAATCGCAGCACGAGGGGAGGCTGTGTGGAAAGGGGACACTAGGGAAGAAAACATATATCGGTACGGGGAACGATTATTTCAATAAAGCGCACTACATAGTTCTTCAAAACTCATTCGTGGTGGATCCATATATCGAGGTACACAAGGAGTTCCTACGATCCCAATTTCCTGGGAAGAATGAAGTTTGGATTACACGTGAGCACATGAATACTTTTAGCACTTGGTTGCGAAAAGAATGTATGGGTGATAACAATATTGATGAGCAACTATATTTGTTGGCTAAGCAACCATCATGGCACATCCTCACGTACAAAGGGTATGAGATAAATGGAAACACGTTTTACACCATTGCCCAAGATAAAAGGAGCACAAACCAAAACAATGGTGTTCGCGTAGATGCCACAGACCCAAATGAGAAGAGGCAAACATATTATGGCCGCATAGAGGAGATTTGGGACCTAGACTACGCACCTAATTTTAAAGTCCCTTTGTTTCGTTGCCAATGGGTCAAGACGACCGGAGCCGGAGTAACAGTTGACAAGGAGTATGGAATGACAACATTGGATCTCAACAATATTGGATACAAAGGTGAACCATTCGTCCTTGCTGCTGATGTGAATCAGGTGTTCTACGTGAAAGACATGTCTACAAAACCCAAGAGAGGGAAAAATGACGATAAATCAACCAAAGAGCCAAAACGCCACATAGTTCTTTCAGGAAGAAGAAACATCGTGGGAATTGAGGACAAGTCAGACATGTCAGAAGATTATGAAAGGGATGACCGAATATCGCCCTTCAGTGTGACCAAAGATCCAAGCATCCTGCTAAATACTGAGGAGACTCCATGGTTACGACATGATCATAACCAAGGGACATACGTCAACAAGAAGATCACCAGTGTACCCGCTTGATATATTATGTATTACAGTTTTTGTGTAATTAATAATGATTATGGATAGTCATGGTTCGTTGATGTCGGTGTCGAAATGACTTGATTTATTATATTATTTTAGTTATGGATAGTCATGGTTAATAATGATTATGGATAGTCATGGTTAATAATGATTATGGATAGTCATGGTTCGTTAATATGACCCCAATTGATGCCCCACACGAGGTGTTAGATTTTTCTAATCATTATTTTAATTATTGGAGGCCAAATTGATGCCACACACGAGATGCCCAAATTTTTCCGAGTCGGAGGACTAGTTGATCCAATAATTATTGGGTGACGGTGCGCGGTAATTCGATTAAACCGGAAAAAGTAGGAAACCATCTCCGAAAAATCACAAACTTGTTGGTTGCCTCACCCGTGCCACGTGACAGCCTAACAAAAAGTTTGAGACCAATACGACAAAGAAACATATATGAACTACACAAATTTATCTTTTAAAATTAAATTGTAGTTTAATAGTGAATTTCCCTATCGTGCATTTGGACAATAAAAGATGAACAACCCAAAATTTAACGTTCAGATAATGCAAAAATAATTTTCCTATCGAGAACCAGTTGTTTCAGATATTTAAATTTATCATTATATTTTTGCATTAACAAAATATGAATTGTTATTTACATTTATATTTGTTATTATAAGAAAAGAAAAGAATTTATGTTACAAAATTTTCTACTATACAATAAGGTAAAAGGAAATACAACTGCTATTTTTAAGAAATTTTATGCCTAATATTTAATTTACTATGCAATTAACAATATTACAACATATTTATATAATGAAAACTTAATACAAAACTCAAAAAACTGCAAACCCAAAACACTGGCAGGAGAAACCCCTCTAGTCCCGGGCGGTGACACCACCCGGGACTAAAGGTCCAAACCTTTGGTCCCGGGCAGGCTCACACCCCGGGACTAAAGGACTTTTAGTCCCGGGTGGTGCCAAGGCCCGGGACTAAAGCCTCCCCGCGTATATAGGGCACAGTGCCCTCCTCCTTCCTCAGATCGACGTCAGACTCCCGCTGCCGCCATCCGCCCTCGCCGTGCCTCGTCGTGTGGCCTCGCCGTCGTCCTCGACCGCGCCGGCGTCCTCTCCCGCGCCGCCATCCGCCCTCGTCGTGCCTCGCCGTGTGGCCTCGCCGTCGTCCTCGGCCGCGCCGGCACCTCGTGTTTGCGCTGCGCGTCCTCGTCGTGGCCTCGCGCCGTCGTCCTCTCGGTCGCCGTCGTCCTCGCCGTGCTTCGCCGTTCATCGCCGTCGTGTCCTCGTCGTGCCTCGCCGTGGCCTCGTCGTCGGCCTCGCCGTGGCCTCGCCGTGTGCGTGTGTGGTCAGTGCAGTGTGTGCGTGTGTGTTTGCAGAGAAAAAGAAGTGTGTGTGTCAGTGCAGTGTGCGACAGAAAAATAAAAAATGATATATAGAAAATAAATGATTATAGAAAAATGATTATAAATACATATATATTTATAAAAAAGAAAAAAGAAAAAATGATATATATAGAAAATGAATGATTATAGAAAATGATTATAAATACATATATATTTATAGAAAAAATGATATACATAGAAAATGAATATAAATAGAAATATATTTATAGAAAAATAGAAAATGATATATAAATATATAAAATAAATATATATGTTTTTTACTCTAACAAAATATATGTTTATACATGTAGATAAAAAGAGATTGGTCGCGTTGACCTCGCCGTCGTCCGCCATCATCCTCACCGCGACGTCATCCTCGCCGCCGTCGGTCGTCGTCCTCACCGCGACGTCATCCTCACCGCGTCCGTCGTCTTCCTCTCGTCAACGGTGTGTCCTTTGTGATAGATGGAGGAGGAATAATCACTCAGATATATTTTGGTTCACTTAGATATATTCATATGATATATATATATATATGTTTATGGAAAAATCACTTAGATATATATATATATATATATTGGTTCACTTAGATATGATATGTAAATATTTATTTATATCGGTCGTGTATATGTTTATCGAATAATCACTTAGATATATATTTTTTGGTTCACTTAGGTATGATATGTAAACATTTATTTATATCGGTCGTGTATATGTTTATGGAAAAATCACTTAGATATATATATTTTTTGGTTCACTTAGATATTATATGTAAACATTTATTTATATCGGTCGTGTATATGTTTATGGAATAATCACTTAGATATATATTTTTTGGTTCACTTAGATATGATATGTAAACTCCGCCTATGTTGGGGTGTCTATGGTGGCTCAACATAGCAGGTCCCAAGCCCTGGTTAAGGAGGAGGGTTGTGATAGGCTTGGCGAGCCAACGTAAAAACCTAGCTAACCTTATGGAGATGAAACCCAAAAGAATCCCGTTGGGGCGTAACCCTCTTAGCGACGCGCCATGTCGGAACTCGGGCATGGTGTCAAATGAGCAAGGGCCGGGTCGTCACCCCCGTGACGCGCCGTGTCGTGATCTGAGCATGGTGCCAAGTGAGCAAGGATCGGGTCGTCGCATCCTTAGTGGCGCGCCACATCGGCGCCCGGATGTGGTGAAAAATGTGCAAGGGTCTTCTCATCTGACTCGGCGGGTGAGAAGGGTAAGGAAGCTAGTCGAGCCAACTAGGATTCGTCTAGGCAGTTGGAACGTAGGGTCCCTCACGGGTAAGTTAAGAGAGTTAGTTGATACAGCGGTTAGGAGGCGTGTAAATATCTTGTGCGTCCAAGAGACTAAATGGAAGGGTCAGAAGGCGAAGGAGGTGGAAAATACTGGTTTTAAGCTCTGGTACACAGGGACAACTTCAAATATTAATGGAGTAGGAGTTCTGATTGACAAGAGCCTGAAGGATGGAGTAGTGGAGGTGAGAAGACAAGGAGATAGGATTATCTTAGTTAAACTTGTCGTTAGTGATATGGTTCTAAACGTAATTAGTGCTTATGCCCCTCAAGTAGGCCATGATGAGAGTGTTAAGAGGCAGTTCTGGGAAGATTTGGATGACTTGGTTAGAGTTGTACCTAGCAGTGAGAAGCTCTTCATAGGAGGGGACCTAAATGGCCATGTAGGGTCTTCAAGTGCAGGTTTTGAGGCGGCTCATGGTGGTTTCGGTTATGGTAGTAGGAACCAGGAGGGAGTGGATGTCCTAGATTTTGCTACAGCTTTCGATCTGATGATAGCCAACACTTTCTTTAGAAAGAGACCTTCCCATTTTGTGACCTTTAGTAGCGGTCGTTCCTCTAGCCAGATCGACTTTGTCCTTACAAGAAGGGGGGATAAACACACTTGCGAGGATTGTAAGGTGATACCTGGAGAATGTGTGGTTTCTCAACACAAGCTATTGGTGGCCGATTTTCGCTTCCTGGTGCATGCTCGTAGGGTCAAACAAGCCAAGAGTGCGAGGACAAAGTGGTGGAATTTAAAGGGAGAAGCATTGAAGGGCTTCAAAGAAAGAGTTATTGATGAGGGCCCTTGGAAAGACGAAGGAGATGCAAACAACATGTGGGAGAAGATGACAACTTGCGTTCGGAAGGTTGCCACAGAGGTGCTTGGAGTGTCTAAAGGAAGTGGTCGTGATCCAAAAGACACTTGGTGGTGGAATGAAGATGTGCAAAAGGCTATTAAGGAAAAAAAAGGAATGCTATAAGTGCTTGTACCAAGACCGGTGCGCGGACAACATAGAAAAGTACAAGGTGGCTAAGAAGGCTGCAAAACGAGCGGTGGGGGAGGCGAAGGGGCGGGCTTACGAGGATCTTTACCAACGTTTGAATACGAAGGAAGGAGAGAAGGACATTTATAGGATGGCTAGGGCTCATGATAAGAAGACAAGGGACTTCAACCAAGTCAAGTGCATTAAGGATAAGAGGGAGCAACTCTTGGTGAAGGAAGATGAGATTAGACATAGGTGGCTAGAATATTTTGATAATTTATTCAATGGGGAGAATGAGAACTCCACCGTTCGGTTGGATGACTCATCTGATGACACCAATAGGCGCTATGTGCGTAGGATACAAGAGCAGGAGGTTAGAGAAGCTTTGAAAAGGATGAAAGTGGATAAAGCGATGGGTCCTGATGGTATTCCAATCAAGGTGTGGAGATGCCTCGGGGATATAGCTGTAGTATGGCTAACCAAGTTGTTTAACAATATCTATCGTTCAAACAAGATGCCTCATGAGTGGAGAAGAAGCATATTGGTTCCAATCTACAAGAACAAGGGAGACGTCCAAAGCTGCACTAATTATCGAGGAATTAAGTTGATGAGCCACACGATGAAGTTGTGGGAGAGAGTTATTGAGCAAAGATTGCGAGGGTCGGCGCGGATATCCATGAACCAATTTGGTTTCATGCCTGGAAGGTCAACCATAGAAGCAATCTTCTTATTAAGACAAGTTATGGAGCGGTTCAGGGAGCAAAAGAAGGACCTACACATGGTTTTCATTGACTTGGAGAAGGCGTACGACAAGATACCAAGGAATGTTATGTGGTGGGCTTTGGACAAACATAAAGTCCCAACAAAATATGTTACCCACATCAAGGACATGTACAACAACGTCGAGACCAGTGTGCGGACAAATGATGGTGACACTGATTTCTTTCCGATTAAAATAGGTCTTCATCAAGGGTCAGCCTTGAGCCCATATCTCTTTGCCTTGGTTATGGATGAGGTTACGAGGGACATACAAGGAGATATCCCTTGGTGTATGCTTTTTGCAGACGATGTAGTGTTAGTTGATGAGAGTCAGACAGGAGTAAATAGGAAACTAGAGTTGTGGCGGCAGACCCTTGAGTCCAAAGGGTTTAGAATAAGCAGGACTAAGACTGAGTACATGAGATGTGATTTCGGCAATGCTGCACAGGAAGAGGGAGAGGTGAGCTTGGAAGACCAAGTGGTGCCTAAGAAAGATGTCTTCCGGTATCTTGGATCGATGTTACAGAAGGATGGAGATATTGATGCAGATGTTAGCCATAGGATCAAAGTAGGGTGGATGAAGTGGCGCCAAGCATCTGGTATTCTCTGTGACAAGAGGGTACCACAAAAGCTCAAAGGCAAGTTTTATAGGACGGCGATTAGACCGGCTATGTTGTATGGAGCAGAATGTTGGCCTACTAAAAGAAGACATGTCCAACAAATGAGTGTCGCAGAAATGCGAATGTTGCGCTGGATTTGTGGCCACACAAGGATGGACCGAGTCCGAAATGACGATATTCATGACCGGCTAGGGGTAGCACCAATTGAAGAAAAGTTGGTCCAACATCGGTTGAGGTGGTTTGGTCATGTCCAAAGGAGACCTCCGGAGGCATCAGTGCATTGTGGAGTTTTAGCCCAAGATTTTCATGTGAGGAGAGGTAGAGGTAGACCGAAATTGACGTGGGGGGAGGCAATAAAGAGGGATCTAAAAAGTTGGGATATACCTAGAGATCTATGTTTGGATAGAAATGCATGGAGAGCAGCCATTGACGTGCCTGAACCGTGACTAGGGTCTCTTGTTGGGTTTCAACTCTAGCCTACCCCAACTTGTTTGGGACTAAGAGGCTTGGTTGTTGTTGTTGTTGTTGTTGTACTTAGATATGATATGTAAACATTTATTTATATCGGTCGTATATATGTTTATGGAAAAATCACTTAGATATATATATATATTTTTTGGTTCACTTAGATATGATATGTAAACATTTATTTATATCGGTCGTGTATATGTTTATGGAATAATCACTTAGATATATATTTTTTTGGTTCACATAGATATGATATGACTTTTCTGTGTATGTCGGTAGTGTTATTTTTACGAATACGGTCTTTATGAATATACGTTATTTTTAATGTTGTCCCTAAACCCTAAACCCTAAACCCCAAACTCTAAACCCTAAACCTTAACCCAAAACCCCAAACCCGAAACCCTAAACCGTAAACCCCAAACCCTAAACCCTAAACCATAAACTCCAAACTCTAAACTCTAAACCCTAATCCCTAAACCCGAAACCCTAAACCATAAACCGTAAACCTCCAACCCTAATCCCCAAACCCAAAGTGTTTATTATCGATCGTGTTACCTTTACAAAGTGTTAAATAAAAAATGAATATGGTCTTTATGAATATACGTTATTCGCAAAAATATGGTGTTCATTATCCTCCATGTTATTCGCAGAAATGGCCGACCCAGTTGACAACATGGAGGAGGAAATGTACAACTTAATCAACAACGGCGCTAATCAAGAAGTAGCAGGTGATGATAACAATAATCAAGAAGTAGATGACGACAGTCAATACTTTGCCAATTATGAAGAAATCATGCAAGAAAATACTGGCGAGGTATACCTACAATCTCTATGTGCACATGAAATTCTAAACAATTTATAAATGTATTTATAATCTACTGTTTCTACATACTGAAAGGTCCTAGTTTGGTTTTGGTAATTGAGTGACAACTTAGGTGGACTAATATGTGTTTGAAGTGAATTACACAGGTGATTAGTCCATAGGTGATCATGTGTGAGCAACATATGCCATAGAGGTGAAATGGCTTGGAAGATGTTGCAAGGCTCACACATGTGATGAAGGAGCTTAATGCACATGAAACATGACATGGAGTCATGTGGCTAAGATGGTGAAGATCAAGGCAAGACTTGGCTTGATGGACCGGTTGCGAAGGTGAAGGGCAAGTTGGAGGCTTTGAAGCCATTGGTACCGAGTGTCGGGAGGCTTAAGCAAGACTTGGCACCGAAGGACCGAAGCAATGGTGAAGAGCAAGTGATGTCAAGATCGATGGACCATGGAGGCCATGTGATGATATGAAGTGGATCATATCATTTGATCAAGGTTGGTGCATACGTTGCATCAACAAATGGAGGAGATGGAATGGAATGCGCAAGGCCAAGGTATATATATAGGGCATTTCATTTCACCGGTCATAGGTGTGTAGAGAAGATTATGACCGGGTTTAGGATAGATGGCCGTACTAATAAGAGGAGCAAACTTGTTTGCATATCGGTCATCTAGTGCCACTTGAGCGATCTAACTTTGCGATGTTACTAAGATCGAGTGGCATTATGAGTGAAAGAGAAAATTCTTTGAAAATGATTGTGAAAATGCTAACACACATGCACATGTTGTTATACACTTGGTGGTGTTGGCACATTTGCAAAGGAGAAGTTGTTGGAGTTGATTTGGATCAACACAGAGAAGAAAAGGGAGTTTTCTGAGTGTGGTCAGTAGTACCGCCCAGGGGGTCGGTAGTACCGCCCAAGGGTGCTGCGTGCAACCTTCTCTGTGTTGAGTCTGAAGTGGCCTGGCAGTTATACCGCCATAGGGTCGATTGTACCGACCCTCGGTAGTACCGACCAGAGGGTCGGTGGTACCGTGGTCCTGAAGGGTTTTGCAGGCTCTCTGTGTTGAGCTGAGTTTGGCCTGCCGGTAGTACCGCCATAGGGTCGGTACTACCGACCGTTGGAGGTTTTGAGGTGTGAGGACTTTGGAGGCTCTCTGGAAGTGGCCAGTTTTGGCCTGTCGGTAGTACCGCCACAAGGGCTGGTACTACCGACCGTTGATGTGACCGAGGTCTGGAGATCTGGGAGCTCTCTGTGTAGTCCTAGATTGGCCTATCGGTAGTACCGCCATAGGGTCGGTACTACCGACCATCGGTGGTACCGAGGTCAGGAAGATGTCCGGGAGCTCTCTGTGTAGTCCCAGGATGACCTGTCGGTAGTACCGCCATAGGGCGGTACTACCGACCGTCAGTGGTACCGACCAGGAGTCGGTTGTTCGTTTGGTCAACGCGTCATGTGTAACGGCTAGATATGACATTGTCGGTACTACCGCCTAGGGGGGTCGGTACTACCGACCGTAGCACAGAATGCCAGTGAAGGGGCATAACGGCTAGTTGGCCCTTGGGGCTATATATAGTCGTGGTAACCGGCCTTGGGTTGGTTGGTCAAGTTGGCTAAGCACTCCATAGCCTCGGTGGCTTGTGTGGATGTGCTAGCGACCCCTCTAACACACATATGCTTATTAGTGCTTATCCGATTGTGTGAGTGAGCGATTCTAGTGCGGTGCATGAGAGATTGCAAGAGTTGGCACTAGGTGTTCGAGTTTCAAGCCGGTGGTTCTTATTACTCTTGGAGGTTGCCACCTCCTAGATGACTTGGTGTGTGTCTCCGTCGTGAAGCCCGCGTGAAGATTGTGCGTGGCTCCGGAGAAGCTTTGCGAGGGGCATTGTGCTCGCCCCGTGGGAGATCGTGAAGAGCAACTCTAGTGGAGAAGAGGCGTGAAGAGCGCCAAGTGGTCCGGCCGGATCAAAAGCTAGAGCTCTTGGTGAGCACTCCATCGTGGAGAGGTTGGCTTAGTGTCACCACTAGCAAGAGGATCGGCGGCAACCTTGGGCTTGCTTCAACGGGGACTAGCTTGGTGGCAACCAAGTGAACCTCGGGATAAAATCTTGTGTCCCCGTCTCTTGTTGCTCTTGTTATTCTTGTTTCCTTGCATATTACGCTTGTGCTTGTGTTCTTCGTGTTCTTCCTCCCTCCTTCACTCTATCTTAGGTTGGGAAGGCTCGATCTACATTTTGGCAAGGAATCAAGACGTGGGGAAGCTACATTTGTCATCTACATCATTTAGGGAAGTGTGGTAATTGCTAGATCTGAGATTGCATCTCGTCCCCTTCGATTTCGTAGCTCCCTGCAGGTGCTCGGTAGTACCGGCCTAGAAGCCCGGTAGTACCGGCATCGGTAGTACCGGCCTATAGCCCGGTAGTACCGACCGCCTGGTGTTTGCACTAGTTTGTATTGCAATACTATCTCTTGTGCTAGTGTTTAGTTGCTTAGTTTGTGTAGCTAAGTTGAGCTCTCTAATTTGGCTTGTGTATCCTTATTATTGAGCATTGCTAGTGAGCTTAGGAGCTTTGTGCTTTGCTTACTAGATTGCGTAGGAGCTCCCCCGTGCTTGAAGTACTAGTTGCATAGGCTTGTGTGACCTTGCTTCTAGAATTGATTAGGTGAGCTCTAGCTAGCCTGACACCTTATTTGCTTTGTTTAGAATCTTTTGTAAGGTGTCATAGAGTATAGGTAGAGGGGTGTAGTCTTGGCTAGACCGATAGTTTTAATTCCGCATTTATTTCAGTTAGCCGCTACGATTAGTTTTAAAAGGACTATTCACCCCCCCTCTAGTTCGCCATCTCGACCCTTTCAAGTGGTATCAGAGCTAGGTCTCTCATTTGTGGTCTTCACCGACCCGAGAGGATGGCGACTTATGAGCTAGGCATTGATGAAGGACCGAGAAGCTACCCGAAAGCGACCAGAGGGGGGGTGAATGGGAGCTTCAAAAATTTCCTTTCGGAAACTAGATGCCACTGTCCCAAGATCAACCCCAAAAGCGAAACCTAGAGCTTGCTAATGTCCACGACCCTAGATGTAGGGTGGATGCTTCCTAGAAGCACAGCGGGACACTAGACAACCCTAGAAAGCCAACCCAAAAGACGGAACTCAAATCCGATCAAGAACGAACGAACCGCGAACGAAGACGCGCGAAACTGCAGCGACCGGACTCTGGCCTGCGTCCGGTCAGCAGGGACCGGACGCGTCCGGTCGTCAGAAAACAGCTCTGGGAGCTCTCTGTTCGCGACCGGACGCACGGAGCTCAAGCGTCCGGTCGTTCACTGAGCGTCCGGTCAGATGAGACAATGACACGGGAACAGTGCGAGCAGCGCGTCCGATCAGTTCCAAAAACCAGCGTCCGGTCGAGCAAAACGAAACACCGAAAAACGATCGGACTCACCGGAGGGTCCGGTCACTGGGCATCGGACGCGTCCGGTCACAGAAAAACGTTTCTGGAACCTTTCTGTTTCTGACCGGACTCACTGAAGGGAGCGTCCGGTCGATTTGAACAGAGCGTCCGGTCAAGCAAAAGAACTCAGACAGAGTTCAACCACCGGACGCACTGTAGCAGCGTCCGGTCGTTGAATGAAGCGTCCGGTCACCCTGCGAATTCACTGTTCGTCCACCGATTCGACTAGAACTCACCCAAAACAAATCCTCTAGGGATCAAACTTGGTGAGTGAAGTCACAAGGAGGTTAGTGAGCTATCTCTAAGAGATCATGGCTCGAACCTAACTCCAAATCGGTGAATCGAAGAATTTCGGGGGAAGGGAAGAAAAGTGACCCGAAACGAAAAATCGATCGATCTCCTAGACCGTGAGGTTAGAGGATGATTCCTTCGGTGGAAAGAAGTGCCTCACGATCTAGAACAACTTGGTTCAAACGGAATTGCAAAAGATGAACCGAGCAAAGAGATCAAGCGACGGGAAAATCGTGGAGCAAAAAGGATTCCGCGAAGAACACAAGCAAAACGGAAATCACAGCCACGAACTCGAATCAAGGACGCAAATCAAGCCATCGATCAGTGCTCCAAGATGAGGATACGGCCTCACTTCCTCAAATCAACAGTACACAGAGTGGAGTCTCTCTGCGGATCTCAACTAGCTAAAGCAGGGGTGTGGGAGAGTGGAAACCCTAATGCTAGGAAGCAAATGACTGCGCTAACTGAGATTGAGATAGGGAGGAGGGTGTCTCCCCTAGACTACTTATACTAACCTAGCCTAAGTCTATTTCCTACTCTACCCCTCTCTACTCTAATTTACAGAGCGGACCAGCCTAACCCTAAGGCTATTCTAGTCCACCCGCTGGTGGTAGGTAGATCCGACGGCCACGCCCGCACGGTCTTCCGCGTCGCCTCCACGCAACCTTCAGATCGCCGCCACGTGCCGCCACCACTCTGCACCCCCGGTTTTGCGGCCCAAACCGGGAAACCAGCCTTTTCCATCAGCCCCCGGTTTTGAGGCCCAAACCGGGAAACCAGCCTCCAGCCCGAGTTTTGTGGCCCAAACTCGGAAACCCTCAGCGCCCGAGTTTTGAGGCCCAAACTCGGAAACCGGCCCACTCCCAGGTTTTGAGGCTCAACCTGGAAACCCAGCACCCAGGTTTTGAGGCCCAAACCTGGAAACCGTCCACCGTTGGTTTTTCCCGGGCTCTACCAACAAACCGGCGTCGTAGAAGGGATGCACCGCCTGTGCACCCCTTCCACCGACATGATCGCACTTCTCCGCTTGTCGCTGTCGCAGGCTGCCAGCCACCACAGCTGATCCTCCGGCCTCCAGTCCATCAGTCCAAGTCCACGTCCGCCCTTCACCGTCCGATACATCGGCATGGCACGTCCGCCGCACGGCACGCCCATCCTTCATCGCGCCCGGTCCGTCGGCACGACACGTCGCAACTTGACCTTCACCCGCCATCGACCACTGTCTCCGTGCTCGACACCTGCACAACACAAGCCAAAGAACATGCGCATCATCTCCGTTGACAATCACTCATCACACAGAGACTCGGCATACACCCATGTATCCGCAATCTCCCCCTTGATGAGTGCATTGTCAACTCCACAACAAATCATGATAAGAAGAAGGAGGTAGGAAGGAGTGGGAAGAGAAAACCCAACCAAATGACCCAAAAGCCTATCAAAAGCCAAAGAAGGTCAAGTGGATGAAGCGAAAAACTTGGTCCCCAAAGACATGGGCAACGGCTCGACGCAACCAAGCAAAGTAAAGCTAGCCCTCAAGAAGAGGTAGAACAGGCTCAACACCGCTAGCAGATACCAATTGAAGATCGGAGGACAACAGAAGCAAAATGCTAGTCCCTCAAGAAAGAGGCACAGAGGCTCAACACAACTAGCAAGAAAATCACTCCGAACCAATTGGAAATCAACCCAAACCAAATGGGAAAGCACACCAGACGATACCAATTGAAAGCCAAATGAAAAGGCTTATGAAAGCTCATGAAAAGCTAGGAACGTTTGCTAGTCCCTCAAGACAGAGGCAACGGCTCAACACAACTAGCAAACTCCCCCTCGACAAATGCAAGCAACTAGGACAAATGATTCTCCCCTTAGTTGATCAACACAGGAGCATATGATTTGCATAAATTTCTCCCCCTAGTTGAAAATGCACTTATCAAGGTCAAAAGGTATCGGAGAATCAACTCCCTTCACATAAACTCCCCCTGAACACAAGATCTCCTTCAGAATGCATATGAAGTCAAAATGCAAGTTAGGAGCTTCAAGTATATAGTCAAAAGAGTGCAAAGATGCTCTAATCAGTATAGCTCCAACATCTCAATTAAGCACTCAAATAGCAAAGGCTCAAACTGATCACATGTACGAAATATGAAGCGTATGAGCATGTGAGCAATTTTAAGCCAAAAGGATAGTCACCATCAAAATAGCACTAGACATGTATAGAAGGAATCCAAACAAGTGCTAAGCATATATACAAGGTGAACTACCCCTAGCAAAGTTCAATCATCATGCATAGTAATGAAGCATATCCTTGTGATTTCAAATTCATATCGGAGTTGCAGCGGTAAAAGAATTCACAAGTTCATTTTTGGCATGTGATTGCGAGAGGTTGAAAGCTTGTCATTGCCTAACTTTTCAACCGTGCGAAGCCTATGCAGAAGCAATCAGAAGCTTAAAGCAACGGTTTCGGTCATACACTACATGGCTCAAGTTTAACTCAAAGTGCAATGAGAAACAGTCTCAATACCATGAGGTGTTGACAAGCAATCCCATCTCGATCTTTTCAATTCAACAATACTTGGTTCAGATTTTAAGCAAGTTATGAACAACCAAGCAAGTGAATGACTCAGAACTAGAGACATAGCAACCTAGCATATATGAAAAGCAGGAATGGACTCAACACACCCTACACATGCTAGTTGCATATCTCAATGGTGAACATTTTCAGATTTATATACATTAGGCATAATTCACCATTCCAAAAATAGCTCGCTCATAACATGTAACAGTGATCAGAAGGAGCATAAGCTACAAGCATCATCATAAGTATCGGAGCAATACTAACAAGAGCATAATTACATTCTAGTGAATATAGACATGAAGCTCAGAATGTAAATGCGTATGCCCGACACAAAACTGAAAGAAAGAAGATACCAATTGGAAGGACTCAAGAAACTCAAAAGAAAAGAGCCTCAAAATAAAAGAGTCAGTCTGTACATCTCAAAATGCTTCCCCCATCTAAAAGGGGAAACACACACCAAGCTCACCCCTCAACCTATTAAAGGTTGATTCGTCTAAAGGCTTGGTGAAAATATCAGCCAATTGGTGATGAGTATCGACATGGCGAAGGTCGATATCACCCTTCTCCTGGTGGTCTCGCAAGAAATGAAAGCGCACATCAATGTGTTTGGTTTTCGAGTGAAGCACGGGGTTCTTAGCAACGCTAATGGCACTCGTGCTGTCACAAAGCAAAGGAACTCGAGTAAAGCTCAAACCAAAATCACGCAAAGTGGCCATCATCCAGAGTAACTGGGAACAGCAGCTAGCCGCAGCAACATATTCAGCCTCCGTGGTAGACTGAGCGACACTAGACTGCTTGCGAGAAGACCACGATACAAGAGAAGACCCAATAAACTGGCAAGTCCCAGAAGTGGACTTGCGCTCAATGCGACAACCAGCAAAATCAGCATCAGAAAAGCCACAAAGCGAGAGGGTGGAAGAAGCAGAATACCAAATCCCGAACTCAGGCGTGAAACGAAGGTACCTGAAGATGCGCTTCACGGCCTGACGGTGAGAAGTGCGTGGCGAAGCCTGAAAGCGCGCGCACAAGCACACGGCGAACTGAATGTCCGGCCGTGTCGCCGTCAGGTAGAGCAGCGATCCAATCATGCTGCGGTACTCCTTCTGGTCCACTGCTTCTCCATCCGTGTCGGCATCCAGGGCAGTCGTCATCGACATGGGCGTCGGAAGAGGCTTGGCCTCACCCATGTCGAACCGCTTCAGCAAGTCCCTCGTGTACTTGCCCTGGTGCACAAACGTCCCCTCTCGGGATTGCTTAATTTGCAACCCGAGAAAGAAGGTCAGCTCGCCCATCATGCTCATCTCGAACTCCCTGCTCATAGTATCTGCAAACTTGGCAACCAAAGCGTGAGAAGAACCACCGAAAATGATATCATCCACGTAAATTTGGACCAAGAGAGTATCTTTGCCTTGCTTGAGGAGAAAGAGCGTTTTATCAACACATCCCATTTTAAAACCCTTAGCTAGCAAAAAGGTTTTTAATCTCTCATACCAGGCTCTAGGGGCTTGTTTCAAACCATACAGAGCTTTGTGGAGTTTAAAGACATGGTTTGGAAACTTGGGATTTTCAAAACCGGGGGGTTGCTGGACATAGACCTCCTCCTCAATGTAGCCGTTTAAGAAGGCACTCTTGACATCCATTTGAAAAAGTTTGAAACCCATGGATGCAGCATAAGCCAAGAGTATCCTAATAGCCTCCAAACGAGCTACAGGAGCGAAGGTCTCCTCATAATCTATCCCCTCCTTCTGACTATAACCCTTCGCTACAAGCCGGGCCTTGTTTCTCACAATGTGGCCCTCCTCTCCTTGCTTGTTTTTAAATACCCATTTTGTCCCAATAGGTTTACAGTCAGGAGGTGGTGGCACTAGAACCCAAACCCGATTTCGCTCAAAGTTCTCTAGCTCCTCATGCATGGCATTGACCCAATCCGGATCCGTCAATGCGTGTCCAACATCTCGGGGTTCAAAAGACGCAACAAAAGCAGAATGAGCAAAGTGCGAGATGTGCTGTGACCTGGAGCGAGTAACTCGCTCGTCGATGTCGCCGATCATCTGTTCAGGGGGGGTGCTGGCGCTGGATATGTCGTGGCGCCTCCCGGGAAGAAGTGACCTCCCCCTCAACAGCAGCTGGTTCCACCCCGGGTACAAAAGGTACCGCGCGAGGTGGAGGATCCCACGGCCCCCAGGAAGAAGAAGTGTCGGGGCCGTGAGTCGTCGTCGAGGCCGCCCTTTGCGGCACGGCAGGTGGAGGGGGTGCTGGATTATCTATACCTTCAGCACCCTCGTCCTCATCATCAAAAAGAGGCTCTCCAACCTCATGATCACCTGCACGCTCAAAACGAGAAGAGGGACAAACAAGAGTCTCGTCGAAGGAGACATCTGATGTCTCCATGACTCGGTTAGTGTCAAGGTTAAGTACACGATAAGCTCGAGTGTGAGTGCCATAACCCAAAAACACACCGTCAGAAGAACGAGACTCAAACTTGTCCAGGTTGCCTTTCTTCAATATAAAACAGTGGCAACCAAAGACTCTAAAATAACTCACCTTGGGCTGGCGACCAAAACGCAACTCATAAGAGGTCTTCTTCAAAAACGCTCTCAGAAAAATGCGATTCGAAATGTAGCATGCAGTGTTCATAGCTTCGGCCCAAAAACGCCTAGGAGTCCTATGCTCATCAAGCATCGTCCTGGCCATCTCAACAAGGGTCCGATTCTTCCTCTCTACAACACCATTTTGAGGTGGTGTATAGGGGGAAGAAACCTGATGCTCCAAACCAAGGCGGTTACAAAACTTCTCAAAATCCGAATTTTTAAACTCGGAACCATTATCACTCCGAATAGCTCGCATCGAGTTCAAAGGGAACTCGTTCTGAAGACGCAAAATCAGATTGCGAGCAAATGAGAAAGTCTCGGTCTTCTCAGCTAAAAAGAAGACCCACGAATATCTCGAAAAGTCGTCAACAACAACCAAAACATACCACTTGCCACCAACCGAGCTCACCCGAGCCGGACCAACAAGGTCCATGTGTAAAAGCTCTCCGGGGTGCGAGGTCATGACCTTAGTCACCGGATGGTGGGGAGCAGCAACCATCTTCCCATGTCTGCAAGAATGGCAAACTAGATCCTTCTCCATCGAAAGCTTGGGCAATCCTCGGATTAGGCCAAGTGAGCTAAGTCTTGCAAGCAAGTCGAAGCTTAAGTGACCGAGCCTCCTATGCCACTTCCAAAGATCGGAAGAAGAAGGACTAGCCAAAAGACAGCGAGAAGAACCAAACGATTCCGAGAAATTCGCACAAAAGACTTTCCCAAAGGGCGAAATCAGACATACAAGATCGCCCTGAGGATCTAAGATGCGACTAAGGTTCGGTTTAAAACGAATCTCATAGTCATCATCAAAAAGTTGCGAAACAGAAAGAAGGTTAAAATGCAGGTTAGAAACAAGAGCAACATCGCGCAACACAAAGTGCTCATTAACCCGCACCGATCCGCGAGACAACACCTTACCTTTACTATTGTCGCCGAAGGTTATGTACTCCTTTCCGGCGACTGGGCTAAGGCTGGAGAACCACTTGGTGTTTCCGGTCATGTGCCTCGAACAACCGGAATCCACCAACCAAACGTCCTCCAACCGTCTTACCTGGGAGGTGTCGTCGTCGTCGTCGTTCCGAGGGGTACGCTCCGGCTCGCCGTCGACCTCATCGCCCAGCGCCATGGTGCAGAAGCCGTCGTCGTCGGCGAAGAAGCAGAGGCCGTTCAGCTTGTCCTCGATCCTCTTCTTCTTCTCGGACTCGTCATCACTCGAGCTGGCGGAGTCGTCATCCGAGCCGTCGACGTCGCTGAGCGTGGCGAAGAATGCACGCTGCTCAGCTTGCTGCTTCTCCAAGTACTTCTTCTTGATGTACTCTTTGTCGAAGCCGCCCCGCTTCTTGTGCCTTGGGGGAACGTGCTTCTCCTTGTACTTGGAGTCGCGCCTGTGGCCGTGATCGCCCTTCCCCAGATGCTTGTTCTTCTTCTTGGGGCAGTCGGCGATGAAGTGGTCGGGGTCGCCGCATTCGTAGCATCCGGCGCGTCCTCCTCCACGACGGCGGTTCACGCGGTTGTTGTGGAACCGCGAAAACCGGTTGGCAAGCAAAGCCAACTCGTCGTCTCCCAAAGACTCCAGCTGGTCCTCTGTCACAGAAAAGAGAGAAGAAAGCGCAAAGCCAGCTGAGGGGTTAGAGGAAGAGCCGGAAACCAAAGCCATGGACGGGCGAGAAGGATTTTCAAAAGAAGCCCTCGCCATAGCATCAATCTCACTGGACTTGAGCTTACTGAAGAGCTCGTCGCAGGTGAGGGTCTCATAGTTCGGCGATTCGATGATTGCCTGAACCTTGGAGTCCCACACCGAACGGTCAAGAGTGTGCAAAAGCTTCAAAGCACGCTCATGATCGTCAAATGGCAACTGCTCTCTGTTAGCCCTCATCCTGTTGACAATCACCTGAAAGCGAGCGAATAAACTTTCTATGCTCTCGCCAGGCTGATGTCGAAAGTTCTCATACTCTCTCTTGAACGACTCGTAGAGTCGGGTTTTGACTTGAGAGGTGCCCTCATGAAAACGCATGAGGGTGTCCCAGATCTCCCGAGCCGTAGAGAGGTGAGAAACGCGATCAAACTCACCCACGCTCAAACAGGAGAACAAAGCGTTACGCGCCCGGCTATTGGCTTCGTGCTCATCGATCTGAAGCTGAGAGACACGAGCAGCCAGGACAACGTAGTTGGCGTTGTTGCAAATCTCCCAAACAGAAGAGCCCATGCTCTGGAGATAGGCCGACATGCGTATCTTCCAATATGCATAGTTCGTCCCATCGAAAAACGGCGGTTTGCCCACGCCGCGATCCATGTCGCCTTCGGTGGATCTGGAACCGGCTAAGGTGGAAGATCCTTAACCTGCTCCGATACCAATTGAAGGACCGAGAAGCTACCCGAAAGCGACCAGAGGGGGGGTGAATGGGAGCTTCAAAAATTTCCTTTCGGAAACTAGATGCCACTGTCCCAAGATCAACCCCAAAAGCGAAACCTAGAGCTTGCTAATGTCCACGACCCTAGATGTAGGGTGGATGCTTCCTAGAAGCACAGCGGGACACTAGACAACCCTAGAAAGCCAACCCAAAAGACGGAACTCAAATCCGATCAAGAACGAACGAACCGCGAACGAAGACGCGCGAAACTGCAGCGACCGGACTCTGGCCTGCGTCCGGTCAGCAGGGACCGGACGCGTCCGGTCGTCAGAAAACAGCTCTGGGAGCTCTCTGTTCGCGACCGGACGCACGGAGCTCAAGCGTCCGGTCGTTCACTGAGCGTCCGGTCAGATGAGACAATGACACGGGAACAGTGCGAGCAGCGCGTCCGATCAGTTCCAAAAACCAGCGTCCGGTCGAGCAAAACGAAACACCGAAAAACGATCGGACTCACCGGAGGGTCCGGTCACTGGGCATCGGACGCGTCCGGTCACAGAAAAACGTTTCTGGAACCTTTCTGTTTCTGACCGGACTCACTGAAGGGAGCGTCCGGTCGATTTGAACAGAGCGTCCGGTCAAGCAAAAGAACTCAGACAGAGTTCAACCACCGGACGCACTGTAGCAGCGTCCGGTCGTTGAATGAAGCGTCCGGTCACCCTGCGAATTCACTGTTCGTCCACCGATTCGACTAGAACTCACCCAAAACAAATCCTCTAGGGATCAAACTTGGTGAGTGAAGTCACAAGGAGGTTAGTGAGCTATCTCTAAGAGATCATGGCTCGAACCTAACTCCAAATCGGTGAATCGAAGAATTTCGGGGGAAGGGAAGAAAAGTGACCCGAAACGAAAAATCGATCGATCTCCTAGACCGTGAGGTTAGAGGATGATTCCTTCGGTGGAAAGAAGTGCCTCACGATCTAGAACAACTTGGTTCAAACGGAATTGCAAAAGATGAACCGAGCAAAGAGATCAAGCGACGGGAAAATCGTGGAGCAAAAAGGATTCCGCGAAGAACACAAGCAAAACGGAAATCACAGCCACGAACTCGAATCAAGGACGCAAATCAAGCCATCGATCAGTGCTCCAAGATGAGGATACGGCCTCACTTCCTCAAATCAACAGTACACAGAGTGGAGTCTCTCTGCGGATCTCAACTAGCTAAAGCAGGGGTGTGGGAGAGTGGAAACCCTAATGCTAGGAAGCAAATGACTGCGCTAACTGAGATTGAGATAGGGAGGAGGGTGTCTCCCCTAGACTACTTATACTAACCTAGCCTAAGTCTATTTCCTACTCTACCCCTCTCTACTCTAATTTACAGAGCGGACCAGCCTAACCCTAAGGCTATTCTAGTCCACCCGCTGGTGGTAGGTAGATCCGACGGCCACGCCCGCACGGTCTTCCGCGTCGCCTCCACGCAACCTTCAGATCGCCGCCACGTGCCGCCACCACTCTGCACCCCCGGTTTTGCGGCCCAAACCGGGAAACCAGCCTTTTCCATCAGCCCCCGGTTTTGAGGCCCAAACCGGGAAACCAGCCTCCAGCCCGAGTTTTGTGGCCCAAACTCGGAAACCCTCAGCGCCCGAGTTTTGAGGCCCAAACTCGGAAACCGGCCCACTCCCAGGTTTTGAGGCTCAACCTGGAAACCCAGCACCCAGGTTTTGAGGCCCAAACCTGGAAACCGTCCACCGTTGGTTTTTCCCGGGCTCTACCAACAAACCGGCGTCGTAGAAGGGATGCACCGCCTGTGCACCCCTTCCACCGACATGATCGCACTTCTCCGCTTGTCGCTGTCGCAGGCTGCCAGCCACCACAGCTGATCCTCCGGCCTCCAGTCCATCAGTCCAAGTCCACGTCCGCCCTTCACCGTCCGATACATCGGCATGGCACGTCCGCCGCACGGCACGCCCATCCTTCATCGCGCCCGGTCCGTCGGCACGACACGTCGCAACTTGACCTTCACCCGCCATCGACCACTGTCTCCGTGCTCGACACCTGCACAACACAAGCCAAAGAACATGCGCATCATCTCCGTTGACAATCACTCATCACACAGAGACTCGGCATACACCCATGTATCCGCAATTGATTGTCCACATATTTTTGATGGCACTCACTTTACACAATGGAAAACTTGGATGACATGCAATTTCAAGTTTATTTGCCCTCAAATGTGGTGGATCGTAGATGTAGGCTTTTCTCATGTGTTGGATGAAAATAATCTAACTCAAGCACAAGAGAAATGCCTAGATCTCGAGTGCCAAGCTACTAACATCATTTTTAGATCTTTGCATGATGATATCTTTAGTGAGATCATGGATATGGAGTCCTCCCATCACATGTGGAAATATCTCAATGACAAGTATGGGAGTGCTCCAAATGATGATGATGTTAGTGAGCCCAAGGAAGAGACACATGAGGATGATGAGCATGACCACAACTTGGTGATTGTGGAAGATTGCTCCACCTCATGGTCAAGTGATGAAGATGATGATCAATCCACAAGATCACTTGACAAGGATGATGGCTATGAGAGTGATGTCTCCACAAGCTCTCCCTCTACACCACATTGCTTCATGTCACACGGTGACACTAAGGTATTAATTGCAAATGTGGTTGTTGATTGTGATGATCCAAATGTTGAGCTTGTATGTAGACTCACCAAAGCTTTAGAAAATGAGATGTCTAAAAATGCAAAATTGGAAAAAGAAAACTCATTTCTAAAGAATGCATGTGAACAACAAAAGCATCTACTTTATGTTACTATTTGTTCACATGATGAGCTTAAATTGACTCATGAGGAACTTAGTGTTGCTCATGATAACTTGGTAAAAGACCATGCTTTTCTCACTAAGAAGTTTTCTAATGAAGAAACTAAAACTAGTGAGAGCTCATCATTTGGGTCAAATGATCAATCACATATTTGTGCTAACCCATGTGATGTAGAGAAGAAGCATGTATCCACCTCTTGCAATGATTTATTGTCTATGTCATGTTCTTCACATATAGATGCTTGTTCTACTTCCTTGTCTTGTGAGACTAACATTTTGAAGGAGAACAATGAGCTCAAAAGTGAAGTGAAGAACTTGAGCAACAAGTTAGAGAGGTGGTGTAGATCAAAGGTCACCTATGAGCACTTGATGGAGAATCAAAGAAGCTATGGTGACAAGAGTGGCATTGGCTTCAACAAGAGCAATGTCAAAGGGAAGAGATGGGGCAAGAGAAGATATGAAAGAGAAATGAAGAAGCAAGAAGAAAAGAAGCTATCTCATTTCATGTGCTATCGGTGCCATGAGATGGGACATCTTGCAAAAGCTTGCCCCAACAAGAAGAAGCCCCAAGATCAAATCAAGATCAACCATGAAGATGGTGATATGGGGAAGAAGACAAGAAGGGGAGGTAGAAGATCAAGATCAACACAAGACCTCACCCAAGTCAAGTGCTACAAATGTGATGATATGGGACACTTTGCCTCGAAGTGTCCTAACAAGCTTGAGAACAAGGCTCAAGCAACTCATGAGAGGCAAGGCTATGAGAAGTAACACATGAGCAAGGAAGAGAAGGCTCAATCAAGAAGAAATTGCTACTCATGCCGGGAAAGGGGACACATGGCTAATTCATGTCCCCTAGGTATGACTCCTAAGCCTATTTCAATTGCTAATGATTCTATGCTTAGGAAGGATGAAAATGGTACATCTAAGGCTACTATTGCAACTCATCCCGCTACTCATACTAAGGCTATGCCAAAGTATGTTGCTTCTAACTTGAGAGGACCCAAACAAGTTTGGGTACCATCAAAGAGTGGATGAATGTGTGTAGGTACCATGACATTGGAGGCTTGATTCAATTGATTTCATATTGATCATCATGTGATTGAATCAAGTAATAAATCTTATGGCAAATCCATCCCAATGCCAAGTCAAGTGAAGTGAAGTCCAAGTGCTACAACGAACAAGTGCAAAAGATCAAGTTGTGGTGGTTGATTGGATATCTTTGAAGGCTTGCAAATGGTAGATGAAGAAGCTTGCTATTTGGATGATCATGAGCTACTAAGGTATATCTCTAGTTGATCATGTTCTTTTAGATGCATATGAGATGATTGAATTGGATATATATGCATATGTTGCTTGTTAAAAGATGATTGAATGGATTTGATGCTTAGTGATCAAAATTGAGTTAGTTTGAATGGGTATGTTCATGAGACTTCTTTTAGTGAGTGATTTGAATGGATACATGTCTTGTGAGAGTATTCAAACAAGTTAGCTCAAGTTTGATTCAAATTGGTAGAGTATAGCTCAATTGCTCAAAGTTGTTCAATATTACAAAATCTGAGTGAGCTGTGATGATAGCCATGTTTGAGTGATCAAATCTATTTGGATTGGCTTGAAATTTGGTACACATGCTCTACACTTAGAGTATTAGTTGCTGTGAAAAATTCATGAAAATTGGATAAGTGATGCTTCGGTTTTGGAGTAGAGCTTATCAACTATAGTGCAGCAGTTTTCAGCATGTAGTACTATGAAAGAATTGAAATCTGGTAGCAATATAGAGAGCCAATGAAGCTCAAATTTTTATGGCTGCTAGAACACTTAGAGAGGCACATCTCCACTAAATTTCATAGTCATTGGACTTATATTTTGGGAGATATGCAGTTTCTTTGAGAAAGACAGAATCTGCCAGAAAAATGACAATTATTGGATAGATCACAAGTCACTTTGATTGAAAGGCCCTCAAGTTGGAATCATATTTATAAGTGGTTGAGAGACCTATGTTTGGTTTTGAGATGAGTTAGAAAGATGACAAAGATGAGATCAAGACCAACATCAAGATGAAGAGAAAGATAAAGTCCTAGTATCAAATTGAAGATCTTTTGGAAGAAAGAAAAGGACTCAAAGAAGAACTCAAAGAAGGATTCAAAGTCACATTTCAAGAAGAGTTCAATTGGATCAATCAAACAAGGTCAATTCAAGTGAGTATCAAGGATGGTTCTTTGGAGAGAGGTCACTTCTCCCTTTTGTAGGGGCTTGCCACCTTTGGTAGGTTAACCAAGCATGGCTTGGAAGGCTAACATGGAAGTGGTGATCTAAAGGGACATTGGAGATGCTTAGTTGAAGAAATCAAAAGGATTGATCTAGAGAGCAAGCAACACCCAAAAGACAAGAAAATCATGCCAACTCAAGTGGTATTCATATGCAAGCTATGTTCAAATGGAGAAGCAAGCCAACCACAACAAGATAAGTGCACTTGATCATATGAGTGAAGATTTGTTCTTTCAAATTGGTATCTATTGGTCTTCACCATGGACTTCACATTGCTATTTCAGAGTTGGAATCAAAATTAACCTCTACTCCAAGATAGCAAGGTATCATTGTTTGTCATGTGCATTCATACTATGCTTAGGACTTGATTAGAGCATATAGACATCCTTGTGATACTATCTAGGAGCATCCATGAAAATCAAATGTTTTGATGCTTAGATGATGCCACTATTGCTTCTATGGTTTACATGATCTAGTGATAACATATGACATGTTTATGGGCTTGCAATCCTAGTGTTTAATCTAAAGAATGAGCAATGGAACTTTTAACCAACGTGAGTAAGATAACCATTGCAAAATGTGTGAAGAAGCTTACTCTAGAGCAAACCGTGTTGAATGTTTCATGCAAATGATCTATGTTGAACCACAAATGAAATGAAACAAACATCTCTCTCTTAAAAATTTGAATCTTCTTTATGCAAACCTTTTATGGAAATAGATGACAAAGGGGGAGAAAGTATAACAAAGATAAAAGGAATGAAAGATAAAATGAAAGGGGAAGAGTGAAAAAATGAAAGGGAGAGAGTGTAACAAAGATCACACAAGTAGGGGAGCAAGCTCATGAACTTGGTTGTTGCATTTGATATGTGCAAAATCATGTGCTTGCTTGCATTGCATAAGTTTTAAAATTTTATATGCATGCTTGTGTGGTGTATGCTAGTTATAGGATTTAATTGATGATTTGATAACTAGCATGCATAGGTTGATAGCTAGACTTGTGCTTTTCATGCAAAACTAGACCCTTGCTATTAATGTTGATCTCACGGGGTTTTCTAGTTTTTATGATGTCTAGCTACTCTTGGTGCTAAAGAAGGTGTACAACTATGAACTTCATCGATAACACGCTTCAAAGGTTATTCTATACACCTTAGCACTTTTTGGTAGTAATTACTCTCCCACACTTTGATATCTATGCATATGTGCAAGTTTCATTTTCAAACACTCTAGCACATATGTAGGGGGAGCTAATACTACCAATTCGGATTTGTGCTACTTGTCCAAAAACCTTTACACATTGTAAAATAGCTTGGGCAAGCAACATGAATCCAAACCAAGTTAGCAATTTACATTCTTGTGAAATGCTAGCTTGGAATAAGCATAATTTCCATATCTTTGTAGAGTTGTCATTAATTACCAAAAAGGGGGAGATTGAAAGGTCCTAGTTTGGTTTTGGTAATTGAGTGACAACTTAGGTGGACTAATATGTGTTTGAAGTGAATTACACAGGTGATTAGTCCATAGGTGATCATGTGTGAGCAACATATGCCATAGAGGTGAAATGGCTTGGAAGATGTTGCAAGGCTCACACATGTGATGAAGGAGCTTAATGCACATGAAACATGACATGGAGTCATGTGGCTAAGATGGTGAAGATCAAGGCAAGACTTGGCTTGATGGACCGGTTGCGAAGGTGAAGGGCAAGTTGGAGGCTTTGAAGCCGTTGGTACCGAGTGTCGGGAGTGAAGGACCGAGAAGCAACCAGAAAGCGACCAGAGGGGGGGTGAATGGGAGCTTCAAAATTTCCTTTCGGAAACTAGTAGCCACTGTCCCAAGAATCAACCCTAGAAGCAAACCCTAGAGCTTGCTAATGTCCACGACCCTAGATGTAGGGTGGATGCTTCCAAGAAGCACAGCGGGACACTACACAACTCTAGAAAGCCAACGCAAAAAAAAACGGAAATCAAATCCGTCAACGAACGAGCGAACCGCGGACGAAACCGTGCGAAACCAGTCGCATCGGACGCTGCCTGCGTCCGATGCCTGACCACCGGACGCGTCCGATGCGAAAACTGCCTCTCGGGAACCTTACTGTTCCACCATCGGACGCTGTGAACAGTGAACAGCCAGCGTCCGGTGCTTTGGCTCAGGCGCGTCCGATGCCAGGCGTCCGATGCCACTACAAACGCTGTGAAAGTGACACGCGTCACCGGAGCGTCCGACGCTTAGAACCCTAGCGTCCGATGCTCCCGTGTCAGCGTCCGATGCCCCCGAAAACTGTGCAGTTCTTTGATGATTCAACCCGATTTCCTCTGAATCAAAAGCTCTAGGCCTGGGATTCGATCTGAGGGGTCACAACGATGTTAGTGAGCTATCTCTAAGAGATCATGGCTCGAACCTAACTCCAAATCGGTGAATCAAGAAATTTCGGGGCAAGGAAGCAAGAACACGATCCAAAACGAAAATCGATCGATCTCCTAGACCGTGAGGTTAGAGGTTAATTCCTTCGGTGGAAAGAAGTGCCTCACGATCTAGAACAACTTGGTTCAAACGGTTTCGCAAAAGATGAACCAAACAAAGAGATCAAGCGACGGGAAAATCGTGGAGAAAAAGGATTCCGCGAAGAACACAAACAAAACGCGAATTGACACCACGATCTTGCAGCCGAAGCGCAAACACACGCTACGACAAGGAGGTTATGGCCTCCTTTCCTCAAAATCAACAGTACACAGAGGTGAGTCTCTCTGCGGATCTCAGCTAGCTACAGCAGGGAAAGGGAGAGCAGAAAACCCTAAGTGCGAAAGAGCAAATGACTGAGATAGGGGAGGAGGGTGTCTCCCCTGACTACTTATCCTATTCTAGACTAAGTCTATTTCCTACTCTACCCCTCTCTATTCTAATTACAGAGTGAACCAGCTAAACCCTAAGGTTATTCTGGACCAACTCAAGTGGTAGGTAGATTCGACGGCCACGCCCGCACAAGTCGTCCGCGTTGCCTCCACGCAACCTTCCGATTGCCGCCACGTGCCGCCCTCGCTCTGCACCCCCGGTTTTGTGGCCCAAACCGGGAAACCAGCCTTTTCCAGCTATCCCCCGGTTTTGAGGCCCAAACCGGGAAACCAGCCCACCAGCATCTGAGTTTTGAGGCCAAACTCAGCAAAACCTCAGCGCCCAGGTTTTGAGGCCCAAACCTGGAAACCGTCCTCAGCCCGAGTTTTGTGGCCAAACTCGGAAACCGTCCACGCCCAGGTTTTGAGGCCCAAACCTGGAAACCGTTCATCTGATGGTTTTTCCCTGGCTCTACCACCAAACCGAAGTTGTAGAGGGGATGCACCGCCCGTGCACCCCGTCCACCGACACGTGTCCCCAGGTCCTCGACCCGAGCAACACCGTGCCCCGCAAGTCTCCGCTCGTTGTTGTCCCAGGCTGCCAGCCACCACAGCTGATCCTCAGGCACTCCGGTCCCTCAGTCCAAGCCTCACGTCCGCCCTTCACTGCTCGATCCATCGGCATGGCACGTCCGCCGCACGGCACACCCATCCTTCATCGCACTCAGTCCATCGGCACGGCACGTCTCAACTTGACCTTCACCTTGCCCTCGATCACTGTCTCCGTGCTAGACACCTGCACAACACAAGCCAGAGAACATGCGATCAAACCCGTTGACAATCACTCATCACTCAGAGACTCGGCATACGCCCATGTATCCGCAATCTCCCCCTTGATGAGTGCATTGTCAACTACTCACACAAATCATAATGAGAGAAAGAGAAAAGAAAGAAGAAGGAGAAGAAGAGAACTCGACCAAATGACCCAAAAGCATAGCAAAGCCGAAGAAGGTCAAGTGGAAGAAGCGAAAACTTGGTCCCCAAAGACATGGGCAACGGCTCGACGCAACCAAGCAAAGCAAAGCTAGCCCTCATGAAGAGGTAGAACAGGCTCAACACCGCTAGCAAAATACCAATTGAAAATTAGAGCTAAAAATGGCAAAATGCTAGTCCCTCAAGATAGAGGCACAAAGGCTCAACACAACTAGCACGAAAACCACTCCGAACCAATTGAAAAACAACCGAAAGGTCTCCGAACCAATCAAAGTCAACCTCGACGCCAAATGAGGAAAATGTTGCTAGTCCCTCAAGACAGAGGCAACGGCTCAACACAACTAGCAAAACTCCCCTCGACACGTGCAAGCAACCCGGGACTCCCCCTTAGCAAAAGCTCCCCCCTTAGTTGAACTCCAGGAGACATATGATTTGCAAAAACTCTCCCCTTAGTTGAAAATGCACTTATCAAGCACAAACTCTTCTCTTGAGCCAACACAACTCCCCCTTCCAAAATGCATATGAAGTTAGAAATGCAAGTTAGCAGCTTCAGGCATATAGTCAAAAGAGTGCAAAAATGCTCTAGTCGGTATAGCTCCAATGACACAACTAAGCACTCAAATAGCGAAGGCTCAAACTGGTCACAGATACAAAATATGAAGCATATGAGCAAGTGAGCAGTTTTTAGCCAAAAAGATAGTCACCATCAAAATAGCACTACACATGTATAGGTAGGAATCCAAACAAGTGCTAAGCATGTATACAAGGTGAACTACCCCTAGCAAAGTTCAATCATCATGCATAGGAATGAAGCATATACTTGTGATTTCAGTTTTATATCGGAGTTGCAGCGGTAAAGAATTCACAAGTTCAATTATTTAGCATGTGATTGCGAGAGGTTGAAAGCTTGTCTTTGCCTAACTTTTCAACCGAGCGAAGCCTATGCCGAAGCAATCAGAAGCTTAAAGCTACAGTTTCGGTCATACACTACACGACTCAAGTTTAACTCACAGTGCAATGAGAAACAGTCTCGATACCGTGAGGTGTTGGCAAGCAATCCCATCTCGATCTTTTCAATTCACTAAAACTTGGTTCAAATTTTAAACATGATATGAACATACCAAGCAAGTGAATGACTCAGAACTAGAGACATAGCAACCCAGCATATATGAAAAGCAGGAATGGACTCAACGCATTCTACACATGCTAGTTGCATATCTCAATGGTGAACATTTTCAGATTTTATATACATTAAGCAAATTCACCATTCAAAAATAGCTCAGCTCATAACATGTACTAATGATCAGAAAGAGCATAAGCTACAAGTATCAACATAAGCATCGGAGCATACTAAACAGAGCATAGTTACATTCTAGTGATTATAAACATGAAGCCCAGAATGTAAATGCGTATGCTAGAATGCAACAGAAAAGAAGATCAAAGTAAAAGAGTCAGATTAGGAAACAACTCAAAATGCTTCCCCCATCTAAAAGGGGAAACACACACCAAGCTCACCCCTCAACCTATTAAAGGTTGATTCGTCTAAAGGCTTGGTGAATATATCAGCCAGTTGGTGATGAGTATCAACATGGCGAAGGTCGATATCACCCTTCTCCTGGTGGTCTCGCAAGAAATGAAAGCGCACATCAATGTGTTTGGTTTTCGAGTGAAGCACGGGGTTCTTAGCAACGCTAATAGCACTCGTGCTGTCACAAAGCAAAGGCACTCGAGAAAAACTCAAACCAAAATCACGCAAAGTGGCCATCATCCAGAGTAACTGGGAACAACAGCTAGCCGCAGCAACATACTCAGCCTCCGTGGTAGACTGGGCGACACTAGACTGCTTGCGAGAAGACCACGAAACAAGAGAAGATCCAATAAATTGGCAAGTCCCAGAAGTGGACTTGCGCTCAATGCGACAACCAGCAAAATCGGCATCGGAATAACCGCAAAGCGAGAGGGTGGAGGAAGCAGAATACCAAATCCCGAACTCAAGTGTGAAACGAAGGTACCTGAAGATGCGCTTCACCGCCTGACGGTGAGAAGTGCGCGGCGACGCCTGAAAGCGCGCGCGCAGACACGCCGCGAACTGAGTGTCCGGGCGTGTCGCCGTCAGGTAGAGTAGCGACCCGATCATGCTGCGGTACTCCTTCTGGTCCACTGCTTCTCCATCTACATCCGCATCTAGGGCAGTCGTCGTCGACATGGGTGTTGGAAGAGGCTTGGCCTCACCCATATCGAACCGCTTCAGCAAGTCCTTCGTGTACTTGCCCTGGTGCACAAACGTCCCCTCCCGGGATTGCTTAATTTGCAACCCGAGAAAGAATGTCAGTTCACCCATCATGCTCATCTCGAACTCCCTGCTCATAGTATCTGCAAACTTGGCAACCAAGGCGTGAGAAGAACCACCGAAAATGATATCATCCACGTAAATCTGGACCAAGAGCGTGTCTTTGCCTTGCCGGAGGAGAAAGAGCGTCTTATCTACACATCCCATTTTAAAACCCTTAGCAAGCAAAAAGGTTTTTAACCTATCATACCAGGCTCTAGGGGCTTGTTTCAAACCATATAAAGCTTTGTGAAGTTTAAAGACATGGTTTGGAAACTTGGGATTTTCAAAACCGGGGGGTTGCTCAACATAAACCTCCTCCTCTATGTAGCCGTTTAAGAAGGCACTCTTGACATCCATTTGAAAAAGTTTGAAACCTTTGGATGCAGCAAAAGCCAAGAGTATCCTAATAGCCTCCAAACGAGCTACAGGATCAAACATCTCCTCATAATCTATCCCCTCCTTCTGACTATAGCCTTTCGCTACAAGCCGGGCCTTGTTTCTAACAACGTGGCCATCCTCTCCTTGCTTGTTTTTGAAAACCCATTTTGTCCCAATAGGCTTACAGTCAGGTGGAGGTGGAACTAGAACCCAAACCCGATTTCTCTCAAAGTTTTCTAACTCCTCATGCATGGCATTGACCCAATCCGGATCCGTCAAAGCGTGTCCAACATCTCGGGGCTCAAAATTAGCAACAAAAGCAGAGTGAGCGAAGTGAGAGATGTGTTGTGACCTGGAGCGAGTGACTCGCTCGCCGATGTCGCCGATCATCTGCTGAGGGGGGTGCTGGCGCTGGATGTGTCGTGGCGCCTCCCGGGATGAAGTGACCTCCCCCTCATCAGCAGCTGGTTCCACCCCGGGTACAAAAGGTACCGCACGAGGTGGAGGATCCCACGGCCCCCAGGAAGAAGAGGTGTCGGGGCCGTGAGTCGCCGTCGAGGCCGCTCTTTGTGGCGCGGCAGGTGGAGGGGGTGCTGGACCATCCATACCTTCAGCACCCTCGTCCTCGTCATCAAAAAGAGGCTCTCCAACCTCATGATCACCTGCACGCTCAAAACGAGAAGAAGGAGAAACAAGAGTCTCGTCGAAGGTGACATCTGATGTCTCCATGACTCGGTTAGTATCAAGGTTAAGTACACGATATGCTCTAGTGTGAGTGCCATAACCCAAAAATACCCCGTCAGAAGATCGAGACTCAAACTTGTCCAGGTTCCCCTTTTTCAAAATAAAACAGTGGCAACCGAAGACTCTAAAATAACTCACCTTGGGCTGGCGACCAAAACGCAACTCATATGAAGTCTTCTTCAAAAAGGCTCTCAGAAAAATGCGATTTGAAATGTAGCATGCAGTGTTCATAGCTTCGGCCCAATAGCGCCTGGGAGTCCTATGCTCATCGAGCATCGTCCTGGCCATCTCAACAAGGGTCCGATTCTTCCTCTCTACAACACCATTTTGGGGCGGTGTGTAGGGGGAAGAAAACTGATGCTCCAAACCAAAACGGTTACAAAACTTCTCAAAATCCGAATTTTTGAATTCGGAACCATTATCACTTCTAATAGCTCGCATCGAGTTCAAAGGGAACTCGTTCTGAAGACGCAAAATCAGATTGCGAGCGAAGGAGAAAGTATCAGTCTTCTCAGTCAAAAAGAAGACCCACGAATACCTCGAAAAGTCATCAACAACAACCAAAACATACCACTTGCCACCAACCGAGCTCACCCGAGCCGAACCAACAAGGTCCATATGTAAAAGCTCTCCAGGGTGCGAGGTCATGACCTTAGTCACTGGATGGTGGGGAGCGGCAACCATCTTCCCATGTCTACAAGAATGGCAAACTATATCCTTCTCCATCGAAAGCTTGGGCAATCCTCGGATTAGGCCAAGTGAGCTAAGTCTTGCAAGCAAGTCGAAGCTTAAATGACCGAGCCTCCTATGCCACTTCCAAAGATCGGAGGAAGAAGGACTAGCCAAAAGACAGCGAGAAGAACCAAACGACTCTGAGAAATTCGCACGAAAGACTTTCCCAAAGGGCGAAATCAGACATACAAGATCGCCTTGAGGATCTAAGATGCGACTAAGGTTCGGTTTAAAACGAATCTCGTAGTCATCATCAAAAAGTTGCGAAACAGAAAGCAAGTTAAAATGCAGGTTAGAAACAAGAGCAACATCGCGCAACACAAAGTGCTCATTAACTCGCACCGATCCGCGAGACAACACCTTACCTTTACTATTGTCGCCGAAGGTTATGTACTCCTTTCCGGCAACAGGACTAAGGTTGGAGAACCACTTGGAGTTTCCGGTCATGTGCCTCGAACAACCGGAATCCACCAACCAAATGTCCTCCAACCGCCTTACCTACATCAATAAAAAGACATAGGGTGAGCATACGGTCCAACACTGGGGTTAGTGAAGTAAGGAGAAAACCAGTGTTGGGTCGGCTGCTCAAAAGAAGGGTTAGTGTAAAAACCATTCCTAGCACGTCTACGAGGGAAGCGATCACCACGCTGAGGAAAACGTGGTCCGCTAGGGAAGAAGCGCTCACCGCGATACTCAAACTGCGGTGGGGGAAAGCGCTCAACTAAGCTTCCGCCACGGGGTCCGTCACCTGCAAAAGCAGGACCCCGTCGGGCACGCTCTCTACGAGGCCTACGCCTAGGAACCTGGGGCTCAACACCTCTAGGCCTAGCGTCTCTCCTCGGAGCTCTCTGCTGCTGCCTAGGCCTGGGGACTTGAGGCTCTGGACCTCTGGGCCTAGCAGCTCTCCTCTGGACGTTCGGCATATGCACACCATGGAAAGGGTGGTACATGTCCGGATTGTCCATCTCCCGAGCATGGCGCGCCTCTCTCTTGCGCCTAAAACAGAACTCGCTCAAGTGACCATCCTTCCCACAGAAATCACAATGGTACCTCACCGCACGCAAAGGGGGTTGTTGGTACTCATGACTATGGGTGTGGATCACTTTGCCCTTCTGTGGCAACTCCTCATGGATAGGTGGCATTGTATCCAGCTTGTTTTTTAGGTGATTGGGTTTGGGATGCCACACTTGGTTCTTGGGTGGAGCTCTCAGAGGTTCCTCAAACACCCCATCCTTGGTGATAGGCTTGACCGGCTCTTTGGATGGAAGCTTGGTCAGTTTGGGAGTAGTGGTGGAGTTGGGCTTCTCACTAGGATTCAGACCACTCGACTCTCCAATCTTCCCAAAAGCAGAAAGATCAACACCCTGAGCAAGACCTACACCATAACCTCCAGCAGCTCACTTAAATTGGGAGATCATCATCCCGAGCTGCGGCTCACTACAAGAGACCCATGACAAGATGGTCCGAAGGTATGTGTTTTCCTCCTCGGTTTGCATCTTGCCATGCTTGACATTCGCAATCTCCATCTCCAAACCCTCACACAAAGCGCACCTAGCCACACTAGTGCTACCTGAGTTGGCCTCCTCAAGAGACACAATCTTGGCATTCTTCTCTGCCAACTCAGATTGCAAGACAGGACAAGTCTTGCACGCACCTAACAGAGAAGGTCTAGCCTTCAGCTCATCCACCTCTCCTACCAACGCAGCATACTTACCTCTCAAAGTGAGAAGGTCAGTCATGTGCGTGGTGCACATCTCACACTCAACCTCTTCCGACACGACCATGGTGGACTTGGCAAACTCAAGCTCTCTCACCGTGTCCTCCCACTTCTGCCTAAACTCCTTGCGCTCTCTAGCGGCACGCCTAAGCAACTTGTCCTGACTAAGGAGCGCGGCAGTAAGCTTCTCAACCTCAGCAGAAAGCTCATCGTGGGTGAGGGATACCTGGGAGGTGTCGTCATCGTCGTCGTCCCGAGGGGTGTGCTCCAGCTTGCCGTCGACCTCATCACCAAGCGCCATGGTGCAAAAGCCGTCGTCGTCGGCGAAGAAGCAGAGGCCGTTCAGCTTGTCCTCGATCCTCTTCTTCTTCTCGGACTCGTCATCGCTTGAGCAAGCGGAGTCGTCATCCGAGCCGTCGACGTCGCTGAGCGTGGCGAAGAACGCACGCTGCTCAGCTTGGGCCTTCTCCAAGTACTTCTTCTTGATGTACTCCTTGTCGAAGCCGCCCCTCCGCTTGTGCCTCGCGGGGACATACTTCTCCTTGCGCTTGCCAGAGTCGTACTTGTGCCCATGATCGCCCTTCCCAGATGAATACTTCTTCTTGGGGCAGTTGGCGATGAAGTGTTTGGGGTCGCCACACTCATAGCATCCTGAGCGTCCTCCTCCGCGGCGACGGTTCATGCGGTTGTTGTGGAACCGCGAGAACCGGTTGGCGAGCATTGCCAACTCGTCATCCCTCAACGACTCAAGCTGGTCCTCTGTGACAGAAAAGAGTGAAGAAAGAGCAAAGCCAGCAGAGGGGTTAGCGGAAGAGCCAGAAACCAAAGCCATAGTCGGGCCAGAAGGATTTGCATAAGAAGCCCTCGACATGGCATCAATCTCACTGGACTTGAGCTTACTAAAGAGCTCATCGCATGTGAGGGTCTCATAGTTAGGCGACTCGATGATCGCCTGAACCTTGGAATCCCACACAGATCGATCAAGAGTGTGCAAAAGCTTCAAAGCACGCTCATGATCGTCAAAAGGCAACTGCTCCTTGTTAGCCCTCATCCTGTTGACAATCACCTGAAAGCGAGCGAATAAACTTTCTATGCTCTCGCCAGGCTGATGTCGAAAGTTCTCATACTCACGCTTGAACGACTCGTAGAGTCGGGTTTTGACTTGAGAGGTGCCCTCATGGAAACGCATGAGGGTGTCCCAGATCTCCCGAGCCGTAGCGAGGTGAGAAACACGATCAAACTCACCCATGCTCAAACAAGAAAAGAGAGCATTACGTGCTCGGCTATTGGCATCGTGCTCATCGATCTGTTGCTGAGTGACACGAGCAGCCAAGACCACGTAATCAGCAGAGTTGCAAATATCCCAAATAGAAGCACCCAAACTCTGCAGATAGGCCGACATGCGTATCTTCCAATACGCATAGTTCGTCCCATCAAAGAACGGCGGTTTGCCCACGCCGCGATCCATGTCGCCTTCTGTGGATCTGGAACCGGCTAAGGTGGAAGATCCTTAACCCGCTCCGATACCAATTGAAGGACCGAGAAGCAACCAGAAAGCGACCAGAGGGGGGGTGAATGGGAGCTTCAAAATTTCCTTTCGGAAACTAGTAGCCACTGTCCCAAGAATCAACCCCAGAAGCAAACCCTAGAGCTTGCTAATGTCCACGACCCTAGATGTAGGGTGGATGCTTCCAAGAAGCACAACGGGACACTACACAACTCTAGAAAGCCAACGCAAAAAACGGAAATCAAATCCGTCAACGAACGAGCGAACCGCGGACGAAACCGTGCGAAACCAGTCGCATCGGACGCTGCCTGCGTCCGATGCCTGACCACCGGACGCGTCCGATGCGAAAACTGCCTCTCGGGAACCTTACTGTTCCACCATCGGACGCTGTGAACAGTGAACAGCCAGCGTCCGGTGCTTTGGCTCAGGCGCGTCCGATGCCAGGCGTCCGATGCCACTACAAACGCTGTGAAAGTGACACGCGTCACCGGAGCGTCCGACGCTTAGAACCCTAGCGTCCGATGCTCCCGTGTCAGCGTCCGATGCCCCCGAAAACTGTGCAGTTCTTTGATGATTCAACCCGATTTCCTCCGAATCAAAAGCTCTAGGCCTGGGATTCGATCTGAGGGGTCACAAGGATGTTAGTGAGCTATCTCTAAGAGATCATGGCTCGAACCTAACTCCAAATCGGTGAATCAAGAAATTTCGGGGCAAGGAAGCAAGAACACGATCCAAAACGAAAATCGATCGATCTCCTAGACCGTGAGGTTAGAGGTTAATTCCTTCGGTGGAAAGAAGTGCCTCACGATCTAGAACAACTTGGTTCAAACGGTTTCGCAAAAGATGAACCAAACAAAGAGATCAAGCGACGGGAAAATCGTGGAGAAAAAGGATTCCGCGAAGAACACAAACAAAACGCGAATTGACACCACGATCTTGCAGCCGAAGCGCAAACACACGCTACGACAAGGAGGTTACGACCTCCTTTCCTCAAAATCAACAGTACACAGAGGTGAGTCTCTCTGCGGATCTCAGCTAGCTACAGCAGGGAAAGGGAGAGCAGAAAACCCTAAGTGCGAAAGAGCAAATGACTGAGATAGGGGAGGAGGGTGTCTCCCCTGACTACTTATCCTATTCTAGACTAAGTCTATTTCCTACTCTACCCCTCTCTATTCTAATTACAGAGCGAACCAGCTAAACCCTAAGGTTATTCTGGACCAACTCAAGTGGTAGGTAGATCCGACGGCCACGCCCGCACAAGTCGTCCGCGTTGCCTCCACGCAACCTTCCGATTGCCGCCACGTGCCGCCCTCGCTCTGCACCCCCGGTTTTGTGGCCCAAACCGGGAAACCAGCCTTTTCCAGCTATCCCCCGGTTTTGAGGCCCAAACCGGGAAACCAGCCCACCAGCATCTGAGTTTTGAGGCCAAACTCAGCAAAACCTCAGCGCCCAGGTTTTGAGGCCCAAATCTGGAAACCGTCCTCAGCCCGAGTTTTGTGGCCAAACTCGGAAACCGTCCACGCCCAGGTTTTGAGGCCCAAACCTGGAAACCGTTCATCTGATGGTTTTTCCCTGGCTCTACCACCAAACCGAAGTTGTAGAGGGGATGCACCGCCCGTGCACCCCGTCCACCGACACGTGTCCCCAGGTCCTCGACCCGAGCAACACCGTGCCCCGCAAGTCTCCGCTCGTCGCTGTCCCAGGCTGCCAGCCACCACAGCTGATCCTCAGGCACTCCGGTCTCTCAGTCCAAGCCTCACGTCCGCCCTTCACTGCTCGATCCATCGACATGGCACGTCCGCCGCACGGCACGCCCATCCTTCATCGCACTCAGTCCATCGGCACGGCACGTCTCAACTTGACCTTCACCTTGCCCTCGATCACTGTCTCGTGCTCGACACCTGCACAACACAAGCCAGAGAACATGCGATCAAACCCATTGACAATCACTCATCACTCAGAGACTCGGCATACGCCCATGTATCCGCAGGGAGGCTTAAGCAAGACTTGGCGCCGAAGGACCGAAGCAATGGTGAAGAGCAAGTGATGTCAAGATCGATGGACCATGGAGGCCATGTGATGATATGAAGTGGATCATATCATTTGATCAAGGTTGGTGCATATGTTGCATCAACAAATGGAGGAGATGGAATGGAATGCGCAAGGCAAAGGTATATGTATAGGGTATTTCATTTCACCGGTCATAGTTGTGTAGAGAAGATTATGACCGGGTTTAGGATAGATGGCCGTACTATTAAGAGGAGCAAACTTGTTTGTATATCGGTCATCTAGTGCCACTTGAGCGATCTAACTTTGCGATGTTACTAAGATCGAGTGGTGTTATGAGTGAAAGAGAAAATTCTTTGAAAATGATTGTGAAAATGCTAACACACATGCACATGTTGTTGTACACTTGGTGGTGTTGGCACATTTGCAAAGGAGAAGTTGTTGGAGTTGATTTGGATCAACACAGAGAAGAAAAGGGAGTTTTCTGAGTGTGGTCGGTAGTACCGCCCAAGGGTGTTGCGTGCAACCTTCTCTGTGTTGAGTCTGAAGTGGCCTGGCGGTTATACCGCCATAGGGTCGGTTGTACCGACCCTCGGTAGTACCGTGGTCCTGAAGGGTTTTGCAGGCTCTCTGTGTTGAGCTGAGTTTGGCCTGCCGGTAGTACCGCCATAGGGTCGGTACTATCGACCGTTGGAGGTTTCGAGGTGTGAGGAGTTTGGAGGCTCTCTGGAAGTGGCCAGTTTTGGCCTGTCGGTAGTACCGCCATAAGGGCCGGTACTACCGACCGTTGATGTGACCGAGGTCTAGAGATCTGGGAGCTCTGTGTGTAGTCCCAGATTGGCCTGTCGGTAGTACCGCCATAGGGCCGGTACTACCGACCATCGGTGGTACCGAGGTCAGGAAGATGTCTGGGAGCTCTCTGTGTAGTCCCAGGATGACCTGTCGGTAGTACCGCCATAGGGTCGGTACTACCGACCGTCGGTGGTACCGACCAGGAGTCGGTTGTTCGTTTGGTCAACGCGCCGTGTGTAACGGCTAGATCTGACATTGTCGGTACTACCGCCTAGGGGGGTCGGTACTACCGACCGTAGCGCAGAATGCCCAGTGAAGGGGCATAACGACTAGTTGGCCCTTGGGGCTATATATAGTCATGGTAACCGGCCTTGGGCTGGTTGGTCAAGTTGGCTAAGCACTCCATAGCCTCGGTGGCTTGTGTGGATGTGCTAGCGACCCCTCTAACACACATATGCTTATTAGTGCTTATCCGATTGTGTGAGTGAGCGATTCTAGTGCGGTGCATGAGAGATTGCAAGAGTTGGCACTAGGTGTTCGAGTTGCAAGCCGGTGGTGCTTATTACTCTTGAAGGTTGCCACCTCCTAGACGGCTTGGTGCGTGTCTCCATCGTGAAGCCCGCGTGAAGATTGTGCGTGGCTCCGGAGAAGCTTTGTGAGGGGCACTGTGCTCGCCCCGCGGGAGATCACGAAGAGCAACTCTAGTGGAGAAGAGGTGTGAAGAGCGCCAAGTGGTCCGGCCGGATCAAAAGCTAGAGCTCTTGGTGAGCACTCCATCGTGGAGAGGTTGGCTTAGTGTCACCACTAGCAAGAGGATCGGCGGCAACCTTGGGCTTGCTTCAACAGGGACTAGCTTGGTGGCAACCAAGTGAACCTCGGGATAAAATCTTGTGTCCCCGTCTCTTGTTGCTCTTGTTATTATTGTTTCCTTGCATATTTGGCTTGTGCTTGTGTTCTTCGTGTTCTTCCTCCCTCCTTCACTCTATCTTAGGTTGGGAAGGCTCGATCTACATTTTGGCAAGGAATCAAGACGTGGGGAAGCTACATTTGTCATCTACATCATCTAGGGAAGTGGGGTAATTGCTAGATCTGAGATTGCATCTCGTCCCCTTCGATTTCGTAGCTCCCTGCAGGTGCTCGGTAGTACCGGCCTAGAAGCCCGGTAGTACTGGCATCGGTAGTACTGGCCTATAGCCCGGTAGTACCGACTGCCTGGTGTTTGCACTAGCTTGTATTGCAATACTATCTCTTGTGCTAGTGTTTAGTTGTTTAGTTTGTGTAGCTAAGTTGAGCTCTCTAATTTGGCTTGTGTAGTCTTGTTATTGAGCATTGCTAGTGAGCTTAGGAGCTTTGTGCTTTGCTTACTAGATTGCGTAGGAGCTCCCCCGTGCTTGAAGTACTAGTTGCATAGGCTTGTGTGACCATGCTTCTAGAATTGATTAGGTGAGCTCTAGCTAGCCCGACACCTTATTTACTTTGTTTAGAATCTTTTGTAAGGTGTCATAGAGTATAGGTAGAGGGGTGTAGTCTTGGCTAGACCGATAGTTTTAATTCCGCATTTATTTCGGTTAGCCGTTACGATTAGTTTTAAAAGAACTATTCACCCCCCTCTAGTCCGCCATCTCGACCCTTTCACATATGTAGCCCTCCGGATCGACAACGACTACCGGGAAGAGTAGGACCGTACGAGGTCCGAAGAAGCCGTTGGATGGCCGGTATATTATCTCGGAATTCAACGAGGAAATAGGCCAAGTACTTGGAGAACATGCACAGAAATTTGTTAACCACTGTGGGTACCTTGTAAGGGATAAGATCCCAATCAGTGCTCGTGAATGGAAGGAAAAGAAAAGTGCTCCTCATATAAGTTTTGTCTCTGATCTTGATAAGGAACTGGTTTGGCAAGATGTCCTTGCACATTTCACGCTTGAAACAGAAGATAGAAATTTGAAGGAAAGAGTTCAGGACTGGGCTATGAAGAAAATGGCAACACTAGTCCAGGGCTGGAAGAAGAAATTGTACAACACATTTATCAAGAAGGACCTAACTCCGGATTTCAACACTAAGGCCTACGTCAAGTTGAGGCCATTTTGGGATGAGTTTGTAGAATTCAAGAAATCAGAAGAGGTGAGGCACGGGTCAGAAGGAACCAACAGAATGCCCGACAAAAACAATACCACCATCACTTGGGATCAGGTGGCTACAAGAGTGTCATTACTAAATGGGAAAGAATGGAACGAGAGATGCTAGCCAAGGGCATTGAACCAAAATCAATAAATTGGGCTGAGCGCACCAAGTATTGGTTTTTTGGTCATGGAGGAAGTCTGGACCTACAGACGGGAAGGATAGAGTATGGCGAAAAACTCCATAGAGCAGCAGAAAGATTTGCTTATGCTAGAGAAATAGCTCACAGTGGCAGGTGGCAGCCGAACAGAGAAAAGGACGAGCTGACATACGCCCTAGAGAATCTTGAACATGGTGGGAGAACTAGAGGCTATGGGGAGGTGTCGTGGGAGCATGCCTTCCCTCGGGACAAAGAGACCTATAGAAGCCGCGCGAGAAAGGAGGAGGAGGCAGAGCGGATGCAAAGGTTAGAGGAAATGGTTCTTCAGTCACAGGCCGCGGCTCGTGAAGCAGTTGAGCGAGAAAAAGCACTTGAAGACAAAATGAGCGAGGAAATAAAAAGGCAAGTGCAGTTAGCAGTAAGTTCGATGCAAAGGCAATCTGCATTAGAGTCGGGAGTCAACCTCAGCCCCCCTGATCAAATGAAAAATAGTTGCGCTTCCACATAGGTGCCAGACGCAGGACTGCACTTTTCCGTGGATGACATCACCGAGCCTCTCACGACATGTGAACTGCACATTCCACAGGGGAATGCCACAGTCATGGTGGCTATAGGTGTTGTATCTCCTATCGATCCTACGAAGACACCAAGATGTCATGAGGCAATAATACCTCCTGGATATGCAAGCGTCTCGGTGGATAGGGTGGTGAAAGGTTACAACAATGTTGAACTTGACATTAAAGGAGGTGATGGTGAGAAGACATTAGGAGAAGCGGAGAAGACATTCATATGTTGGCGCAAGCGCTATATCATAATTACTGGTGCATCACCTCCTCCTCCTCAACAACCTATCCCTAGGTGTGTATGAAATTAGTGAATGAATGTTAATAGTATTGGTGAGCTAATAGTATAAATGGATACTCATACCATGTTGTTTTCGCAGCATGACATCCCCCAACCTAAGTCCAATTATCCATTCACCACATGATCACAGTGTTGCAGGCGATGATGATCAAGATCTAACACGACGGGATCCATCACCGCCACTGGCCCCACCATCTCCTCCACGACGGGATCCAACACCGCCACTAGCCCCATCTCCCCCACGGCGTGATCCAACACCGCCACCGGCCCCACCATCTCCTCCATAGCGGGCTCCAACACCGCCACCTGCCCCATGTCCACGGCGGGTTCCAACACCGCCACCGCCAACAAAGAAGAGGCCTGTCACACAAACAAAGGTGTCAGCCCCACCACCTCCGAAGAAGACAGCCTCTGTGAGAAAACCAGCTACCATTCCCAAGATGACAAAACTTCCATATGACATGACCGATGAGGAGACTGAAGCTGCAGCGCAAAAAGACTTGAACAAGTTCTTCGACGCTACCATTGCTAGTAGTAGAGCAAAGAAAAACCCAGAGAAGCCGTACCTTTTTGTTCGTCCTGAAAAACTAAGGCAAACTGTGGACGCTCACTAGAAAAAGGTACGTGCTGCCCGTTGTTGACATTTCTTAGCATCTCTACTAAGAATAGAGTTTGAATCTATCCCCGGCAACGGTGCTAGAAATGTTTATTGGTATTTCTTATGTCTATTGGATAATTCCGCAAGCGCACAGAACATACCGTTGTAGGATTTCACCCAGGAGTATTCCAGGTATCTATTTATCCAGGGAAACAATGGTTAAAGAATGTGATAACTACTATCATGTTCCACTAACTAATATACCAACTAAACCAGAGTGGGGGTAAGTGATATATATGATAAGAGAAGTGACCACAGGAAGGTCCCAAAGATAAAAGAGTAGTCTAGCGAGCGAGGAGAACAACGAGCGAGCCTAAGGTTTCCAGAGATCTATCTCTACTTGCATGGTTCTACTTAACAAGACATGTTATATCAAGCAAGATCAATGTACATACACAATTGCACTTCGGGTCACTAAGCCACTTAGCAACAGAAAGGGATGAGAAGGGTGCTAAGCCGCCTAGCACAAGAAGACCTACATTTTAATAACTTGCCCGCACGTGGTGGAATCAAAGCCTAGATAGGTCTGTCACCCCTACTAGGTACCACAAACAAACCGTGGAGTAAGCCGCAGACACAGGCAAGCGTATAGTCTAGACCCACGTCTACACTACATCTCACTACTCTAATCCGACATCTGGTGGAACTGATTAGAGCACCGGGTTAAGGGCGGTGAACCAGCGCAAAGGTATACTACCATTATCTCTCTATCACATAACTATGACAATGCTAACAACCACTACAACATAACTAGTCATGTTGCAATAAAGTAAAGTACTAAGGCAAAGTAGAGAAGATAACTATATAAAATAACTCAAGTCTTACAAGGAAAGAAAGGAATACAAGAACCATACCAAACCTCTTGGAAGACTAGAGCTGAAGACCAGAGACTCACTCTAACTCCAAGCACTACTACTAGTACTACATCTTGAGAGAGAGTGGAGAGCTCCTCTTTGTGGTGTGTTGAATGAGAGGGTGAAGTCCTCTATTTATAGTGGAGGTGGAGTAGGGGCTACTCCGGTGCCACGTTAGCGATCCGCGTGATCCTCCTCTCTTCACCCTTGGATCCACCGCCATGACAACCGACTTGGATGAATGGCTTGGATATTCTTCACGTGTGAAACATGCACTTTGCCACCGACTTGGATGAGGGTCACCATGGGGTCGGCCGACCCCTGTCCCTGACATGTGGGCCCGGGGTACATCTTCTAGAAGGTGCTGATGTCACCCTGATGAATAGTTATGCTAGGTCCCACCAAGGGGGGGTCGGCTGACCCCGCTATGACAGGGCTGGCCCACCTTCTTCTCTCCCTTGGTGACCCCACATGTCATGGAGCAAGTCTTGTGAAGTTGGTTTCATTTGGTTTTCGGTGTGGACCCATGAATCCATGTGCTTCTCATCTTGCACCATTGAGCAAAAGCACATGCTTCTCTTAGATCATGCCATGTCACCATGGCCGAGGTGGCCCAATGGTGGGGTCGGCCGACCCCCTTGGGCCCACCTGGCCTCATTTTATTCATTTTGCCATCTCCTACAAGTTCACAAGCTAAGAGTACAAGTGGAACTTATTAGTGATAAATATGCTCATGATATGCTATTCTTCCTTGAAACTGAGGCCTGTTGACGGTATTTTGATAAGGTAAAACATGTTATAACTTCCGTCAACACCCGTAAGGCTTCGCCAAAATCAGACTATGATCGCACGCTCAACAAATCAATTGAGGAGGCGAAGAAGACAGAGAAGAGAGCAGGAAAGGGTGTCCCACAACTCGGGGAACAAACACAGCAATCAGTGCCAGATCTAGTTGTTGGGAATGAATACGGTACAAACATGGACATCATACAACGAACATATGGAGACGTTGATTCTGAGCAACTGCTCAAATTTTTTGAGAAAACTGGTTTAAATATGGAAAACATACTCGAAGAAGCAGACATCAAAAGTGCTCTAGAAGTTGATAAATGGCAGAGAGCATATGTATATGGTCAAAGTCTATACAACCCAGCGGCCCTGAGGGATCTTGGTACGCAAATGCACTTGCTAAATCAATGGTACCTCACGGCGTGTGGCAGAAAAGCTGATGACTATATTTGCGTCAGAATTAGAGACCATGATTACTTTCGTGGTGATGACATAATATATGTTCAGTTTAATGAGTTACCTCAGCGCTCTCGACAAATCTCTCGCCAGCTGCTTTGGCCTATAAGTAATTGTTTCTTTTAATAATCTCACTTTAGCTTATGTGTATGTATAAGTAATTATCCTCACACTAGCAAGCGTTTCTAAATATATGCAGAAACATGATGAGACAATTAAGGCGTAAAAATGACAAGGAGATTAGTTTCATCGATCATCATATATCGTATTCAAGCACCCAGTACTCCCTCGGATGCATGGAAAACTCAAACAGAGAGGAATTTGCGGAGGTTCTTCGTAAACCAAAGGGACAAAACATATATACTATTCCCCTACAACTTTAGGTGAGTTTTGTTATCATATGCACATTTTATTATAGGTTGACATAAAGATATATGTGTTGACTATATAAAATATAAATGCAGTTTTCACTGGATACTAATTGTGATCGATCTCCACAAAAGTCGTTTGCTAATCTATGACTCTCTGAGAAAACCACAAGAAGATTACCAAGATATGATAGATATTATCCGAGGGTAAATGTGATCTTTAAATATTGATTCCTGCTCTTTAACTCTGCAATAGTTAATTAACGATCTAATTATATATATTGTGCAGGGTTTGGGCTTGGTTTGTTCAGAAACACCGTCCGGATCTAAAAGCGCAACTTCATGATCCTCTACGACTAAATGTAAGTTGTACTACCTCCCCGCCTCTTTATCTTCATTAGCATCACTCAGCAGACGCACGCTTAGCCGAGAGTAATCTTTTTATATCTTGTACAGTGGGTTCTACGGCAGTCACCGGAAAACAATTTATGTGCGTACTATGTTTGCGAGTTCCTGACGGTGTGTGAAAAAAGAACTCCTCTACAGAGTCAGCAAGTACGTAACATGTAAATAAGTTTATTTCATTTTTTTTTGCTTTTACATAAATTTATGTATGTTAATACTTTCTTTTTCTTTTAATCCAAATTGAAGGAGACATGGTTGAAGAACCAAGTGATGGATAAGGTCCGCTCAAAGCAATTCAAGAGACCATCGCGGGCTTCCTTAATGACCATGTCCTTAAGTCTGGCACCGAGTATTGGTTTAACAAAGACGAACCAATGAAGCCAAACCAAGACGAACACTTGTATGACCTCTAAGTCAGGAACAATATTTGTGTTGTAAATATCTAATTAAGGATGCATGATGGATAATGTTGTATATTTTATGTACATATGTATAGCTAGCTCTATAATACATATATATATATATAGTTTCATATTTTATTTGTGTGTAATTATAAATTTTATGTGTTTATATATATTTATTAGCAGCGAAGAATATGTATTTGAAACCCTAATGGAATATATTAGCAGCGAAGAATACGTATTAGAAACTCTAATGTAATTGTAAAACCGAAAACAATAACCAATTGAAAAGAAAAAGAAAAAAGAAAAAAGAGACGGCCTCTTTAGCCCCGGTTGGTAATACCAACCGGGACTAAAGAAGTCAGCCACCGTGGCCCGGCTGGAGACCTCTTTAGTCCCGGTTGGTATTACCAACTGGGGCTAAAGGTCCCCCTTTAGTCCCGGGCGAGGGAACCGGGGCTAAAGGTCGGGCCTTTAGTCCCGATTCGTTAGCCCCGCTCCATGCCCGGGGCTAAAGGCCAAAATGGCTCGAGGCTAAAGGCCCGTTCTCCAGTAGTGAGATTACATATTTTATTAGCAAATATATCTGTGCATTGAATGGTAGAGAAAAGTTACCAAGAGCGCTCATGGAAAAGGAGAATGAGAACCGTACGTATCTTATTTTCTATAGAATTTAAAGCTTTAATTGATGACCATGGCATCCATAATGTAAATAAATATTAGAATTTAATCTTGATAGATTTTTTCTCATTGTAAAACATGGAATATTTAATCGTAAATATGTCATAACTTTAATCTTAATACTAACCATGTGTCCGCACAGTTATTAAATACCAAATTCATGACTTCCTTTAAAGATATAAAATTTAAAATACATAATTTATTTTACGTAAAACATGATATTTATAATAAAAGTTAATGTTAGAATAAATTGGTAATATCTTATTAAATCTATATCTAATTAAAATATAATATTGGTGGTTTTTCCCCTCTCGTTGTAAAGCACACCGAGAGAACCAGACAAGCCATGGATTTGGTCTAGTAATATATACTCCCTTCGCCTCGCCGTCCCATGCAAAGAGTCATTCTTGCTTCCTAAAAAGTCAACTATCTTTAACTTTGACCAAATATATGTAACAAAATATTAATTTTATAGTACATAATTAGTATCATAATAAACTTATTTTAGAGATACAAATGTTGCTAATATTTTCTATAATTTTAGTCAAACTTAAGAAAGTTTGACCAATATAAATCTCATAGCGACTATTTTATGAGACGGATGACGTATACCGAAAAGAGCTAGAAAGAGACGGTTAAGGTTAAGATGTGAAATCCTATCAAAGGATCGATCCAAAACACAGCCAAATTATCATCATCACCAATAATGTCTTAAAGTTGGAGCACGAAAAGATAGTAATTTGGCATACATTTACTTCATATAAGCGAACTTTTATTTTGTTTCGGGAAAAAAAACAACATTGTCGAGGCCTCTTTTATCCTTTGGGGGTGCGCACATCCTCTAATGCAACTTGCATTGACCTCCTCTACTATTCCCAATCAACTACCGCTACCTTTCTTCTTGATTTGATTTGCCCGTGAGAGATCAAGTTGAGAATGAAGTGCCTTTGTCTCATCCATATGTAACGTATGATTAACACATGAGTTAAGAGGTCTTTGGAGTTCATATTTGATATGTTCTTGATTATGCTAATAATAGCTAATAGGAGGTTGTGTGGCGAGTTGTGTGTCGTATTTATGTTGTGCAACATATCTCTTGGCTTATGAATGTGTAGGTGTTGGATGTACTAAAGTGGTCGATAGACAATGAAGAAAGTCAAGTGAGAAGTCTATGTGCGATGGATTGGTGACGGTGAGGACGCCTCCTGACCCCCGAGCGCCCCTGTAGGCGACTCGGGGGCGATCTCGCCGGCGCCTAGGGCCACCACCGCGCCTCGCCCGGTGGTCGCCGTCGCTGCCTGCCGGTGTGCGGTGGCGCAGCGCCCGTGTGTCCCCGAAAGCTGGGCTCCGTCCACAGCCCTTCCTCCCCTCCCTCCCTCTCTCGCCCCTCCCTACCCCCTTCTTCTCTGGTGTGTTGTGGCGGCCGGGCGGCCAGATCCGGTGCCCCGGTGGCCGGATCCAGCGTATCCCCACAGCTGTGTCGCTGCTGGTTCCAGATCCGGGTCGGCGACCGGTGCAGCGACCTGGCTTGGCCAGTGCAATGGCGTGCGGGGCTGTGCCACGGGCTTCCGCGCTCTCCCCCTGGCCGGGGGCTGGCGGCGCGTTGGGCGCGCCGCGGCGGGCAGACGTCGCCCTATTGGCATGTTGTGCTTGGCGGTGGCTGGCGCGGTTCCCCACCATGGTTTGGCTAAGGGTTGTGCGTGCGCCCCGGGGACAGCCGCGGGTTCGCGGTGTGGGGGCGACTCCAGGCTCCTGCTGCGCCCGGTGCTGGCCGGGCGGGCGGTCGGCTGCTTCTCTCCTGCAGCGTCAACACTCCTCCGGCTCCGGTCGGTTGGGGTGTTTGGCTGTGCGGGGCGGACGGAGATGTGGGAGGCATGGCCAGTAGCTTGTGTCGTCTTACACCGTGGTGGTGTGGGCGGCTGCTTTGGTTGTGCGTCGTCGACGTCGTGGATGGCGTCGTCCTACTCGTTTTTGTGCATATGCATCGTCACGGCGGCGAGGCCGATGTCGGTCAAACGAGCACACCTGCCTCTCTCGGTTCGTCGGCAGGGATGAGGTGCCATGGCGAAAGCTTTACCCATTAGTTGGGTCGATAACGGTGACGCCTTTGGGCGCCGTTCACTTCCTTGGAAGCGTCTATCGAAAGGCCATCTCCCTCGGAGTCGGGGATGTAGCTTGGCAGTGGTGCCTTGTCATGCTGTGGTGGAGGCCGTGTTGGTCTGTCGGGGCCACTTTTGTGTCGGTTGTGCTCCTTCTCCTCTTCACTTTGGTCCGTCTAGCTCGGGTGTTGGTGTCGTCGCACTTCACAGTGGCTTCCACTGGCGGTTTGGCCTCGTGACTACCTGGTCGCTTGAGGCTCTCTATGGCGTCTCCCTCGCAGTGGCTACCTGGTCACTGGCGGTTTGACCTCGCGACTACCTGGTCGCTGGAGTCTCTGGAGCTTGGCTTCTCCTTCGCAGTGACTACCTGGTCATTGGTGGTTCTACCTCGCGACTACTTGGTCGCTTGAGGTTCTGGTGGATGCTTTGCCACCTCGGCTGGACCCCCCCCCCCCCCCCCCCTCGGTTCGCGACCATTGTGCGGATGTATGTTTCTTGCTTTTTGTTTGTATTGTGGATTTTGTTGGTAATCCATGGATTACTTGCAAATTCCTTGTATAAGTTACTTTGCCGTTCCTTCGACTCTTCTTCTTAATGAAAACACGCGTGAAGTCGCGATCTCAAAAAAAAATTGTGACGGTGAAGGATAGACAAGTAGGTTTGGACTAAAAGACTGAGAGGTTGAGGATGGACCATGGACGGCTGACATCGGACATATAAGGAGTACATGAGTTTTATAGTTAGTCTATGTGACAGCTAAAATTTTAGCTCTCGGAACAAACCCACTAGCTTTCGGACATTGAATTGTCGTTGCCCGTTACTAAAGTACTCGTGGCGTGTATTGCCCGCTCTAGTGGTTCTTCTATTTGTTTTCTTTTATTTAGGCCTGGTTTAGATGCCTTCATTTTACAAAAATTTTCATCACACCAACCATCACATCAATGTTCAGACGTATACATGGAGTATTAAATGTAGGTAAAAAATAACTAATTGTACTTTTAGTATGTACATGTCGAGACGAATCTTTTGAGTCTACGTGGTCCATATTTGGACAAAATTTATCAAATAACAACGAAAGTGTTACAGTGTTTCATTTTGCAAAATGAATGCATCTAAACAAGGCCTAACATAATAATGGAACGAGGTGGCCGCGCTGGTGATGGCCACGTTGCTTAATGTCTCCGGGCTGCTAAGCAAAGTGAACATAATTATTTGCATGACGTGATATGTTCAGACTGCAGAGCTAGTCTACGTGGCGGCGACTGGCGACGACCATTCATCGATGACCTCAGCGCTTTCATCATGTCGCGTGCGGCGTGCTAGTGTTTGAGTTGAGGAACCAGCCATATGTATACCTGGGCATGAGGCCCGAGCCCGTGAGCCCGGCCCGAGCACGACCTGGCCCGGTGGCTAACGGGCTCGGGCCGGCCCGACCCGTTCCTAGGCCCGTGCCTGGGCCAGACCCTCGGCACGGCCCGATATATACACATAAATATATATAAATATAAATATACATATAAAAATATATAAAAATAAACATAAATATATATAACTATATATAAATATATATAAGTAAATATAAACATATATAAATACATATTTATAAATATAAAGATACATATATACACATATATATCCTATTTTCACTAGCAGGCCCGGCGGGCCTAGCGGGCCCTCGGGTCGGCCCGTCCTATGACCGGGCCCGTGCCTGGGCCAGAGGCCAGGCCCGCAGGCCGGTGAGGCACGGCCCGTAGGGCACGGCGTGCCTCCTTGGCCCGGTAGGCACCGTGCCGTGCCGGCCCGTTGCCCAGTATAGCCATATGCAAGCCCATATAACATATGACGTTATGAATGTTTTAGGTTTTATTGAATTTTGATCCCACACTAGATGCTGCTGTAGTTTTGAAATGTGCCTTTTTATTCAAAAAAAACTCTCGTTTTTTTACTAAAAATAGCATGAGTTGGATAGAAAAAGCAAGCAAGCACGCACCACGGGTACTACACTTATATACAGTCTACACATGGACGAGTACATCGTGCCATCGTGCGTGTACACTCTGGGCAATCAATATAAGTGCCGGTTTTCTATTTGAGAACATTCTAGACCAGGCCGCAGGCCCACCGTCCGAGTCTTGCTGGCCTCCTGAGGGCACCCGCAGTGGGTGGCTCATAAGCTAGCTCTTAGCATTCTTTTCATATTTTAATAAAAGAAAGAGAAGAGCTAACTCTTGATCAAGAGTTAGACTTATACACATATTTGAAGATGATGTGACTATATCATGTGGGACTATCTTTATTATGAGCTACTATGCTAAAAACTAGCATTAGTGAAAAGGTTAGCTTAGAGGTATCACTATCTTATACCATTGTGGGTGCCCTGAGCGGTGGACGGTGGTGCTGTTGGTGCTGGTGGCGCGCGGTGATGAGGTCGATGAGTAGTGGACCGACCAGCCGCTTGATAGCTGTAGCTTGCTAGAGGTTAAAGAGCGCGTGTGGAGCGAGAGGAGTACTCCAGTATGTCGCCGTGGACCTTTTAAATGCTCACCTCGCTGGCTGGCTAGCGGCCACTGCCCACCTATACAGTAGGGGCCTGTTTGGTTCGCGGACGAGTTTAGTCTGGCTCGCATAGAAGGAGCCTGGTTCTGGGTAGCCAGGCCCAATACATACAAGAACGTGGTGTTTGGTTGTCTGTATGCACGAGACAGGTTGAGCTGAGAAGTTGTTTGGTTGCTCGTATGAGAACGAGTTGCATGAGATAAAAATATATAAATAATCATCATCATGACATTTATTACGTACAACTATTATCGTATAACACTTAGTTTACCTTAATTCTCCTTAATATACTTCAAAATATATTAATATCATTTAATATATGCTAATAATATATTAATAACATCATTAGATGACTAATTATCTGCACCACGCGAGCCTGGCCCGGCAGAAACGGCCGATTTCTACGTTCCTCCAGAGCCAGGCTGCGGGAGGAATCTTGCACGAGCAGAGCCTGGCCAGACAGATACGCGAACCAAACAAACACCTGTTCTCGCATCTGTGGAGCCTGGCTGAGGGGTGGTGCAGCCAACCAAACACACCCTAAGAGTATGTCGCCGTTGATACACATGCATGATATGACCAAGAGACGAGCACTATACAGTAGGAGTATCACGTACGTAGTACAGTAGTATAGTAGTACACCACCAAGTCAAATGCTCACCACAGTCACACTCAGCAGTAGCGTCCCAGCTAGGATCTGCAGTCCTGCCATTCAATTTGATGCTAGCACGGTACTCATCGCCACCAGCTAGCTGTTCAATTCGAGTTCGAGTACTACATTCAGCGACGGCGCAACGGCAGCAGTATGATGACAGTAGAGTCTGTGATACGTCCTTGTCAGTTATCTACCCCACAATATTCTTTTCTAAATTATTCTTTCTAAACTATAAATTGTTTTGATTTCTTATATTATAATAAATTGTTTTGATTTTTAGATATATAACACAATTGATATATAAAAAAAATCAAAACAGACTTATAATTTAGAATAAAAAAGTATTAATATGGAGTACCACTACCATATAGAACCTTTTTATATTCCATTTTCCTCCGGTACTAGCAGTAGCACTCAATTGGTCCACACACGGTGTATGACTGAGACTAGTCTTAGTAGGGGTTTTATCTTCTAATTTCGAACACACTTAGACTTTAGAAACAGTGTAAAAAAGTTTTACCCATACGAAACTCTCTCTACTTTCATAAAGCTTTTATCATCTATCTCTATTAGCATAGTATCATATCAGCGTATTTAATGTCCGTAAAACTCTATGAAGCCTCTATTCAAACTGGTCTATTAGAGAATGCATGCAAGTAAGGGTCCTAGCACGTGAGGGACGAGACGACAAACGGCCTTCACCGGAAGAAAATTAGGGCTCGTTCCGGAGGCCCAATCCACGATCCCTGTTTTATCCCTGGGCCACGCCCCCGTGCGAATTTTAACCCTGGGGAGAAGTCCCCTTGCATTTGGAAGCCCAACACCAGGGAGAGGGCGATATGAGCCCCATATTTTCCCCGAGGCAGCTCGTCCCACACAGGGGTCCGGAGTTTCTTACTTGGAGTTTTCGAGCGAGGGCGACGTGTAGGAGGAAGCGCCGCCACCGTCATCGTGTTAGTAGCCTCAGTGGATTGACTCACAAGTATCTCGATTCAAGTAGCAGGATACAAGACCTTAGGGGGGAGGGAGGTCAGAGCAGAGATCGGAAGACAGAGAACCGGGTACAGAGGTAGAAGAAGAACAATAACTAAGTAATGGAAAGAGGAATTCTATTTCATCTGAATATTCGTTGATTCTCTCTTCAGATGCAGCTGCCTCTTTAGTAGCCATGTCCTTCAGTTGAGCTGACGACATGCTGCAATAGGCCACTCAGCCCATGACATGTCGTCGGCCCATAGCTTGGATGATTCCTGACATTCTCCCCTCCTTAAAAATCGACTGTTGCTCCAACGGCTCTCTGACAAGCAATCGAACGCGCCGACAGGAATCCATCGGACACGTCACCACAGTGTTCGATGTCTATCCAGAGAGCTCCCCGAGAGCTCCATTCTGCATTGGACGCGTCAGATGGACAGGCATTGGACGCGCTAAGCGTCCGATGCTCCACTGACTTGCCTGCTCACACCACGTCACCTGCATCGGACGCTTGCACAGTCTTACCTATGCGTCTGATGCAACGTCTGATGCTCCCACAACATCAAACTGCACCTAGAGTTTGCCATCGGACGCTCAGCCCAACGTCTGATGCCCCTCGGACTAGCGTCCGATGCTCCGAGAGCACACCACTTTATCTCCAGAAATCGCTAAATCCTGCCTCACAAGCTCGGTAGGAGGGAGAGAGAGACTATCCACTAGTTTCTCCGAGTTCTCCATAACACCTTTTCATCTTCTTTTGCAAATGTGCCAACACCATCAAGTGAACACCATCATGTGCAAGTGTGTTAGCATTTTCTCAATCATTTTTCGAAGGATTTTTACTTGCACTCACCACGCCACTCGATCCTAACACCATGGCAATGTTAGATCGCTCAAGTGGCACTAGATGACCGATATGCAAACAAGTTTGCTCCTCTTAATAGTACGACCATCTATCCTAAATCTGGTCATAAACTTCTCTACACACCTATGATCGGTGAAATGAAATGTCCTATAAATATACCTTTGCCTTGCGCATTTCATTCCATCTCCTTCGGTGTTGATGCAAGACAAGCACCAACCTAAATCAAATAATATGATCCACTTTATATCATCACATCGCCTTCATGGTCCATCGATCTTGACCTCACTTGCTCTTCACCATCGCTTCAGTCTTTCGGCGCCAAGTCTTTGCTCAAGCCTCCCGACACTCGGTACCAACGGCTTCAAAGCCTCCAACTTGCCCTTCACCTTCGCAATCGGTCCATCAAGCCAAATCTTGTTTTGATCTTCACCATCTTAGCCACATGACCACATGTCATGTCACATATGCAGTAAACTTCTTCTTTCACATTTGTACCTGTCGACTAATCTCCCGTGTATCTCACATAAACACAATTAGCACACCTAAAGTTATCACTCAATTATCAAAATTAAACTAGGACCTTTCACCCCGTGAATGTTTGTGTTTTTATAACTCTCCAGTTTATATATATATATATAACATGAATAAGTAGGAATCCTATTCAAATAGATTTTCCTTGAGTAACCTAAATAGAAAACGCACTCTAGCTATTTATAGGTCTAAAAACTAGTTTGGTTTTGGTTAATTGATGAAATCTATTTGGTCTAGTCCTATGGCTAAGCATGTGTGTAGCTAATGAGAAAGGATTAAGACCAAGCTAAGTGGTGGAACTAGCAAGGTGGCTACCATAGAGAAGATGGTGATGACCACATACAATGAAGTGATCAAGTGCACTACACTTGGTGAATTGTGAGAAGAAAAAGAAGAGAAGGAGCAAAGAAGCCTGAAGGCAAAGGTTTAACCTATAGGGTGTAATACCCTCATTTAAATTTTCCCCAATTTTTTAAAAGTAAATTAGAAACTAAATAGGGTTGACTAATTTATTAGAGGAGAAAAATAAAATTTATTCATTTTATGTTGCATTCATGTCGTTGCATATTTTATTAGGTGAAGAATAAATTTGTTAAACTTGAATAGGGTGTATCAAACTTATTCTATTTAGAAAATAAATAAAAGATTTATAATTTTTTTACAAAATCAAACTCCAAGTTTATTTATGAAATCTAGGAAATATTTTAAAAGTTTTCAAACAGATTTGGTTTTTAAATGAATTTGAAAACTGATTTGAAAATGAATTTGCAAAAGAAAAACTGAAAAGAAAAAGGAATTTAGCAAAACGGCCATCCCTCACCTCTCCCTCTCCTCTCGGCCTTTTGGCCCGATCAGCCGACCCACTCCCCATTTTCTCTCTTCCAACGCCGCGCCCCAGCTTCCCCACTCCCCACACTCCCTGCATCGACCCTTCTCCTTCCGGCCCGCACCGCTTCCCCGGCCTGCGTGCATGGCCTGCTCCCCCCCTGCGCTCTTCTCTCTCACTAACAGGCGGGGCCCACCTATCGGACCCGTCGTCCCTAACCTCCCCCGCCCTTCGCGCTGCATCACACATACACGCCCACCTTCAACCCCCCTTCCACAGGACCGATCTACAGCGTGAGCCTCCAGCCGCCACCACCTCCCTCCCCTTCGCCCTACAAATAGTGCCATCCACGTCACCTGCACCGGCCATCTCCGCAACCCTAGCCTCACTCCCTCCTCCACCGATCGCCACCACCATTGCCGAGCACGGCCCAAGCTCGGATTCTTCCCCGGAGAGGCTGCCATTGTTTTTCCTCTGCCACCGACAGACCTGCATAACCTCGACGCGCCCTGGAAGCCCGCCCTTAGGGTACGTCTGCTTCAGGAATGCTTCTGCCCCGACCTCACCGGAGGAGCTCTTCCACCGATCCTCCGCCGCCGTCTACCGCCCTGACCGAGATTTCCCCGACACTGAGACACCCCTGTCGAATGCGTGGTGAGATCCGCTCCCTTTTTCCCTCTCTCCCACTATCTCTACCGCCGTAGGGGCCCTCCCTTAGTACGCCGGTAAGGTCCTATAATGTCGCCGCCGCGCCCAGCTCACCGGTCGGCTGCCACCTCCTCCCTTCCTCTCTCTCCCCTTCAATCTTGGCCACCCGATCTAAAACCAATGGTGGAGATTAGATCCAGGTGCGAAGGGGTATGAAGCCGATCTACCAAGCCATGGACGCGATCCATATCGTTGCGTCAGCCGGACCGCTGGCCACGCGATGCACCACACCAACTAGCGTGTGCCACGGGTCGTAGAGTCAGCAACCGCATTTCCCCTTCCTCTCTCTTCCTCGTTCTAATCTCGGTCGTCCATCGCAAGATCATCGACCGAGAATATATCTTACCACTTCGCATAAGCCATTTTGCTAAAGAGCCCTTATGTTTCTGGTGATTCAACCCGCTGTCCGAGTGCACTATGCGCTGAGTCTTAGGATTTTTTCTCCTTGGCCCTTATAGTTGCACCGAAATGAGCCGCGGTCCAGCCCTTTTCTTTTCCAATTTTGATTTATTTTAAATATGAAATTGAGTTTGATCTACTTACAGTTTTGTCGTCCATATTCAAATGCTCATAAGTTTACGTTTTAAGTCTGATTTGACTCGTTCAAGTCGCGTTAGATTCGTAGCGATGAGCACTACGCAGTAGATCTGTTTACTCCCTGTTTTACTATTGTTGTTGTATTGTTATTTATTTTCTCTTGTATGTGCCATGTATGTTGCATGATCCAGAGAGTGCGGAGTTCGAGGACTCCTCGGACCCAGACTGTGCCACTGCTGATCCTACCTAGCCCACAGACAAGTGTCCTTGAACATCTTGTGCCTATATTTGTTTACTTTTTGTATTAGAGTCATTAGATCTATTAGTTGCATGCAATGACTTGGCAGATGATGTTGGTGGTTGGGTTCGTGCTAGTTATCCTGCCTGGATCCCTAGGACCTAGTTCTTGGACATGTAACCCAACAAAACAGCGCAACCATGAGGTCTGGATGGGTTGGACCTGGCTAAGTAATTAGTTATCTCCAAGTTGAGGGTTTACACGGGGACAGTTTTAGTGGCTCAAGAGCGGACCCTGGGGATCGTTGACCTTTGTACGGGGTGAAACCTTAGAGGTACGTGTAAAATGGACTTGGAGGCGGCTTTGTAACGGCCTTGTAGTGCGTCCCCACTATGAACCATGCAGTGTTTAGCGTGACGGAGAAATGCACGACTCATGGGTAACGATGTGCAACCTCTGTAGAGTGTAACCGATACGACGCGTCCAATATGGGCAATTTCAGCCCAATGGCTAGCCCGACTTGTGTGGGCAATTTCTCTCTTGCATATTTTGATCCTCTAGCATCCTTGTGAGCATAGTCAAGCCTTCTCACTCATCTCTAGACTTGATTTGATCATTTGCAAGTGAGATTAAGTGATCTAATGCTAAGATTTGAAAGAGTTCATTCTAGTGGCACTAGTTCTTCACATCGGCAGCGAGTTTCTTGTTACTTTTGGCATTTGTCGGTGCCTAGACGGCTTGGAGGTAATTGGTGGAGTTGGAAAGAAGTGGAGATTGTTTCTTGGCCACCGCCGACCGAGTTGTGAGGGATTTTTCGGGCCTATTCCCCACCAGAGTGGCAAAAGACACTATTAGTAGATTGCTCGTGTCATTGAGCTACCTCTCTTGTGGTAGATTCTTGTGGGGCTTGGCGTGGTGCCAATTACCCACGGGATCACTAAGAGTTGGTCGACACAACGAGGAGTAACGTGCCGGCAAGCACGTGATCCTCGGGATAAATCGGTGTCTGTCGTGTGCTTGATATTGATTGGTGGATCATCTCTTGATTGGACTTCATCATTATTCTTGGTGATTGGTTCTACACTTGGGATTTTCACCGGAGATTGGTTCTTCAAAGACGATCCCGAAGGCTTAGTGAAAAACTTCTCAACTAGCTCCTTTATATTGCTTTCATATTTATTTGAGCTAGTTCATTATATCTATAGTGATATTCCTCTTGCTAGTTATATCTTGTGTAGATATCTTATTGTTCATCTGCCTATTTATTGTGTATATCTTGTATGATATAACTTGGTGCTTATCTTTCCAACAATTAGTTAGTTGTGCTATTCTTCATTTCTACTTTGATCACTAGTGTAGAATTGCTCTTGTGTGACATAGAGATATTAGATAGAATTATTGGATAGGTGGCTTGCAACACATTCTTTAGGCTATTGCAAAAAGTTTCGCCATTTATGTTACTAATAGAATTTGCAAGTGATTTTGTAGATTTTTAATTACGCTATTCACCTCCCTCTAGTCAATTGGACCTTGCTTTGTGTCCCCACCACCAACGTGATAGATTTCCCATACGAATTCAATAGGATAAATCAAATAAAATACAAACGACTCAATAAATGCATACAAACCCAATAGGAGAAATCGAATATAATACAATCACTCAATAAATAAATTGAATAGAAATTGGGTTAGGTAAGGCACCATATAAGTGCAGGTGAGATGAAGCAAAAAGATGCTAAGAACAGAACAACGATGGTGCGAGGCGTGGAGACGATGACGAGGTTGGGCAACGGAGGGGCAACTTGATGAGATAGCAATGTGAGCGAGACCGAGGCGAGGATATGCGACTGTGATGACACGAGGCGAGGTCGAGGAGAAAGGAGACGATGACACGGGCAAGGCTGCCAAGTCGTTGGAGCGTGCGGCTGATGAGGCTTCATAGCATGGACCTGCCAGATTATCGGGATGCCATCGTGTGGAGATACCGAGGTGTGGTCGTGTCAGGGCTTCGTGGTCGCCGGGGTGCTGTGAACGTCAGCCTGTTAGGGCTCCACGATCGCCTTAGAAAGGTTTCAGGCAGACAAAGATGGAGACCCTAGATCCTAGAAGCATGAGGCCACGTGACTCTGAGTTCGAGCTAACAGATAAGGATAAGAAAGAAGAGAAAAAATGAAGAGAAATAACGAAGAAATAAAAAAAAATAAAAAATAGAGTATTATGTTTTTTCATTAATTAATTATGTGCTACTGGTCTCTACTTTTAAAAAATGAACACCGAAGTGTTTATATACTAAATAAATTTACTGGTGTGGAGTATGCTCTTTTATATTTTGTTGACTCTTTGATGCTATAATTGCAAGTGGAAGTGAAAACGTTCACCCCTGAGCCTTCTTCACGTGCGCTATGACATAAATGCAATTGATTACTTAAGTAGAAGAAAATACATTGATCCAAATCTATTTGTATATACGTTTTAAATCATAACATCAAGTGAAATAAAAATATAATGTTGTAAATGAAAAACTATAGCTTTCAAAACAAAATAAAATATAGATACCAAAATTTTGCTTTATCTTACGTTCTAAATTCTAAATTATAAGTTACTTTGACTTTTTGGTGTATCCATTTTCTAATTATACGTCTATATACATAATAAAATAGATGCATTGGAAAAGTCAAAACGATATAATTTGAAAAAGAGGGAGTATTATTTTAATTTGGATGATTGGTTTAGAAACTACTCCCTCTGCCCCTGAATAAATTAACTCCTAGAAACCATGTCAGCCAAACTTTTATAACTTTGACTAACTTTATATAAAAGAGTAATAACATTTATGATATAAAATGAGCATAATATGAAAATACATTATATTTTTAATGGTACTAATTTGATACCATAAATCTTGATTTATTTTAAAATTTTTATTAAAACTTAAAATTTTAATTTAAGATAACTTTAGAAATCTATTTATTCAGTGACGGGGGAGTACAGTACAGTGATAATTGATTAGTACTTCCCTGACGTCAGCCAGTTTGCTTCCCCCTATTCCGGTTGCAGGCCTCCGGAGCAGATATGATGGGCCCGTGCGTGATCGCCGGCCCAAAACTAAGGCCCTTTTGGAATTCGGAATTTTTTTTCAAGAAAATGAACCGACTTCTTGAGATTTCTACATCGTTCGGTTCCTGTAAAATTCCTGGGTTTGGGCCGCAGAATCGGGCCACAAGCTGAGAAGCCAGAAGTCGATTCTGTTCCGGTAGCTGGGTTTCCCGAAGCCAACCCATGGCGACGACCACCGCCGCGCCGGGCCTCGCCGTAGCAGCAACCGATCCCATCCGCTCCTTCCTCTCGTCCGCCGCCGCTTCTGTCGACGTGCCCCCCGATCTCCGGGACCTCGCCTCCGACCTCACCTCGGACCCCGCCGTCTCCTACCGCTCTCTGCGCGCCATCTGGTGCGCCACCTCGTCAGACACCCGCCCGCCGCTCCGCGACCTCCTCCACGGCGCCGACTTCGTGCTGCCTAGCCCTAAGCCTCGTGAGAAGGTTCTTTCTCTCAGTCCTTGGTGGCACTGTGTGTCCCGGAACGTGCGGACCGGCAAATGGTTTGGGTTTTGATTCTGTGTCGGCTTGGTCTGCCGTGCGGTTGGTTTGCAGAGCGATGAGCTCAAGGCGAGGCTGGAGAAGCTCCGGGAGATACAGGAGAGGAAGGAGTACGCCGAGCTCGTCAGAGACGTCGCGCCGCCCAGCAAGGACGACGCTCCTGAGCCTTTCTCATCCTACAAGGATCAGATAGGATTCGGTACCTACCCGACTGCTCTATTTTCAAATTGCTCTATGCAATCTCCCCACTGCTTGTTTCATGGAGTACACTTGTTCCATTGAAGTAATAGGAAATTAGGAATATAGGATGACGCTGTGTGCGCGTTTCGACAGAATTGGAGCTTTTCTGGGCTTAGTCTTTGGATCAGGGCTCCTGTATAAGCATGATTGCCAATAGAAGAATTGTTCTTCTCTGAATTAGGAACTTTAAAATTTGATGCAGCCTGTGTGGTAGCCTATTTAGCGCAAAAGCATTTTGGTTACGTACTATATAATACCTAGATGCCAAAGTTTGATGGATCTATTTTAATTTGTGCACCATGTTTACTTTCTGTTTGTTGTTGGCTTCGGTGTGTACTGTAATTCATTTATCTTGTTAGGGAATCCAGGGACGTTAAGGGAAAACAGACTTCTTAAGTTTAAACTAGTGCTGGTGAAACTTGTAGTCAAGTTTTTAGGATGGAGTAACCATGCATGCCAAGTAGTGAAATCATACAGATGTTTCTTCACTAAATGCACTACTACACAAACCTGCAATGCAATTAAGAATGCTTGCTATAACACAAGAATTGTTCTTTTCGAATTCAGAACTTTTTTACTCCAAGAAGTTTAGTCAAGCACTGGGCCTGTGTGGTAGCATCAGTAAGCACGAGTGGGATCTAACATTTATTTATGTGCATATTTGCGATGGGATTAGAGCTCTGCAGTAAATCCCTCCTTTTGTTTTGATCCATCCCTAGCAAAAATGGTTTTAGTTTTTTTGTAAACATGTGAAAAATGGGGTTTATGACTCTTCAGAAATTCCCAAAAATAAGTTTAGACATGTACTGTATGCTGGATAAGGGTTTGAGCTTGTTTTTGGTGCAACTAATCGAGCATTTTGGTTATCTACAATGTAATTGGCTGAGGCTGAACCGCTAAAGTTTAATGTACCTACTTTAATTTCTGCAATCCCTTTATTTTCTCTTTAATTGTGGTTTTGATGGGAAATGTGATTCCTTTAGCTTTGCTAATGGAACCCTGAGGTGTCATGCAAAAAGGGACTTTTCAATTAAACAGGTGTGTGAAACTTGCAATCAAGTATCCAGGAAGTGTTAATTGACTAGTGGTAAATAAAAGCCTACAAAATTTGTACAATTATGCATGCCATTGGTATTGAAATCATACAGATACGCTCTTGACAAAAAAAAAATACTATTACATAAACCCATGGTGCACAATCAATTGTGGAAATAGTTTGTCACTTTAAGTTAACGGTGACTTTTTCATCTAAATGCTTTGTATTTCTAGAATCACTCTTCACTTATCCATAATCATCAGTAACTTTTCGCTAAAAGGGGTGATTTTCTATCTAATTCTGCTCTGCATTTTTTTAAGTACAATGGTATTAGTTGATCCTTTGTTTTGCTTTATCAATCCAATGTATCATCAATAATAAATCCATATGCCCTAAAATTGAGGCAAACTTTTCTATATACAAATTAGTCCCTCATCTTTCGAGAGTTGAAGGACTAAATTGAATCTGAGACGAAAGATAAAGGATCAATTTGGCTATTCTGCCTTCTTTTTTCTATAAGTACATTTATGCTCTTAGGATGTCATACCATCTATATCTGAGCTTATGCTGCTAGGATTTTCTTGTACGTCTTGTATGGTTTTCAATGTTCGATTGACTTCTCTTCTTTTTCAGGTCTGCATGTGGTGGTTATTATGTTTACAGGTTATTTGGTCGGATTTGCTATGTTCAAAGCTCTGTTCAACAATAGTGCTGTACTGGTAAGCTCATTAGAAGACTGGCTACTCGTTGATTAGGGAGGTCATATTGTACATGTAGGGCTGAAGTATTTTGTACATTGAACGGGCAAGGCCAAATAATTTTGTGTTCCTCTGTAGCTGCAAATTTGTTTGCAATATCCTGGTAAGATTGAACCTCACGGAGTTAACCTTGTGGTGGTTTTTTAGAACGCTGCTGGAGGTATATTAGGATTAGTTGGTGGCATGCTGGTGGAGACCGTTCTCTTCATCATCAGAACATCAAGTAAAGAGTTGGCCTCTGTTCCAAGATCAAAGAAAGCTCAGTAGACGCTGGAAATGCTAAGTCAGTTAGTGGTGGGAGCGATAAGAAGCATTAGCTTGTGGAAGTCCATGGAGCATTTGTTTGGGTTTAAAATGCAATTCATCGAATATGTGCAATTGACATCCAGTTTGAATTTGCATCAAGAAGGAATAGTGCGGCAGGATTTGATTTGACTATTTTTAGTTAACCAGAAGTTTGTATCTCGGCCAGTGACTGGCTCGATGATCATTGAAGAGCATGTACCTACGGAAATGTAAAAACTACATACAAGAGGATGGTATGCTAAGTACCATTGGTGTATATTGGCTTGAAATTTTGCAGTTAAAACTTAAAAGTTGTTTTTGCTTGTGAGGTTTTGTTTGTGGATCTTATCATATTTTTAGCGTTTCGTATTGTGGATCACCATCGTCTTACTCAGATTTGTTTTTACCATCGCATTTTGAGTAAATCAAAATGAAATTCTGTTGGTATTTGCATGGCTGTTCATTTAGCTAGTTCTGAATTTGTAGGTTTGATTGAAAAAGATGACGTATTATCCCGAGGAGATACTACATAAATATGATCATTATTTTTCATTTCTATATTTTTTTTATTTTGGAAAACAAGATAAACATGGAAATGATTTCTACCCACCTCATTTATCATCCTTTAGATTCTCTATAAAAAAATAGATCTAACATCTAAAAACCATCCATCTAATTTTATCACAAATTTAACATCTAAAAATTATTTGTCCAATTGTAAAACGTACTATTAAATTGAGAATGTTAGAAAAGCAGTGTCAGCTTGTTAGGCCTATGCCCAGACCAAGTCTAGGGGAACACGCAAGAGCTGTACGCCCGTATAATTATATATCTAGCTATAAGCTGATTTTAATTTGTACAAATAAACCATGAAACAGTATTTTCTTCTTATAATAAATCGGCTGTATAAATAAGTAGCCTGCCGAACAAAGCTTTAGGACACCTGAAGGTGGATGCCGCGAATCCGTCAGGTGCTGTATGGAATCACTGGAGGCATGTTATGAGGGGAAAAAAGACGGTAGCTTTTATCTTATTGACCCATCACAAAATATGCAAGTTGTTTACCTTGATTGCGCGACTGTAGCAGTGCAGTTCATTATCAGGTTTGATGGGAGCTGGACATGTCCAGTAGCAGCTCCAGAATCAGAGCCTATACAATCAGTTGCTCTATTACCTTTTCCTGCACCTGCCTCTTCATCTTCAGAATCGTTAAAAATTCAATCAATCATAAGTCGTTAGTTGCAGGTGAGGCATTGACCAACCTGCATGACTTCGTCTATCATATGACTTTAGCTGATCATAGTAATCCTCGTTTTTTCGGAAATCTATAAATTGTACAATGCCATCAGAAGTATTCTTTGTGTTTCTTCACCGTCTACGGAGTATTCAGCTTGCCAGTAAAACATCAACAACAGATTTGAGTCCGAGATGCTCGTTCAGGAGCATTACATTTTACAGAACAAGTCAAAGGACTGGGTAGCAGCATTATATGTAATACATAATTACTTTAGCCTGGGTAAGCATTTGATTTTTGAACCTAGGAAATTAATTTGGTCAGAATAGAACCTCAAGCTGCTCATTTGGTGTAGTGTCCAGACTATTGGGCTGCTCAGATAACAAGGACAAAAGAAAAGGCTATCCGCACTGCTGTTTGGTATATCAGAGGAGCACATACCGGACCAAAGTGCCGCACCGGGAAGTCCGGATCCATTACTGGTATGATCCCAGTTACCACTTGGTCTATGGTTGGGAATGTGCTCCATCTCCAGGATGTTGTGCACATCATGAGAAACGGAAGTGCTCCTGTTATCATCACAGAGATTATCTAGCCAATCTACAGGCATACAATCAGTGTCCTGGGAAAAAAAAAGGTTGAGTTATGCACGTCTTCGTGAAGAAAAAACAGCACCGACCATCATAATGGAACTTTTAACCACATTGATGCAGAAACCATAAAAGGGGAAATGTTGACCCAAAGTCGTGCTTTGGCATGCATACAAGGAATGACAAAATAAAATGCATAAAAACCCAGCCAAAAGTGCATGAATCATCACAAGCTAAATTGCATATGAACCATCGTATGTCCACCCCTTCGTCGAAAAGATACACGGTACATATTTGTGATTGGTTCAGATAAGGTCATATTTCCAAAGAAATTTTTTTGTGTCATCCCCTAGAAACTCCTTTCAAATGTCTAGCTTTTACTTTGTATTGCTCAAAACGTTCTCAGAAACGATAGTCATCCATGCACTTTATCTGTAGCTGAACACCAGTGCTACAAAGGTTGACGATCTGAGTGGGTTTTTTTTTTTGGGCATATTTGTTCGCATGTAAAAGAAACGGCCTGCCAGTGCATTTCCACAGAAATGGTCTTACAAAAAAAATAGAGCTGCTTATAAAGAATTAGAAAGGTGATTTTGCTGGCTGCAGTGAAAACTGATGATTGAATGCTAAATATGACTAGCTGTCCAATTGCCTGCACAGAGTAACAGGCATATTGATAACTACTAAAAACAGCGAATATAGAAGAAATGTGCCTTTACTAGGTCAACACCAAGTTCGGGGTTATCAAACTGGACCTTGCAACAATCCGTCTCCACTATCATCACCACTTTACCATCACAAAGTTCCGTAGAACTTGGGTGGCGAACGATGACCTGCTGGCCAATTGAAAATGGCCGAGCTAGGTGTACCGGTAGATAATCTAGTGAACAATCACTTAGTTAAGTTTGAGCGTAGTACTTCCTAACTTTTTCTTGATAATCCTCGAGTTGTTTTCTTTCCATCGCCAGAAAATTATCAGAAAAGCGTCGGGCTTGCCACAATAACTGCAGAAAAAGTTATTTTAGTGTACAACTTAAACAAACAAAATAACAACAAAACTAAGGATTAAAAAGACAGATGCTACAACTTCCAAGGTTTGCTAGCTATTACCTTCGTACTATGCTCCACTCAGATCTGGACAGTCTTGAAATATGCCTCAAATATGGATAATTTAAGTACTTTGCAAACTCATTGTCCATAACTATAAACCAAAGAAAATCAACAGCTCTGTAAACCATCTGTGAAGCAATTCAGATGACAACAGTGCAGCAATTTTCTTGCCTGAAAACTGTCTATTTAGGGCTCCATGCAGAGGCTATATAGAAATCTGCAAAAGTTGATGATATATACATATACTGTACCTATAAATTATCTGAACTTTCATTGCATGACACATGATCTTTTTTTCCTATGCATTTTTGTGTTTAATTTTTCTTCTTGGCATACTTATTTCAGGGTTGATTTCCCTTGGCACATTGGAGGATACTTGAGACGGAAATATTATTTACATTTGATTGTAGTAACTCTCCTATTCCTCGTGCAGTGTCAGAATTCAGGGTATCCTCAGTGATATTAATAGAATATGCTACATTTTGTTCTTCAGCAGGCACCTGCAAGAAAGGAAAAGAACGGAAATTAGAGTTATCACTAACACTGTTACAAAGGAGAAAACATCAAGTTGACCAGTAGTTGTTTCTATTGTCTAACAGTGTTACTGTGTCAAGGGCAGTAGAGGCAGGTTCTTAGGCTGTTTCTGTTGTATATAAGGACGTGAATGTAACACAAGGCTAACCCGAGCCGTGGAACCGGCATGTGATCGGACTATTTTGGTATTTTTAATACAATGACATGTAGCTCTCCTGCATGTTTGACAAAAACAAATAGTTAAGATGGCTTCAGATAATAAACGCATCTAGATAGTGGATAGTGGACATAATAAATTGATCAAAAGTAGATAACCAATCGATAAAAAATAAGCAATGACTTCCCACGAACATCACCCGAGGTTTAATGAAATATTGGGATGCAATTGACACACTAAAGTTCAAAATGCAAATAACAGCATGAAATCGAAGAAAAAATTAGAGTTGGAAATGCTGAACATCAGAACATTCATTCTTAATTGAATTGGCACAATAATACAGCTCACTATCCAATTACCTCTGCATCTAATAGCTCAGTGTGCTTTTTCTTATTGGACTTGTAAGCGCTGCATTCATCAAGTGGTTTCCCTTGTTTAGATAGATCAACCAGAGAAATCCCTTCATCCTTCCTATGAGTATCAGATAATGTAGTCTCACTTCGAAGTGTACCTGGATCAGTAGTAAGTAAGAGAAATAGAAGCGTAGGCAATGAGTATTATGAATAAGATAGTATATAATGTGAAAAACAAAATGAAGAGATGTAATGGAAGATAACCTGAAGGAAAATTAATCTTGACTTTTGACATCTTATCAGCTGCACTTACCAGACTCTGCAACACATTTAAGATCAACATATCATCTGCAAACATAAAAACAATACAGTAGTCAAATATTTATACTGCTTGCTAATAGCAGTACCAAGGCTATCAACGAGTACTAATATCAGGTAAAAGTAAAACAAACAAGTAGTCAAAGCCTTTCAACAATCATAGAGCTGGAATCCTATGGTGAAGATCCACTGAAACAACTTGGTGCTATTTGTACTGTAAGTCAATCAAGTAGTAGGAGAAATGAAATTGATAACTGCTCAATATAGGAGGAAAATCTACATGATGGAGGCGTTCTAAGGTTGTTTTTTGTTGACTATCTAACTGCACTATAACAACTTGGTGCTAGAATTCTACTCTCATTCGATTGGGTAGATTGCCCTTCCTTTGATTTCTACATATAATTGGGAAAGAAGGTTTGAGTCTACCTTATCGTATAGATGGTTGCAGTAACCACATAATTGGTTCATTGTGTATGGCAATGCCATTTTAGAAAGGTTATTTGAACTCAAGCTGTTCGTGATTTTAGTACCTGAAAGAAACATTCTTTGCTGAAAAAAATTGATAATACTAACTAAGGTGATGCTTGTGAGAGGATCAGATGAAAGCTCCTAAAAGCATAGGGTGTAGATCAGCTTGCTTGCATGACTAAAAACTTTTCCCTTAATGATCATGACCTACACATGGTTTTCATTGACTTGGAGAAGGCGTACGACAAGATACCAAGGAATGTTTGTGGTGGTGCTTTGGACAAACATAAAGTCCCAACAAAATATGTTACCCTCATCAAGGACATGTACCACAAGTCGGAGACCAGTGTGCGGACAAATGATGGTGACACTGATTTCTTTCCGATTAAAATAGGTCTTCATCAAGGGTCAGCCTTGAGCCCATATCTCTTTGCCTTGGTTATGGATGAGGTTACGAGGGACATACAAGGAGATATCCCTTGGTGTATGCTTTTTGCAGACGATGTAGTGTTAGTTGATGAGAGTCAGACAGGAGTAAATAGGAAACTAGAGTTGTGGCGGCAGACCCTTGAGTCCAAAGGGTTTAGAATAAGCAGGACTAAGACTGAGTACATGAGATGTGATTTCGGCAATGCTGCACAGGAAGAGGGAGAGGTGAGCTTGGAAGACCAAGTGGTGCCTAAGAAAGATGTCTTCCGGTATCTTGGATCGATGTTACAAAGGATGGAGATATTGATGCAGATGTTAGCCATAGATCAAAGCGGGTGGATGAAGTGGCGCCAAGCATCTGGTATTCTCTTGACAAGAGGGGTACCACAAAAGCTCAAAGCAAGTTTTATAGGACGGCGATTAGACCGGCTATGTTGTATGGAGCAGAATGTTGGCCTACTAAAAGAAGACATGTCCAACAAATGAGTGTTGCAGAATGCGTATGTTGCGCTGGATTTGTGGCCACACAAGGATGGACCGAGTCCGAAATGACGATATTCGTGACCGGCTAGGGGTAGCACCAATTGAAGAAAGTTGGTCCAACATCGGTTGAGGTGGTTTGGTCATGTCCAAAGGAGACCTCCGGAGGCACCAGTGCATTGTGGAGTTTTAGCCCAAGATTTTCATGTGAGGAGAGGTAGAGGTAGACCGAAATTGACGTGGGGGGAGGCAATAAAGAGAGATCTAAAAAGTTGGGATATACCTAGAGATCTATGTTTGGATAGAAATGCATGGAGAGCAGCCATTGACGTGCCTGAACCGTGACTAGGGTCTCTTGTTGGGTTTCAACTCTAGCCTACCCCAACTTGTTTGGGACTAAGAGGCTTGGTTGTTGTTGTTGTTGTTGTTGTTGTTGATCATGCCCTAGCTAAAGGTCTGATGGGACGTGTGCACAAGCTCAGGCTTTCCTACTATGTCCTGATCACAGGAAGTGGTTAAGTAGATCTGGTAGGGTGAATTGTATATGATGACAACAGAGTATAAAGTACCATAAAAGAAAAATACCTGAAGAAATATACTCATCAAAGATTTGGTTTGCTTTGAGTAATCCAACAGGTTTGTTCCCTTCTCTAACCTCCTTTAAGGTCTCATGCCCAACTTTACTGGTCTGAACCCTGTCCATAATTTGGTCCATTCCTTTTCTTTCAAAAGTTGCCGATTCTGAAATGTCACAGTATCTCCAATTCCTTTAGTCTTCAAAAAGTCTGGTATTCAACACCTTTAGTTGATTCCATGTTCTGGATCTTCCATCAAGGGAAAACTCATTTATCAAAAAATTAGCACAATCATTACTAACCCTGTCATTATTCTTTTTTGTAGAGCTGATGGCATTTTTAAGTTTTGATGTGGCATCATCAGTAGTGCTAACCAGTATCCGAGGGGTGCGATTCCGAACAGGATGACTTTCACTGGTCCTAACCAGTTCTGAAAAATCAATTAAGGCGTTAAGACCACTTAAAAACAGATTAACAAATGAAAATGCTTCTCAACTTTTTGTTCAACTACTATACTATAAGCCACCCTTATCTGGCATTTTCCTCAAAGAATAGCCCGAAAAATCATAAGGAAAACAAATGACAACCATTTTCCATGCAATTTACTTGCCTCCATAGTATCTTTTCTTGAAGGAAGGTGAAAACCCAGAAATTGTCCCTGAATGATATGAGTCACGAAGGTGAGGTGCTTCATGTTGTGCTTTCTGCTGAGTAGCTTCTCCACATTTCTTTACCTTCCGAGATGCTCTGTGTGTCTGTTTGTTTGCTCTATGACTTGGGGTTAAATCCTACCATTTCAAGCATCACAAGTAACACAATGACAATTTTAAAGTCAATGTGATCCATATAGTTTAAACTTTCCGGTAAATATATTAATAGAAAAAATAAAGGGAACAAAATATTGTGCTAAGGACCCAACAAGGAAGTTCATATATAGTCTATGGCATTAGAGGAAACCAGTTTATATCAAGATCACTAGTACCTCGGGTTAAAAAAAGTGACCACATTTCCAATTGTATAACTGTACTAGGCCTAAACAGTACAGACTGTAATGCAAATATCCCAAACTACTACAGATTGAATCACTTTTAGGGTTGGGAAAGGCATCACCATTGCATACTTATTTAATATAACTAAACTCACTTGGTGAAACTAATAAGCAGCATTATAACTGAACTCAGAAGAAGCAAAATAATCAGTGCTCATCTTCATTGCTATAAACTCCACATGGCATCGTATGCATGTTACATGAATTTAGCATAACATAAGTAAACAGTCATTACTAGAAGTACATCCTAACCTAAGCTTACCAAAATATTTCGATGGCCAGTTACCAATGTAATAAATCCCGTGGCAGTAGCTTGATGTTTTGGAAGAGATAAGAAAGTCTGCCAAAAGAAATAAAACATGTCAACCTACAATGCATCGTAGTTTAGATCCAAATCATAACACACATTGAAATATGAACCTCCGGATTAGATCCAAGCTGCCTTTAGTTTTGACAAACACAGTAAACAACGGTAGATGACCAAAAAACAATGATAAACACTTCACAACAAACTAGGATCCAATAACAACAGACCAGTCCCTACAGACTCACCTGATGCATAGAGTAGAGAGCTTTTACCATGTCTGGTGTTTTAAGACCTACCACTGCACTGATCTGCGTATTTCAGATTCACCAAACAGCATTTAGAAAGTCCAAAAGACAGTTTTCCCATTATGCCTCAAGAGATGGACGATCCAAACCTTTTTCCAGTCTTCTCCATGGTATGGTAGGCTTTATAGAAGCACATAAGTTCATCCTCAGTCCATGTGGAACCTAAATCTGTGGTTTTCCTCTTCTTCCACAAAATCAAGGCATTTTATGAAGATAACATGGTACTACAGTTGAATGCCATCATGTAAAATCGACTGATAATCCTCACGAAACTTCCAAAATAAATGTACTTGCTTTTAATTCATACCTTAATTGAACTATGTGCATCCTCACGCTGCTGCTGATCCCCATATCCTACTATTCTGATCTTCTTAATTTTGAGAGAAACATTTTCTGAACCCATGGAAACTATCCTTGATTATAGGCCCAGAAGTATTGCTGCAAGGGGCAAATGCAGTTCAGTATCTAAAACAGATCGAATATCAAAAGAATATGACTTGTAGTAGTATAATTCCTTCCGAAATTTAGAAGTTTCACGTGCTTGATTCCTTCCGAAATTTAGAAGTTTGACGTGCTTGATTTAATCTAAGTTAAGATGTAGTGAAAATGGTAAAAAAAATAGTCATCTTGATTGCACTGCAGTCATGTTTGATACTTTTCCGACAATAGTCATCTTGATTTCATACTCTGCAGATGTAGTGTTCAACAGCACTGTCGCATCCACACGGCCCAAAAAAAACACGGACTGATGATCTGGTATACACCCATGAGAGAACCGATCACCATGGCAAGTGTGGCAATGGAAAACCAACGGCCCAAAAAAACACGGACTGATCTGGTATACACCCATGAGAGCCGATCACCATGGCAATGGAAAACCAAATTAAGAAGTGAACCCCCGCCGGGTTTATCTTTTAAGCAAATATAAGAGGGGAGTGTTTCAGAGCATAGATCCATACATAACATGATTAACTCGCATCTCCCGTGCCATGATCAGTTGATCACCATATAATAACTACAGTGATCTCTCATGAATAGGCAGTCGCAGCATCCTACTGCACTGCTTGGCCTGCCTGCCTCCATGCTATAACAAGAAGAGAGCAAGGGAATCGGGATGTTTACCTCCTCTATTAGCCGGAGTGTCGAATTGAGTTGGGGCCCTTGGCGGCGGCTTTCTCCCGGAACGGCGGAACCTACGCCAGAACGGTGGCCTGGAGGCTCGGCGGAGTCGGCCGCAGCACTGACACCAGCGAGAGGGTTGATGGCCTGATGGGAAGCGGCTGATCAACCGGGCTCGGCGGCGCTAGGCAGGAAGGGAAGGAGGAGGAGGGATTGCTGCTGCGTGCTGGCGGAGGGAGGCGTAGCGTGGCGTGGGGTTTAGGGGAGAGAGGGGCAGAGGGCCGAGCCGCTTATTTACGGTCTGGCAAACCAAAATTGTGGTGGTAAAACAAATACTCCAACATGTAATCTGCGAGGCGGACCGCGGCCTGTTTGATCATGGTCCTCGTGGGCACATCTGAGCAAAAACGGCCCGGCCCACGGGCTCAACCTGCAGCCCTTAGTGGGCATGGTCTGGGCATGTCTCGCTGTCCAGAAAAAAAATCAATTTTTCTGCCTGAACTTCAAAACCAGATAGAGCATCTCTCAACGGTTTTGAACGGTGATTTTGCTAGTGTTGGATGCACACTTGTCCAACCTCCGCACACGTGTAGGGGGTAGCGAAGGTGGCCAATCATCAGAACCAAGCGAAGATGCAACATGAGCTAAAACGGCGCGAAGGTATAAAGAAGCGAGAACAGTGTCAATATGGCTCTATTCCCAAAAAACTGTTCGTGTCACACTGTTCACCCCCGGTATTTATAGGGGATACCAAGGGGTGCTGACCAAATTACAAAAGGGTACAAGACAGATTCCTCTGCGCTATACACATAGAAGGGCAGAATCGTACAAACACGAGTGGAGCAGAAAACCCTAGCCAGCCTTCCATGCGCCCGCCGCCGCTCGGCTCGTGCTCATTCTCGTGGAAAAACGAGGGTTGACCCCCATCTTGCGAAGACTCTCGTCCTGTCGCGAGGTCCGAGCCCCTTCGCCTCCCGTTGGGCCTGATCCTCTTGGCGAAGGTGCGCGGGGTGCGCGAGGGTTGCTTCCAGCGCTCTTCATGCCCTTTGCTGTAAGAACTTGCTAAACATTCGAGGTTGGGTTAGTATTCGGGGGGCCTGAATGGTGACTTGAGGGACTTAGCAAATAAAAAGAGGCGGGTTTTGGCGAAGGCGTGGGACGCGGAGGGACGTCTTGTTGAACCAGCCTGCGTGGCGCCACTGCGAGGGTCCCCTCCCCAACAGTAGCCCCTCGTTGCCTTGGATCTAAAGAACAGTATTTAGGCCCAGCAGCGCTCTTTGACGGGAAACGTAACGAGACCCTTGGCAGCGACGCCCGCGGCTGCTTTGGGTCGAGCCGTTACACTGTTGTTTGTACTGATTAGGTCCGTTTCGTTTTTTGCGCCGAGGATTTCGGTTGTTGTGCCGCTTGTGTTGGGCGGGGTGACTTGTCCCCCGGCCTATAAATAGAAGGGGTTGGAGGGGGTTTGGAACTGTGCCCTCCTTTTGCTATAGTCATCCTGCTGCTGCGCCTTTCTCTTTGCGAAGGTTGCTTTTGTCTAGTTTCGAAGGTTTTGTTTGTCTGGTTCTGCGAGGGTTCTAGTTTGAGAGATGGCTAGGTTGAAGCCAACCGCTCGTACTGCTTCCCCTTCTGCTGCGGATGAAGGACTGACCTTCGAGTTTGGTCTCAGCCGAGTTTGGGCTTCGGAGTTGACATCTTATGTCAAGCGGGGCTGGATCGAGGATGGGAAAGCGAGGACCAGTGCTGGGGAGACTGTGGCGAAGCCTGATGCTGATGAAGTTGTTGTTTTCGAGGAGTTCTTCGCGGCTGGTCTGCGATTCCCAGCTGCCTCCTTTGTGACCTCAGTTTTGCAAAGGTTTAATCTGAGTTTCATCAGCTGACACCTTCATGCTTTACGAAGATGTCGATGTATGTTTGGGCGTGCCGCTCCCAGGGGTATTTTCCTCACGTCGAGGGTTTTATTCGCACTCATCGTGTGCATATGCAGCTCGGAAGATTGTTGATGGCGAAGGTAACACCAGTCTCGGACAATTTGCGGTGTACACCTTCTGCCATCGCGCCGGGTCGGAGCTGTCGGTGCAAGCCCAGAAAAATAAGTGGACCAGTGGATGGCAAGAGTTCGTGGTTTTACTACAGCGTGGCGACGCCGAGCTTGGTGGCGAGCTTCCGCTCCTCGGTGATGTGGGCGCCGAGGCCAAGATGAGCGTCGAAGCGCATGCCACTGTTGATTGCCTGAGGGTTGTAGCGCGGTCTCAATGCGCTCGCGACTTGGTCGAAGAATATTGTTGTGCCAAGGTGTGGCCCCTCAGTCGAAGGCAAAAATGGTTTGCAGTAGAGGATGACCCCAAGTATGAGGGTAAGGGTTTGAAGAAGCCGAAGGTGGATCTGAACAAGGTTTGGGAAAATCCTCAAGAAGTTTCCCAGGCGAGAGGATGGAGTCTAGGCTGTCTACAGCATGTTCAGCAGTGGGCAGGATCTTGTTGGGAAGCTGTCCACGCTGGAGGTTAAAGCCATCCATAGCTCGGTGGGCAGCGGAGGTCGGGTCAATAGGTTATTTGACATCCTTGGGATCCAGTACGCTGACTGGCCCGCTCCTTCGAGCGAAGATGCGCCGAAGAAACGGAAACGTGCAGCTCCGGAAGGTAAGGAGATTGTTTCGCGACCGAAGAGGGGTCGAGGTCGTGGCCGCGGTGGCGTCAGCAGCCGGTGAAAATCGCTTGCGACGAAGGTCGCGGTAGGTTCAGGTGTCGTTGGTGCTTCCTCTTCCTCGGCCATTGTTTCAGGCGGTCGAGGCGTTGTAAGGTTGGGGACGGGTGCCCGCGTAGGCGGGATTAGTGCTTTAATCCGGATCTCGGATGACGAAGGTGTCTCCGATGATGAAAAGGAGGAGGAGAAGGAAGACGAAAGGGGGGGGGTACTGAAGAGGACTCATCCGATGAGGTTAGTGATACCTCTAGCAGCGAAGGTAGCTCTGATGAAGATGTGTCCATTGATGATGATCGATGTAACATCTCGGCTCAGGGCTTAATAGGATTAATAGAATACTCATACCAATAAGTTGCAACTTCTTTTCCGGAAGCCCATCTCCTAAAAACTCCAAAAGTAAGCGTGCTTGGCTTGGAGCGATGGGTGACCGACCGGGAAGTTCTTCCCGGGTGCGCACGAGTGAGGACAAAGTGCGCAGAAAAGACTGGTGGGTGCGCACGAGTGAGGACAAAGTGCGCAGAAAAGACTGGTGTTGGTCTGTGAGGGAAGTCTATGTCCTAGAAAAGCTGCCAGATGTAAGTGGGCCCGGTCGCATAGAGGCGTCGCAGTTGCTCAGGCATGGTGGTCATGGCTGGTGTGGACCCGGAGTGGTCACACAACATGGCACATGTGCTGGCACTGGACACACGGACGTGGCCAAGAGAGGACGTTCCTGGCCTGGGATTGATCGACGAGGACGTCGATCTCTTAAGGGGGTGAGATTGTAACATCTCGGCTCAGGGCTTAATAGGATTAATAGAATACTCATACCAATAAGTTGCAACTTTTTTCCGAAAGCCCATCTCCTAAAAACTCCAAAGTTAAGCGTGCTTGGCTTGGAGCGATGGGTGACCGACCGGGAAGACAAAGTGCGCAGAAAAGACTGGTGTTGGTCTGTGAGGGAAGTCTATGTCCTAGAAAAACTGCCAGATGTAAGTGGGCCCGGTCGCATGGAGGCGGGACGTTACAATCGAGGAAAAGGGATAGCCTCGTCTAGTGCTAGTGCTGCGGCTACCCGAAGTATTGATGACATCATATGGGACTTTGAGCCAGAGAGTCCTCCACGAGGGTCGTTCTCCGAGTTTGCTGGCTCGCACATTTGGGTCGTATGACGAGGCTAGCCGATCAAGGCTTCCTTATTTTGCCAAGAAAATTGGAGTTTCCGATCCGACAACAGAACTTTTCACGAGTCCGGATCTTCGAGAGTGTCACTTACTGTGTGCTCCGGAGGAAAGGCGTTTTCTTGGCCGGGTGTTTAATCGTATCTGTGTGCCGGAAGCTGAGCTTCGACTGGCCAACGAGCCTTTGGACACCCTTCATGATGACATCGATGTCAAAACGGCTGAGTTGATGCTCCTTAACCGGTCGGCGCGCCGGAGGGCGAGTTATAATCTTCACCATCTGAATGATCGGTTGATTGAAGTGGAAAAGGCTAATAAGGACCTTCGCCAGAGCTTGGAGAATAAAGTGATTGAGCTCAAGGCTGCTCTAGAGAAAGTTAAGAAATCCCGAGAGGAGACACAAGAGGTTGCAAATAGCAATGCTGAATTGCTGGTTGCTTGTCGGCAGAAAGACAAGGATTTATTAGCTGCGAGCAATCGCATAGAAGAGCTGTCACTGAGCTCGCTTCTCGTTCCGAGGCTTGGCGGAAGAGCATGGGAGGTTAAAAATAAAATTGACACGTGCTTGACCGAAGCGGCGGTTCTGCTGGGGAGCCGCTACCCTGCCGTTGATGCTGTGGCCTTCGAAGCTTGGCTAAAAAATGAGCTGGATGTTTTCAGCTCTTTGGTGATAACGCAGCCGACTTCGGATGTTATGCCGGGGCTTTGGCCATGGCAGGGACCCTTCGCCAAGCAGACTGTGAGCACGTTCAGAAAATTAGGAAACTGAACCACGTCTTTCCAACTGTTGACGTGGTTCGTCAAATGAAGGTTGATGATGCGGAGGTTCAGAACTGCGCGGTGTGTTTGCTCCGGAGGTTTTGGATTGACGGAGGTGGACGCGCTCTCGCCTTCGAAGAGGCAGCGGAGCTACCCGTCAGGTACCGACTTGTATGGGATGCTCGTTTCGTGTTACTATTTCGTGGACGATTATGTTGGTGTTTATTTTGGTGGTCTACTTTTGCAGGCTCGGAAAGATGCACTGCCTTCACCGAGCGCGACTGAGGACGTTCCCGGAAGCTCCAAGTCTGCTCCTGCGCCTAGTTCTGTGGAGGTTCCACCCGTGTTGGCGTACCTCGGCTGAGGACGCTCAAATCACTAGCGAAGCTAATATAGAAGAGGCGGCAACGGAGGAGGCTCCTGCTGAGGATTTGGATGCTGCCGCTGGCGATGGTTTGGAGGCTGCGACTGGCGAAGGTGGGGCGGACGAGCAGGGGGAAACCGAGCAGGTGTGAAAAATTAGGCTCGCTCGGACGAGGGGGTTGTTTTGTAATATGTGTGGAGTTAGAAAGACTTTATGACACTGAGACACTTTTTATATTTGTGAAAATGCAGGTTCCTGACGGAACCGTGTTAGAGGTTTTTGATGTGACGCCATTGATGTTAAATTATCAGGATGTCTTTATGACTGGTGAATCTTGGGCTCGGGCTAAATTAAAACATCCTTCGCTGAGTTTTGAGCGTTTTTGGTGGTCGAAGCTGCGAAGGTACGACTTGAAGAACAGCAGGTCAAGTCGTTTTTGGCGCGAGGCGGATTATACCGATCGGCAAGCTACGCGTTTTTTGTTTGGTTCTTCTTCGTCCGCGCCAGCTGTTGTTGATAATGATATTGACGATAGAATGGCTTTGGATTTTTTTGTTTGGATGAAGTAATCTAGAGGTTGGTTTCGATGGTTCACTTGTAATTCCGAAGGAGAAGCCTTCAGAGGTTAGTGATACGGACCGTAGATATATGTATAGGGCGAGGGTTTTGCCCGGGGAACTGCTGATTGTTCCTGTGGCTCCTTTGTTGTGGGACCCATAGTTCCGGTGAAGTGGGGTTTGTTGTGGGTAGCGAGGGTTTTGATGATTTAATGATGATTGAGGATGGTGATGAATCCTTGTAATTTTATTCTTTCTATTGATTGTATATCATACTGTCGTCAGAAGCGAACAACTTGTGATGTTGCTTTGTGGAGGTGATGTTCATTTTTTGCAATTTATTGAGATAATACTTGACTCTCGAGGCTCACCTTTGTGTTTAAGAGAGGTGTTTTTCGGAAAACTGCGACGCCCCCTTTTCTTTTAGCGAGGCTCGCGTATCGCTTTCATAAGCTGGTTTGTAAAAACAGCGACGCCCCCTTTCTTTTTTAGCGAGGCTCGCGTCGCTTTCATAAGCTGATTGAAAACAGCGACCCCCTTTTCTTTTAGCGAGGCTCACGTACGCTTTCATGAGCTGGATTGAAAAAACAGCGACGCCCCTTTTCTTTTTAGCGAGCTCGTATCGCTTTCATAAGCTGTTTGTAAAAACAGCGACGCCCCCTTTTCTTTTTTAGCGAGGCTCGCGATCGCTTTCATAAGCTGGTTTAGGAAAAACAGCGACCCCCTTTTCTTTTTAGCGAGGCTCGCATAACGCTTTTGGTTTTGCGGGGTACTCGACTTTTGGACTTCGCGCCTCCCCTTGTCTAGGTGGAGGTGAAGTTTGCTTTGCGAGCCCCTAGCGTTTTTGCGAGGTGCTCGTCTTTTTTGGACTTCGCGCCTCCCTTGTTTTAGGTGGAGGTGAGTTTGCTTTGCGAGCCCCTAGCGTTTCTGCGAGGGTGCTCGACTTTTTTTGGACTTCGCGCCTCCCTTGTTTTAGGTGGAGGTAAAGTTTGCTTTGCGGAGCCCCTGACGTTTCTGCGAGGGCGCTCGTCTTTTTTTTTTGGACTTCGCCGCCTCCCCTTGTTTAGTGGAGGTGGAAGTTTGCTTTGCGAGCCCCTGACGTTTCTGTGAGGGTGATCGACTTTTTTGGACTTCGCGCCTCCCCTTGTTTTAGGTGGAGGTGAAGTTTGCTTTGCGAGCCCCTGGCGTTTCTGCGAGGGTGCTTGACTTTTTTGGACTTCGCGCCTCCCCTTGTTTTTGGTGGAGGTGAAGGTTGCTTCGAAAACATTTGTGCTTCGAAGCAATCTTCGGTGTTTTTCATCGATTTTAAGCGCTCTTGGATAAGGACAGCTTTTATCGATGTTCAAGGAAAAACTAAAAGAAAGGACTTTAGAGTTTTATTTTTTCGGGGGTGAATGCCTTTATTAAGGACTTGGAAACCTGCCTTCGTTAAAAAACTATACGCCCCTTCGTAAGGAAAAAGAGTGCAGCGCCATTGTTTTGGTTACAAGTATGATGCTGAGAAGAAAGTTGGCCGAAGGCATATTACAAGTTGCGAGAGCTCGCTAGGGCTCCGCTATGGGTAGTATTTGCGAAGATCGTCGACATTCTAGGTGTGAGGCAGGATGTTTCCCTCGCTGTCAGAGAGGTGAAAAGAGCCGGGACGATTGCATTCTAATATTAAGTATGGACCCGTCCATTTTGGCTGAAACTTTCCCCGCCATGTTGGCATTTTGCTTTTCGAATGAGAACGAGATCACCCTTCTTTAGTTTTTTGATTCTCACCTTTTGTCTCTCCATTTTTTTGTTCTTCCTGATACTTGCGAAGGTTGTGTACTGCGTTGCATCTCGTTTCTTCAAGTAACTCTTTGTCTAGCAGTAGGTTTTGTTCGTCTATTTCGAGGGTTGTTCTGATTGATCCGTGCTTCAACTCTTCTCGTAACATAGCTTCTTCCCCAAACAGGAGCCTAAAAGGGGTGAATTTTGTGGCTCTGCATTCCGAGGTGTTATGGGACCAGGTGACCGAGGTTAGTTCTTCTGCCCACTTTCCCTTGGGCCAGCCTTGCAATTTTTTGGATATGGCTTGGAAAATTGTTGCATTGGCTCTTTCAACTAAGCCGTTAGATTGAGGGTGGCGGACTGAAGCGAAGCATAGAACTGTTCCGATTTGTGCGCAGAATTCTTTGAAGACCTCGCTGTCAAACTGAGTGTCATTGTCGACAGTTAGGTATTTGGGGACCCCGAACCGACACACTAATTGCTGCCAGAAAAACTTCTTCACGGCCAGGGAGGTGATGGAAGCCAGCGGTCTAGTTTCAATCCACTTTGTGAAGTATTCCACAGCTACCACTGCGTAGCGGAGGTTTCCTGGAGCTGTTGGTAATGGACCAACAAGATCCATTGCCCATCTTTGCAAAGGCCAAGTTGGACAAATCAGAGTTGTTGGAGCCCCTGGGGCGTTTTGTGTTTTTGCCGTTAGTTGACAACCTTCGCAGCATTTGACGATGCCTTCTGCATCTTTTAACGCCGTTGGCCAGTAGAAGCCTTGTCAGAAAACTTTGCCAACTAACGCCCTCGGGCCATTGTGTGAACCGCAGATACCTTCATGAATAAGCTTGAGAATGTCATTTCCTTCAATCTGTGACACGCATTTGAGCCATGGCGAGGTTACCGAAGCTTTGAACAGAATGTTGTCCACAATTTTGTACCCTCGAACCCTTTGTTTAAGTCTGTTTTCTTCCTCTTTGTTCTCGGGTTCATGCAGTTCGTTGATATAGGCCATGATGGGTGCTCTCTAATCTTCGCTCTGAATTGCATTGATCAGCTTCTCTGTTTTCTCGGAAACTTCGATGGTTGATTGTGTCGCGGCTTCATAGAAGACGTCTGCGGGTAACTGAAGTTGTTGTGCTGCCGCTTTGGTCAGATTGTCTGCCTCGCTGTTATCTGACATCGGTATTGCTTTCACTGTTATGCCGAGGAAGAAAGATTCTAACCTTCGAACATGTTGGAGGTTCTTTTGTAGCTCTGGATCTTTTGCTTTATAATTTTTCTCGATGTGCCCCGCGATGACTTGAGAGTCTATGCTAATAACTGCCCTTCAGACTGACAATGATCGAAGCCTTGAGAGTGCTAGTATCACGGCTTCGTATTCCGCCGAGTTGTTTGTGCACTTGAAGTCGAGTCTTTTTGTGTACCTTAGCTTCGACCCAGATGGCGAGACTAGGATCGCCGAGGCTCCTGCTCCGGCTGCTCCCCAGGCTCCATCAACATACGCTATCCAGAACGGGTCAAGCTGGGCTCCGTCTCTGCGAGGGTCTGGAGTCCATTCAACTATGAAATCTGCTAGTGCCTGCGATTTGATCGCTGTTCTTCCCACGAAGGTTATAGCGTAGCTGTTCAATTCAATTGACCATTTTGCTACTCTGCCGACTGCCTCGTTGTTCTTGAAAATGTTCTCGAGGGGGTATGATGAAGGCACTCGGATCTCATGCGCCTGGAAGTAGTGTTTTAGCTTTCTTGAAGCCATGACCACGACATATGCTATCTTCTCTAGCTCTGAGTAGTTCCGTTTTGGACCTTCGAGTGTTTCAGACACGTAGTAGACCGGGGCCTGCTTAACTTTGTTGTTTTCATGCAACTCTTTGATTAACACTGCGCTGGTCGCGTGGGGCGAGGCTGCGACGTACAGTAGTAGGAGATCACCTTTGCTTGGACTGGTTAAGATGGTCAAGTTGGTGAGGTAGTTCTTCAAATCCTCGAAAGCTTTCTGCTGCCGAGGTCCCCAATTGAATGGGGCTGTGCTTCTCAGAGTTTCGAAAAAAGGTAACCCTCGCTCGGCTGATCTGGAGATGAATCTGCTGAGTGTTGCTAGACGACCTGTCAGACGCTGAGCTGCTTTTTTGGTTGTCGGGGGTTCCATATTGATGATAGCATCAATTTTTTTGGGGTTGGCTTCAATTCTCCTTACTAAGACGATGCAACCTAGCAATTTTCCTTTGTTTACCCCGAAAACACATTTTTCGGGGTTTAGTTTAAGTCCGGCGGACCGAAGGCTTTTGAACACTCTTTCCAAGTCTGTTATGTGATTTTCTTTTAGCTCGCTCTGTACAATTAAATCATCGACGTAGGCAGAGATGGCGTGTTCATCTTTGAAGACATCAGATGTCATGCGAGCGAAGGTTGATCCTGCATTTCTTAGGCCCTCTGCCATTCTTCGAAAGCAAAAAGTGCCCGAAGGTGTAATGAAGCTTGTTTTTTCCTCATCTTCCTCATTCATCCAAATCTGGTGGTACCCAGAGAAGTAGTCGAGGAGAGAGAGCACTTGGCAACCAGATGCTCTGTCGACCAAGGTACTTATGTGAGGCAGAGGAAAATCATCCTTCGGACAGGCTTTGTTCAGGCATGTGAAATCAACACACATTCTCCATTTCTTGTTCTTTTTCTGAACTAGTACCACGTTTGAGAGCCATGTTGGATATTTGACTGGACGGATGACGCCTGCGTCCAGAAGTCTTTTTACCTCTGCCTTCGCTGCCTCTTTCCTCTCTTCTGACATTTTGCGAAGCTTTTGCTTAACTGGGCGATAGCCTGGTTTGATGTTTAGGCTGTGCTCAATCAAAGTTCTGTTTACTCCCTTGAGGTCCTCCGCAGACCAAGTGAAGGTATCAGAGCTTTCCTTGAGAAAACGAATAAGGTTGTCTTCTGACTGGGGGTCTAGGTTGGCTGAGATGAACACTTTCCTTTCTGAATTGCCCTCGGAGAGTTGGACTTGTTTAGTCTCTTCTTTGGGTGATGCTTTTACTCTGTCGATGCCTTCTTCACCCTCGTCGCTGAGGTTTGTGGCTCGAGGCTTTGACAAATTGTGGACATTGCGTTGCCCCGGTGCTACTGTTCCTTCGGCTGCTCTTGCAATGTCTTGATCTCTGTACACTGTGACGACCCCCTTCGGAGCGAGAAGCTTCATGCAAAGATATGCGGGGTGGATTACAGCGTTGAATACGTTGGTGACGCCTCGGCCGAAAATTGCATTGTAAGGATAGAACATGTCAACCACGTCGAAGGTTATGTGCTCAGTTCTGCAGTTCAGCTGATCTTCGAAGGTAACGGGCAGAGATATTTTTCCAATAGCTCTTACTTGTTGCCCTCCGAAACCGTATAGTGGGTTGTCGGAGGTTTGCAAGAGGTTTCTGTCAAGCTTCATGTTGTCGAAGGTTGTGGCGAACAGGATGTCAGCGGAGCTTCCTGTGTCGACGAGAATTTTGGTGACTGTCCACCCTGCTAAGTTAGTCTCGATCACCATTGCATTAGTGTGAGGGTAATCCCTTAGCTTCATGTCACTGGAATCGAAGGTTATCAGGATGTGAGACCATCGACCGAATTTATGTGGTCCTTCGACGGCTACATGATGTACTCTTCGGGCATGTTCTTTCTTTTGCCTCTTGTTTCCATGATCTTCGTTGGAGCCTCCGGTGATGGCTAGTATCACACCGAAGGTTGATGTTGGGTTGTTGATGGTTGTCTGGGATTGGGCTTCGGATTTGACAGGCTGGGGGGCTGGCAGGGCCGGTATTGGTGGTTGTGGGGGTAAAGTGTTGCTCACTTGTTGGTTGGTTTGGGCTTGAGGGGTTGTAGGGAATGTGACAGTGTATGACACGTTTTGGCATTGAGGAAAAGAGGTTGGTTGAAAAGAGGTGTGGTTGTAATGTGGGTGTTGAGAGTAGAAAGGTTGGTGCGAGGGTAAGCTGTAGTTTATGGGGGTGTACTGGTAGGGAGGTTGGGTTGGGTTGAAGTTTGGCTTTCTGGTATGATTGATGGTTCTGTTTTCTGTTGAAGAGGCTCTTTTGGATTCCTGGTACTCTTTCCCTCTGGCGAAGCACTCGCATTGGTTTGTTGTGTGCCCCTTTCCTAGACCACAGAAATGACAATACATTTTGGTCGGGTCCCTCTGTTGGTTTCTTTGGTCAGGCGGGGGTGGAAATCCATGTGTGTTTTGGTTGCCCGAAGGCTGAGTAATTCTTCTCTGGTCTTCGATCGGGTTTGCCTTGTTGATCGCTCCAACGTTGCTCTCATCTTGGCGAGGGTTGTTTTCTCTCGCTTGGGGTCTCGGCTGTGGTTTCTGCTGCGACCTTCGAGCATCGGACTTAGCCCGGAAGTCCATGTCCGCTCTACAGTACCTTTCCATTGTATCATGGAGCTCTTCGATTGTGTTTGCTGGTTTTCTGGCGAACTTTGAGGAACATGGGCCTGGGCGTAAGCCGCTGACTGCAGCGAGGATCACGGCCTCGTTGGATATTCCTGGAGTTCTTGCTCTAATCTGGATGAACCTTCGCCAGTAGTCTTGCAACGGTTCGCGCTCTTCTTGTTTGCAGTTGAACAGCTCGATGGGGTTTGAAGGGGCTACTGTGATGCCCTTGAAGTTTGTGCAGAGTCTGTCTCTGAGGTTGACCCAGGTCTCCATAGTTCCGGGGCGAAGGTTGTTGTACCAAGTCTGCGCAATGTCACGAAGGATGATTACGAAAGACTTCGCCATTGTTGACTCATCCCCTCCTGCCGCGGCGACTGCCGCTTCGTAGCTCATTATGAATTGGCGAGGGTCAGTGAGTCCATCGTAACGTGGGAGGTTTTGTGGATTGTAGCAAGGTGGCCAGGGTTGGGTTTGTAGTATTTGGGAGAGTGGTGATCTTGGGTCGTAGGGCATCTGGTGTTGTTGGGCCCTTCGGTGAATGCGAAGGTTTGGCTCTCGCTCTTCTGGGTAGAGCTGGCGAAAATTTGGTGGTGGTGGGGGTGGTGGAGGTTGACGGGCACCCAACTCCTCATTTCCCTCTTGACGGGGTGACATTTCTCTATCATTCCAACCCTCGGCTTCGGCTTCAGCTGCCGCGAGGGACTCTTCCATTCGGCGAAGCTGTTCCCTTGCTTCGTCCGCCTTTTGCCTGATAGCACGCAACCGGTTGTGCCTTTCAAGTTGATCTAGGCGCCTTTTCTTCTCCTGCAATTCAGCTTGAAACCTGTCCAAAGCCTCGAGACCCAGTTCCTCTTCGTCTCCTCTTCCACCTCCTCCGGAGGTGTGTGGGTGCGGCTGTGATGCTAGCCGAGTGTGAGGCCCCGGGATCTCTGTCTCTGGGGTGACTTCTTCTTCTTCCCAGGGTGCCACATTTTCTTCCACAGGTTGAACTGTCACCGCGGCCTCCCTGGTTGTGCGGTTGTCTCTGGTTGAGGATGCTCTTCTATTTCCTGCCATTACGAACTTCGTATCCCCACGGACGGCGCCAAACTATTGGATGCACACTTGCCCAACCTCCGCACACGTGCAGGGGGTGGCGAAGGTGGCCAATCGTCAGAACCAAGCGAAGATGCAACAAGAGCTAAAACGACGCGAAGGTATAAAGAAGCGAGAACAGTGTCATTGTGGCTCTATTCCCAAAAAAACTGTCCGTGTCACACTGTTCACCCCCGGTATTTATAGGGGATACCAAGGGGTGCTGACCAAATTACAAAAGGGTACAAGAAAGATTCCGCTGCGCTATACACACAGAAGGGCAGAATCGTACAAACACGAGTGGAGCAGGAAACACTAGCCAGCCTTCCATGTGTCCGCCGCCGCTCGGCTCGTGCTCATCCTCGTGGAAAAATGAGGGCTGACCCCCATCTTGCGAAGACTCCCGTCCTGTCGCGAGGTCTGAGCCCCTTCGCCTCCCGTTGGGCCTGATCCTCTTTGGCGAAGGTGTGCGGGGTGCGCGAGGGTTGCTTCCAGCGCTCTTCATGCCCTTTGCCTGTAAGAACTTGCTAAACATTCCGAAGGTTGGGTTAGTATTCGGGGGCCTGAACGGTGACTTGAGGGACTTAGCAAATAAAGAGGCGGGTTTTGCGAAGGTGTGTGGGACGCGCGAGGGACCTCTTGTTGAGCCAGCCTGCGTGGCGCCACTGTCGAGGGTCCCCTCCCCCAACAGCTAGTTTTACTACAGTAATAGTGGTTTTGTCTTTTCTTTTTTATTATTTATTTCTGCTATATCTTTAAAAAATCATAGTAAATTACAGAAAAATCAAAAAATAGAAAATTTAATTTTGTTGGACTCTAAAATAGATGTACTGCCGATAAAGATAAATAGGACGAGGATCAACCCATTTAGTGAACCCACAGTTTTCTTCAGCTAAGGAACACTATAATAAATATCTCCCGTTAGTTGTAGTGAAGACTGCAGCAAGTAGCATAGTAAGTCAAAGAATAGGATCATATTTAGCAAATCGATAGTAATAATACTTACTCATGCTCATGTACATTTGAAGAAACGACAACATCCATCAATCCCCTCGATGACACCTGCACTAAGCACTCCTCACCATGCATGTATCTTGGTCACTCTTCCTCCCTCTAAGAGGTGCTTCATGGGTGAAATCAGTCTTACTCTCAACTAGAAACTGCTCTACTAGTTCATCATAGTAATCAGGACCAAGCTAGGGACCCCTCCCAAAGAAATGGAGTTCCCTTGCTACCACCCTTTCCCACTTCCCAAACTCTTTCCTCTAGATATCCTCCAGACATTTCTACATTCACTGAAACATATCAAACCAGCTATGTGTATATATAAGCGGAGGAAGACCAGGTGGTCGTTGTGAGAAGGCATTAGTGCACATGAAAAGGCTACGTATTGTATCTCAAAAGCATATTTCAAGGGACACTGTAGAACCTAGATTCCCTTATTGACATGATAAATTAATGAAAATGCTATATGTTATAGGTGTACGATTTGCTATGAATTTCGACAAAGTTTAATCTGTATCCATCCACAAATATAACATTAATATATATATGAGCTCAATTCAACATATACTCATGCACAAATATAAACCATATCAATTGATATATGTCTAGCATGATAGAAGTGCATAGTCCATAACACAAGTCCATAGAGTCCTATATATGACATTACAAACGTCCATAAATGTGCACAATCCATAATACAATCCATGATATAACACAGTACCAATGTGCATCAACTAAAGAACTAGCCCCCGTCAACACCTCCTAGTCTTACCCTTGCCCTTGCCAAGAGCGTCAGTGCCTGGAGTGAAACGGTCAGGGGAGCGGCAACGTCTACGCTCCTATGGTTATGTAGGCTATGTCAAAGGCGCGCCAACGAGCTGGGACGGCTCAATATCCTTGGGAATTTGCGTGTTGCACGTCGTCGTCGTCATACGCAACACCGTGGCTAGTGGACACCATTTCTGCTGGGGTCAAAGAACTTATGCCTACCTAGTGTGCGAAAGGAACGTGCACATTATCCGTGTTGTCTGGCCTGCAACCACAACGACTAATCGCGCGTTGTAGACGACGTGCTAGTCTCTGGTGTGCAACAATTTGTTACCGCAACATATAGTAAAGCAATTTCAAAATTAAGTAACTCAATTCAATTCTTACTTGTACAAAGTTGACACTACCTGAAAAAGGCTCTGTAAGTACGAGACCTCTTTCACTGTAGGGGCGGCTGGTATTGAAGCCGCTCTTACAGTGGCGTATTCGTGCCCATCGTTACCAGCCGCCCCTACAAAACACTGTAGGGGCGGCTGGTGATTGAACCGCCCTTACAGTGGTGCACTGTAGGGGCGGTTCAATCACTAGCCGCCCTTACAGTGGCCCCTATAGTGCTCCACTGTAGGGGCGGCTGGTGATTGAACCGCCCCTACAGTGGAGCACTGTAGGGGCGGCTCCTACAGTGGTTTGAAGTTATCTATTTTTAAAATTCGAAATTTAAAACATGCAAACTTTGCCAAATGTAAAAATGACCAATATATCAACTGTACATCTTGATGACCTTAACAATTTTGGTATTCATGACTTTTTCAGCCAAAACCATTTAGGGTTTCAAAAAGTGGTTTGAAGTTGTCATATTTTGAAATTCAAAATTTAATTCATGCAAACTTTACCAAATTCAAAAATAGTCAATATATAAATTGTATATATTTTTTAGCTTAACAAACTTGGTATTCATGACTTTTCCAGCGAAATCATTTAGGGTTTCCAATAGTGGTTTGAAGTTGTCAAATTTTGAATCATGCAAACTTTGCCAAATTAAAAATGGCCAATATATCAATTGTAGATCTTGATGAGCTTAATAAATTTGGTATTCATGACTTTTCCAACCTAAACCATTTAGGGTTTCAAATAGCGGTTTGAAGTTATCAAATTTTGAACTCACTTAAACCCTATAAGAGATGTGTCCACTTGTTAAGCATCTACGATGCCACTTTGTTGAAATCATTTCATATTTTTTCTTGAAGTTTAGGTGGTCAAGACATGTCACCACATAAAATTTGAGGATTTTTTGAAAAACTATTGAATTACTGATTTTTTTTTAAGTTTTATGAGTTTTAAAGCCCGGTAGCTCGAGATGAAATTTGGGACATTTAATGACCTCTAATGAGGAAGTGTTGTGTACCAAAGTTGTAGGTAGCAACATCATGCATATATTTTGTATAGTCCATCCCTTCATTTGGCGCTTTTTTATATGATCAAAGATTTGAAATTCAAATTTTGAGAGAGTTTTGTGCCGCTAAGGGATTTAACAGTGGCCCTTATGAAAAAGTTTTGAATAGCAAAGTTGAAGGGGACAACATGATCTACAACTTTTATTTTGGTCATTCCTTCATCTGACACTATCGTAGCACACACTATTCACATCTACTCCAATCTTTCACACAACTCACTTCATCCCTATTAAAATATGTGCCCACTTGCTAAGTATCTACGATGTCACTTTGTTGAAATCATTTCATATTTGTTCCTGGAGTTTAGGTGTCCAAGAAATGTCACCACACCAAATTTGAGGAGTTTTTGAAAAACTATTGAATTACTGATTTTTGATTTTTTTAAAAGTTCCAGGAGTTTTAAAGACCGACAGCTCGCAGATAAAATTTGGGACACTTAATGACCTCTAATGAGGAAGTATTAAGTACCAAAGTTATAGGTAGCAACATCATGCACATCTTTTGTATAGCTCATTCCTTCATTTGGTGCTTTTTTATATGATTAAAATTTAAATTTTAAGAGAGTTTTGTGGAGCTAAGGGATTTATAAGTGGCTCTAATGAAAAAGTTTTGAATACCAAAGTTGAAGGGGACAATAAGATCTACAACTTTTATTTTGGCCATTCCTTCAATTAACATGTAATTCAATCTTATAATTTTTTTATCCTATATATCTTATTTCTTATCTAATGAAAAAAATATTGAAAAAAATAGATAGATATCATCCTATATATTTATTTGTTTTTTTGAGAATCAAATAAATTTGTTTATGAAAGAAAAAAAATGAAAAGAAACAATACCAAGCATCAGCCCAACAGCCCAAAAGCCCAATAACTTGTGATTTTTTGGCCGTTGATTCACGATCATATAGATGAAAATAGCCAATATCCAAACCCTAGCTCTCCACAGCCGCCCCCATCCCCACCCCACGCGACTCTGGCGGCCGCCACCATCCTGCCCTCCACGCCGCTCGCCGCAGCTCACGATGACGTCGTATCTCCGTCATCCCTTCGCGCTGCTGCACCTTGCGCCGCGTAGACCTTGCGCGAACAGCCTCGGCGGGCGCTTCCGGCCACGGCGTCCTGCGCCAACGGCTCCTGGAGCGGCGGCGGCGTCGACCTGGCGGGCGCCTCCGGCCGCATCCTCGTGGCCACCGTCGGCCGCGTCCTCGTCGCAACCGCCACCTCCTGCCTACACGCCGCCGACCAGCCGGCCCCCAAGGATCGATACATCTCCCGCTGGTTTGAGCAGCGGTTCGTCACGGCAGGCGGTCTCTCTATGGCACCGGTCGCCGGGAACGTCCTCACCAGCGGTCTCTCTACGTGCTGTCGCGTGGCTCCGTAGCTGTTGCTGCCTCAGTGCTCTCCTGCCGTCTCCAGGACAACCCACTAATCGGTAGCTTCTTTGATTCTTGATTTCTTTTCTGTTTTCCTAATAGTATGAACTGGACTGGACTGTACTGGATGAACTGGACTGGATGGGTGTGTTTCAGCCATATACTACATATAGGTCAGCCATGGAAATCTTAGTAGTAGCGACTGGCTGACAGTGGCGTATCTAGCCCCAAGTCGCCTCATCAGTTCAAGCCCAGAGATGAACGGTGTACCCAACCCAATATTCACCACGCAGACCTGTGTATATGCATTTGTTAATTAGCTATGTTAAACAGAATAACTAGCAAGTAGCTATTTCATGTTTACCTAGATGAATGTTCTTTTTATTATTTTGACTAAAATTGTTTTGCTATTCCCACAGCAAGAGTTTTTTTCTCAACTTAAATAATGTGCTATTGATTTACAATAAGCAAACAACTTTCGTAGAAGTTACTGTTACTAGAATAAAAAAAATATTAGGGAACAAAGAGTTCTATGAATATAAAGACATTTTTATTCAAGTTTTTTAAAATCAATATTTTGTCGGATGGGTTATTGGACATAAGGAATTGACATTAAATGTTCTCTTTGATATTATTTTTTTTTACAAAACGGGGAAAAATGAGGTCTATCATCTGCAGCTGCACACAACCAACTACTTTTGTTTTACATCATTATTTCAGAACCCTAGGGTGAAGTTCTAACCATGTGATATTTGGCCCATTTTCAAACTATGGAGTATGGAGTTCAGTTTCCCACTGGTGATAAAGATTTACCATGTCAGCAAATAATTTTTTCAGGTAAAGTAGAAGCGTTTTGTAGTGCTCTGACAAATAGAAAATGGTTGTTTGAAAATAACTATTTGAACAGCAGTACAACTACTCGTACTTTTTTAACAAAACACACCCACTAATGTTTCCGTGTCAAAATGTATTTTTTTTAGTGCAGATCACTTAAGAAAACAAAGGAGAAGGCAGTTAAAATCATTTCTATGGGCCTGAATGGCTGCAATATTACATTTTCGGCGGTGGCTGTTGCTCCAACTGTGCTAAATGTCAAGTTTGAGTTCTTTCTATCTCTTTTGGCCTCGACACTGCTTTCTTTGACCTATATGTAGTGTATCTAATAGTATGAACTGAACTGGACTGGATGGCCTATATGTAGTGACTAAATGTCAAGTTTGAGTTCTTTCTATCTCTTTGATTCTAAATTTCTAATAGTATGAACTGGACTAGATGGATGTGTTTCCTATTCTCTTTGTGTTGGTTATTTTTTCCTAAAGCTGTATTGTTCTTTGACAGGGTATGTGCTCTAGGAAAGCTTGCGGCGATGAGGGAAGGATGCTGGCATCATTCTTTGACAGGCTATGTGCTCTATTTCTGTCCTCCTCTAACCCTGGTCAAGGAAGAATTAGCAAATCTAATTACATGACATCGCTAGTCAACTCTACTATGTAACAAACTACTTGTTAGCATAGCTTTGTGGAGACTATAAATTGCCTCTGCTGGTAGATTTCTGTTTTGGAGCTTAACCCATCCTCTGACTCAACACAGATTGGCTGGCCTACATCTTTGCCAACTAGTGAGAAAGGTTCTTTTGTAAGAAGTGTTCTTCGTGAGAAGGTAAGCTCATATTTCATCAAATATAAGTTGGCTTCTATATAATATATCTGGCCTTGGCACAAGTTTGATCGAGCTGTTACCCTGCTAGTAATCTGGTACTGTCTTTTATCCTTTTCATCATAACTAGACTCTAGATTTCACCTTTGATATGTGCCAATTGTATTCAGCTAAGGTTCTCATTTTTACGTGGTGCACATTATCATATGCTGATTCCTTTGGATATGTAACCAGAAAGCTGGATTACTTTACTTAATTCCTATGATATGCACTAGTTTCTCTCCTTGCTTTTATCCGCTAGTACTTGGTACTAATTTCTAATTTTGATTATGATTTCAATCAACTTGATTATCAAGAGCATGAATGTACAATTGACATCCAAGTGGACTTGTGGTTTCCTTTCACTTGTTCCCATTATAAATATCTTTATATTGACTTGTAGCATCGTTCTTGTTATAGCTGAAAGCTTTGGAAGAGTTTGTAGCTTCTGATAGCTTACCACTACGGCCTGGAGTCGAGGAGTAAGAGTTCAAGTTCCTGTACTTTATGTCAAAAAAAACTTTCTACATAAATGATCCAGGAGAGTTTTAGCTATTACTTATAGGATGTTGTCACACCCCAATTTTAAGGATAAAATTGTGGCGGAATACTCATGTGTGCCCAGGAAACAATCACACACATAAGTTAGACAAATTACAAGAAGGTGGCATCATCACATTGTTTATTACATAACGATAGTATCAACACAAGTCTTACATCAAGCGAAACAAAAGATAACTGAACTGCTAACAAGATCTACTCCACAGGGAACGCTGACTGGGGGAAACAGCTAGCCTAGAAGTCCTCTGGGAAGTCGCCAACTGCACCTTCATCTGTTACCCATCCGGGATTTTGCCCAAAAAGAAGATAAACAACAAGCGTAAGTACTTCTCGTACTTAGCAAGCTAACACAGGGTTCATGAGGCTCAAAAGGCTGACACTGTCTGACTGCAGTTAGCTTTTAAGTTGGCAAAGTTTTAGCATTAAGGTAAACGAATATGGTGCTTAACCCTTAACCCATGATCCATTTGTCCAACAAAGATAATTAAGAGATCATAAGGTGCCATCAACATAAAGTAACAGTTATTCAAGTATCAAAGTTCTGCTAGTTTCCCGGGCCGCTTGTGACCGTGAGCACGGCTGTTATAACAGTTTTACACTCTGCAGAGGTTGTGCTTCTTTACCCACAAGCCGTGGTACCCTTGTGCCCGAGGTGGCCAACCTCTTACTTCCAAGGTAGATCGGCAGAGCACACTATGAAGCCTTTCGTTGGTTCGTCTAACATGTTAGGGCCGCTAGGTTTCCTTGGCAGGCAGATGTAGTAACCCCTTTCCTATGGCACAAGGCCATCGCAGCTATACACATAGGAACAGGAGCAGCCCTACACCCAAAGTGGCAAGCCCCTTTTGCGCCCTTTCGGGTCACCGCTAACAAGTTAGAAAAGGTCCAATGTACTGAGCTAAAACCAGAGTCATATAACACTCATGGTAGCACTGTCAATCCCAGCTTTTGCTAACAACAAGTTTTATTAACCGTTTAACAACATATCATCATGAGAACAAATTCATCATTGGACTGGATCAGTTATAAGTCAGTTAGCACTAGCATTCTACCCATACGCAAAGATCCCACGGAGTCAAGAACATCACAGATAACAAAGCTAAGTGGGTCTCTAAGGTTGCTCAATTGGACACATGCATAAATGAGTAATTTAATGGTAAAGTGAAATAGGTAACAAGGAGATCCCATGCTAACTTGCCTTGGTTGTCGAAAGACTGGTCTTCCTGCTGGTCGTTGAAAGAAGGGTCCTGGTCGTACCACACCGACTCACCGTCTACTCGAACACAAAACATCACCACGCATTCCAGGCGCATACATACACAATGCAAACATGGCTATCATTAGAACAGTACACCAAACAGTAATAAAAATAAATCTTTGATAAAACTGAAGTACGCGTTTCTACGATCACAACGAGTTTTGGTTCACCGAAAACGGAGTTACGACACTAAAGTTACGGCCGAAACGGTGATTCTAAAGGCCTAAACGAGACTAACATAAACCCTGAAACTAAACTGACCTAAGCCGACTAACAGAGGCATAAACAGATAGAAAACTAAATTACGAACCTAACGCAACTTGAACGGGTCAAAACAGAGCTAAAACGTGAATTTTATAAGCGTTTTATTGTAGTGGCAATTCTGTAAATAGACTGAAATTAATTTGAAATCAATTCGGAATTTAAACTGAATTTTAAAAGGAATTCACGGCCGGCTGGACTGCGCCTCAAATCATCATAAACGCAGGGGTCTGGTTGCAAAGTTTTCAAGACACAGGGAATAGTGCTCAAAGGAGCGCGGGTTGATTCACGATTTCTCCGGGGTTTCTTTAGCAAAAGTGCACCTGAAGAGGTATCGGCCGCGCACAGCCGATGGATCGACGATGGACAATGTGGATTAGATCCAGGAGTGAGTGCGCGCGGGGCGGGCCGACGGCGTGCACATGCCGCGGCGTCGCGGCGCTTTGCGCGACGTCGCGCGCGGTTCCGCCATGGCCGAAGTCGGAGAGCTCGCGGACTCGAGCGAAGGGGCACGCCGAGCCAAACCAAGGGGGACGGAGAGGGAGCGGGTCGCAAGGGGTTCTCACCGCGTCGGAAGAAGGGACGGAGAGTCTCTGGTGGCGGCGCACGGCGAGGGACGGCAGGGATCCGAGCGATGGCGCCGGAGCTGTGAGCACACAACGGCGGTTAGGGCCAAACCAGAGAAAGAGAAAGGGAGAGACGGTTCGGCAGCTTCACCGTGGCGCGGCGGAGCTCGGAGGAGGTCGCACACGGCCGGAGCGACGCCGAAACAACGAATCGACGGCGGCGGGCGGCGGCTATGGCACGGAGGTGCTCGGCACGGTTGCTCGGGTGCTCTGCTGTGCGGTGCTGCGGGAGAGAATAAGGGAAAAGGGAGCGGGGGTGCGGGTGCGTCCGCTATAAGCACGAGGAGGAGGCCGAGGTCGTGGGAGCGGGCTCGTCCACGACGCGCGTGAGACCCGGACCCGGGGCGGTTGCGCTCGGGGCGGCGTCGCGCGGAGGGGAAGAAGGGAGGTGCCGATAGGTGAGGACGCGCCGTCAGCGGCAGAGGGGAGAGGAGCCGCCTGGCTTGCTGGTGAGCGCGAGCAGGCCGGGCCGCTGGGCCGCAGCGGGAGAAAGAGAGAAGAGGAGGGAGGCCCAGCGCGGGGGAAAAGGAGAAGGGAGGGAGTGCCGGCGGGCTTGGGCCGCCAGGCCGCTTGGGCCGGATGCAAGGGAGGGAGAAGAAAAAGAATAAGAACTCTTTTCCATTTTATTTTCAACACATTTTCAAACCAGTCACACAAATAAATCCAATGCATCAGCATGAGTGCAAAAACATGTTGCCAACTTTATTTTAATTCAATAAAAATTATTTAATCCCTAGGCTAAATGCTCACAAAAATCATAAATAAATCATTTTCACCTATTTTATTTTGGAGAAAATTTTAGGGTGTTACAGATGTGCTCCGCATTATCTGAAATTACCTGTAATACGCAATATAAAGTTTATGTCATGGTTTAGACGGAAGTCGCGACGTCTCAATAAAAGTTTTTATGTGTCCGTTACAAATTCTGCATGATTGCATCAATACATGATCATTATGAGCTAAATTATTTTTTGGTCTTATGTATTCATGTGTACAACTTTTGCCTCTGTCCTGTACTCTTTGCTTGTCATAAAATATAAATAACTCTGTCTTGAACTTTAAATTTCCTTGTGCCTGATTATGTGAATGAAATCATTAAAGGTTCATTGATGATGCACTTAGTGAGGGTGTCCCTTTGGCTATATTGGCTGCATCTGGTGAATTATATAAATATTTATTTTTTTACTGGAAAATGCACTGTAGGGGCGGCTCTAGATTGAACCGCCACTACAGGAATACACTGTAGGGGCGGCTCAATCTAGAACTGCCCCTACAGTGAGAGCCACTGTAAGGGCGGCTGAAAATTGAACCGCCCCTACAGTGGGTCCACTGTCAGGGCGGTTCAATCCAGCCGCCCTTACAGTGGCTCTCACTGTAGGAGTGACTGCACTGTAGGGACGGCTGCCCCAACCGTTCCTATAGTGGGTGTACTATAAGTACACTTTGATAGGGCTGGTTGGGCCAGCCGCCCTTACAGCAGAGCTGTTGGCATAGCGTGAGTGTGCTGCCATCGGTAGGTGCAAGTACTGGAGAAGCGTCGGTCCAAAATCGACGCTGACTCGACCTGAGTGTCTGATACCTTTTATGCTAAACAATTTCAATTTATGTTCAAATTCTTAAATATATAAAATTATGATCAATTATGTGTTATATATTTACCCGTCTATATATTTTAAGCAATTTTAACTATGAGGCATTATACACGCTAAATATTAGTCATTTGATTAAATTTTTTTACTATTTTGTTCATTTAAATATCTGGCACTAAAATTCTGGGTTCGTCACCAGTAGTACGAGTATTAGATTTAGGGTTCGGTTTCCGGCGGAGCTGCTGGAAATCTGGAATGCTCCTAGATAATTGGAATAATCCACCAAGGTCCAAGGCACCAACTACCCTGGCTGATCTGATCGGGGGGATAGATAGACTAGAGTACAACCACGTCATGTAACGTACGTGTCCCGCATGCAAATTTCGGCACTGTGGCAGACAGTGAGACAGCAGAAGCAGCCAACCACAAGCTTAACGGCCTAGTGGTCCTGGACTAGTCCACTACTGTATGGTAGAGTCCGAGGTTTGTTACCCGTACCCGATCCACGGCTAGTGGTATTAGCCCAATCTTAACCCGATCCACGGCTAGTGGTATTAGCCCAATCTTAACGGTGAGTTTTATTTCGTTGTTTCTAAAACTGTCATGTCATATAAAATAAAATGAAATTTGAATGAAACTCTTCATTGAGAGTGAGAGTTTCATTCTAAAGTTTCATAGACATTAAATTCCATTAAATTCCATGACTTATAGAGAGTTCGTATTCGTGCCAAGAGAGTTTCATCTAGATGAAACTCATTTCTTCTCTATCTTCTTAAATACAATGTCATGTCATCAAAAACGCATATGTGGCAACATATTTAATGCAAATGAAATTCAAATAAAACCTCCATTGAAATTGACCTTAATCTACTACTCCCTCCATCTCTGAATAAATAGATTTCTAGAGTTGTCCTAAGTTAAACTTTTGAAACTTTAACCGAATTTTTAGAATAATATATTAAGATTTATGATATCAAATTAGTATGATTAGATACATCAAAGGATATGTTTCTATAATATATTCATTTTATATTATAGATACTTTTACTTTTTTCTATAAAGTTGGTCAAACTTTAAAGATTCTAGGAATTGATTTATTCAGGGACGGAGGGACTAGATAATTCTTTCGATAAACTATTACTCTAGACACATGTTTTTGATAAATTTGACGTTTAGACCCTATCTCTAACAAAACGACATCATATTTTAGAAAAATCTTTTGCATTTTTCACTTTCTTTACGAAATAAATTGGACGCCAGAAGGTTAAGGGACTAGATAATTCTTTCGATAAACTATTACTCTAGACACATGTTTTTGATAAATTTGACGTTTAGACCCTATCTCTAACAAAACGACATCATATTTTAGAAAAATCTTTTGCATTTTTCACTTTCTTTACGAAAAAAATTGGACGCCAGAAGGTTTCTTAAAACAATAGTTTTACTAGTTCTTGCTTTTTCGAGTAAGCCAAAGCTGATCGAAACCTTGCCAAACATATCTTTCACTTTTAGCACCAATATTCACTATTAGGAAACCGGGTTTTAGTCTCGGTCCAGACTGACTATAGTCCCGGTTTTAGCAACCGGGATTCTCGATCAATCCAGGACTAAAGACCACCCTGAAAACAAAATTTATCTTTGTTTTATGAGATTCGAACTCAAGATCTCTCACATCACACATAACTCACTTACCAACTTAGTTACACAACTCACGTAACATAGTTCTAAACGCTTTTCTCTTGAATTCACTCGTGAAGGATCTTTAGTCTCGGGTGTAAGACTTTTAATCCGGGTTGGTAACACCAACCGGGACTAAAAGGTCAGGTTGGAGGACCTTTAGTCCGGGTTGGTAATATCAACCGGGACTAAAGGTTAGTTTTTACCAACCGGGACTAAAAGTCTCTGATCCCGGGTGCAATTTTTTATCGAGACTAAAGGTCATTTGACGATCGTCCAAAGACATGTTCTCTAGTAGTGATTCATAGTCAAAATCAGTTACTAGTTAAGAAGTAGAAGAGTTACCTCTACCTTTTTCACTCGGAAAAACTAAATCTCTCCTGAGTGATTTAGGCATATTTCGATCTCACTCTCATAATAGAAATTTAGATTTTAGACAGTGAACATATAATCTAGATTATGTATCAAAAGAAGACATTCGGTTCTTATTCTCATAGTGATTACTGTGTCTTTGCATAATAAAAAGCTCTAAATAACTATGGTAGATAGTGCATTATTCTAGAATTTTATTTTAGAATCCAATTATCTATGTCTCATTCTTATTTTTATATATTATTCTCATTTTTCTTAGGAGATCAAAAAAGACCCTCAACCTTTCCATAGTTCCATCACTTTGACATGTTTCTAATGATAGGATGTCATGAACTGCTAGGAGTTCAATTTGTCATCGGTTCCAGCAGGACTAGAATCAAAGATAGGTTAGACTGGCACAGTGTGCAAAGACACAAAGATAATGTTATATTTTTTTTAAAAAAATACACTATAACATGTTTACGCAAGTATATGAATAACCAAACGTCTACAATTAAGCTAAAGAGTTGTGAACCTCGTAAATAAGATAATCTAAGGCCTTGTTTAGTTGTTGCAAAATTTTATAATTTTTTTTGGGAAGTGTCACATCGGAGTTTGCGGCACTAATTTAGTCTATTTAAATATATTAATTATAAAACTAATTACACCACCGTATAATACTTAACGAAACCAAGCTATTAAGCCTAATTAATCCTCATTAACACATATTTACTGTAGCACCACATTGTCAAATCATGGACTAATTAGGCTCAATAGATTCGTCTCGCGAAGTAGATTATTCCGGCTGACAGATTAATTTTATAATTAGTCTAGATTTAATACTCCATGCATGTGTCCCAATGTTAGATGTGATAGGTGAATTTTTTTTTGGGAAGTAAACAAGGCCTAACTTGCAAGAAGAAGGCTTATGAATGGAGATTGAAGAAAATAGGTTGGACAAGAAATATATCTATATTCCGCGTTTTATATGAAAGTCTCTTGTTTCACTAGAATTGTACATATGCACATGTCCCCCCCCCTAATATACCATCGACCGGTGGCAATTATTGTGAGAATCGACCATTAATGATGAGTCTAGACACAAGATTAATAATACAGTCTGCTGCAGTCTATAAGAAATACATACAATCATCTTTCAACCTATATATTGGTTGAGTCTTCACTGTTAATACATGCATGGTTCACTTGTCTCTCATCCAAAGTTTCTTGTTCTTGTGTCTAAGCTGACTATAAGTCTACAACTGGCTTCTCTTCTCTTCTTCACATCAATATTCAGCCTCCTTACAAACCCTTACTATATTTGCTCTAACATTACCAATCTAATGGCACAATATTTTAGTGATGCTTGCAGGGATAAGGTATATGTGCATAATTGATAGACAGGTTAAGTATAAGTGTGTCGAGGGATACTGCTATTGAAAAAAAATATGCACTAAGCATGTGTGGATTATGGCAGTCCCAATGGTTGAAACTATACACGGTTTCCATAACAACTATCTCGGTAAGAAACTAGGTATAGAAACTATCTCACACAATGGAGATGTCTCGGTATAATAAATGTGTGTTTTTTCACTCCCTCCCAGCTCCATCTTCTCCTAGCTACCGTCTCTTTTTCGTCATGAACAAAGACATGGGGCATCTCGTGGCTACCACCTCTTCCTCGTGAACAAGCACACTAGAGCAGATCCTGATGGAGAGCAGTGCCTGTACGGCATCAAGCACATCCTGCATGGCTGGGGCGGACAGCGAGCGTCATGCGTGAGCATCAACGACGAGCGGCAAGCGGCCTGCACGGCAGCGAACACGACCTGCTCAGCCTGGGTAGCGGCGACCGTGACCGACAGCGAGCTGAGCGCGACCGGCGGCATGCAAGCGCGACTGATGGTGAGCGGCCGGCAGCAGCGAGCGCGGAGGAGCATCGGCGGCGAGCAATCCAATCGCGACCGAATAGTGCCATCGCGAGTCCCCCGGCGGGCAAGAAACTACTCGTTTCCTCGCAACGGCAAAATCACGGTTTCTACGTGCATTGGGTCAAGCGTAGACGTGATTTCCTTGATAGGAAACGGTTTCCTCTAATTTCCACCTCTTTCTTTATTTATTAGGGTGTCACATCAGCATTTTCATTAATTAGCAGGATGATTAATAGGGATAGAAACTATCATTAATACTCCATTAGTTGGGTATACCTGGGCTGCCCAATTGGGACCAAGACGAGCAAGCGCTTTGTCAGTTGAGCCTACGATAGTCTTTTTTTTTTCGAGAAGACTACAATAGTCGATAGATACGGAGTACGAGTAATGCACAACAGGGTTGTGTGTTGTCTCCATCGACGATCGGACTTTTCTGGGTTCGCTGAACAGGGTCCGCCATGACGTCACCATGTGGCACGTTGTGTGGATCCCACCCATAGCTTCTCTTGCCTGGTTTGGTTGGACATGGACGTGCATATATATGCGCCGCCGCAATTGGAACCGCTGCGCTAGGCCGTCCGTCCGTCCACACATATTTGTGAGTTTGTGACTCTTGTTTCTTTGCGAGAGAGGAAAGAGAATAAAGACGACCTTGTGTGGCTGTCGGCTGTGTGTACTCCAGCACCAGCACAGCAGCACCGCAGTGCACCGTACGCACCGTATAGTGTACGATTCTTTGTCGAAAAAATGGCAATTGGCAATGCTGTGTGCCGCGCTTTTGCAACAGCTAAACACATCTTCATCTTCGCGTGAGCGCGGGACCTATATATACGTGGATTTAGGTACGAATGGGCATGCACATACATCTAGTACACGCGAGTGCTGCTGCTGCACGTACGTTTGTACTACTCCTATATGGCCCTAGGTATGTATAGCGAGCCCAATTGCATTTGCGCTTGGCGTAAAGAACCGTCCGTTCGTGTATCCTAACTGTCACTGCAAGCGTGCTACTGCTAGCTTTCACGAAATGGCTACAGTTTTGTTGGCTAGCCGCTTGCCTGTTGATGCATGCGTCCGAGACCAAAACCGCGGCAGTAGCACTGGGGAAAACCAGCGGCAGCCCAGCCCAACACCAGCTGATTCATTGCACTTGCACGCACCCCGCCGGACCGCACGGCCGGGCCGGCGAGTCCTCTCTCTCTCGCAGATCGCAGTCTCGCTCGCGAGCGGTGCCTGGGTGGCGCGACTTCCACGGTGGCCCCAACACGTGGCCCCCCGCATCACGTGCCCCTCCTCTCCTCTCCTCGCATCGCCGTGCGGCTCGTCCCACATGACATGACCCCAGTCGCCGACGCCGTCAATCTCGCCGTCACATGCCAAGCCTTCATTCCTCCGCCTCCTGTCTTGCTATAAAACAACACAGCTAAACAACAGGAGGGAGGAGTTCGAATAGAAGCCAATCCATCACCGCCACCGCTCGACCCCGAGGCCTAGGCCGTGATCTCTGCCAAGCAATGGAAGCCGCCGGAGCCACCTCGTCCCGCCTGGCCCGCTCCGCCTCCCTCTCGGCCGCCCGCCCCGGCCGCTCCCGCACCGCCAGGTTCCCGCCGCCGTCCCCACAGCTGACCCCGCTCTCGGCCGCCGCGTCGTCGCCGCGCGTCCTCCCGCTCCGCCGCGCCAGGTCCGACGCCGAGCTCGCCTACGCCGCGAGACCCGCCGTCCTCCTCCGCCACGCCCCGATCCCCGCCATCCTGGAGGCGGCGGACGAGGAAGAGCGCCGGCAGGACGGCAGCAAGCAGGCGCCAGCGGACCTCGCCGGCGCCGGCAGAAACGGCAGCGGCCACGGCGGCAGCGGAGGCGGCGGCGGCGGCGGCGGCGGCGGCCAAGGCCAAGGCCAAGGCAGCGGCTGCGACATGGGCGAGTACTACCGCCGCGTACTGCGGGTGGATCCCGGGAACCCGCTGCTGCTGCGCAACTACGGCAAGTACCTGCACGAGGTGGAGGGCGACCTGGCGGGCGCCGAGGCCTGCTACGCGCGCGCGCTGCTGGCGTGCCCCGGGGACGCCGACCTGCTCAGCCTCTACGGCCGCGTCATCTGGGAGGCGCGCCAGGAGAAGGACCGCGCCGCCGACTACTTCGAGCGCGCCGTGCAGGCCGCGCCGGATGACTGGTGAGGACGACGACTCCGATCCTTCCGCGGATGTGTATGGTTGGTGATACCTCATTATCGATCCTTTATTGATCGGTAGTAGTACTGGATTGATCGTGCAGCTACGTGCTCGGGTCCTACGCGAGCTTCCTGTGGGACGCCGAAGACGACGACGACGAGGAGGAAACGACAAGCAAGGTGGTCGCCTCGTGCGACTCCCCGGCGTTGGTGACTGCGTGCTGATCGATCCGCGCGTCGGGGTGGGCTGCTTCTTGTTACATTACAACTACTGTGTACATAGGAGGACGGATCGGACGGCGGCGAAGGGAGTACCAGCAGAGTACATAAATCAACTGCCACCGCCGACGATGGACCGTACCGTCGATCGAGCCGGCGAAGAAAGAAACGAGGGCACTGCAGGTGCAGGGGACGCAACGATGGCGGCAGCAAAATCGACGGGCACCTCGTTTGCCTCTAATCATCATTATATACTCGATAAATGTATGTATGTATGTATGTATAGAGCGACCTTGTAGAGTTGTAGCTTGATGAATAACTGAACTTACGGTCGATGATGTAGTATTAGCTTGCGGTAGTCAGAAGTAGTCACTGTACGCCTGTACCATTTCGGTTTTTCGTGTGGCTGCATGTTTCTTGGTTCGATCGAGCTCAATAAATCACTAGTACTGCTAGACTAGATGTTTGATGCAGCACCTAGTATCATGTCATGTGTTTGATGGCTTTATCAATTTGATTTCATGGGTGCACCTGCGTACTGCTGCTCGAGCTAACTAATTAAGCAGGTTCGATTGTGTGAGCAGAAGCTCTGCATCCGATCCTGTTCATCTCCCGGCAACAGAGGAAGCAGGCGAACGAGCAAGGCCGCGGCACAAGGGAGTGTCCCTGTCTAGCCGGCCCATAGAACTGAAAGACTGCATGATTCATCAGAGAATTTTTTCCCACGCCATAGCTAACAGATTGTGCGCATCTACCCTGCGGAGTTCAGGCAGGGCAAGGGCAACTATATATCACTCTATCAGTCGGCATCAATTTTTCTAGGGGTGAACAAAATACTGGAGACCCACTGCCAAACCAAAACTACCGAACACAATGTCAGAAAGTACTCCCTCTATACTCAGAAGAGAAGTCGTTTTGAACAAGATTTGAGTCAAATATTATTAAGAATATATATTATCAATAAATTTTTAGTCATTGAGTTTGAAATATGACAACTATATGAATAGATTCGTGTTTAAAAATACTTTCATGAAAGTATACATATATCATTTTTCATAAATATTTTTTTACTAGGTAGCATACCCGTGCGTTGCTACGGAATAACTAAACTTTTTTATATTAAAAACACATAGCTCCCATGATAAGATATGACGATAAGACAAAGTTAGTAAAACATCGAGGGTGCTAATGAAAAAAAGAATAGACCATCTAGAAGATTTTAGAGTATTACTCCCTCCGTCCAACAAAACATGCAATTCTCGCTTATCGAGGAGTCAAACAATTCAAACTTTAACCAAAGTTATATAAAAAGTACTAACAGTTTTTATACAAAAAATATACCATTAGATTAGTAATAGAATATATTTTCATAATAATTTTATTTAACGATATAAATACTAATACTTTTTATTATATCTTTGGTCAAAGTTGAATTGACTTGACCGGCACAGATCCCATAATTGCATGTTTTTATTGACGGAGGGAGTATTAGCCAATCTTGAATGCTTGCACTTCAAGTTAGTGAAACATCGAGAGCTCCCAACATAGAACAAATATTTTTTCTCCAAATAATACAAAAAAACTAAAAATTCATGTGCACAATACACCACTTGCGTTGCGTCTCATTGATATTGGCAAAATCTTAATTTAGGGCTCGACCAACTTTCTTTTTATAAGAATTTGGCATGTTCCACCGCCTTGTATTTGGATGGGTGCTAGATGCCACTGAGCCAAGACTTATGCAACCTAGCATTGACGTGTGTTTCTTGCCAATTGGAAGTCGGCGACCATTTTCCTGCACGAAATAGTATTATATACTTATCAATGCAAATTAGATTGTACATTAGCACACAAAACTTAAGAGTGACCAAAACTTTACATGAAAATGGCAAAAAAACCCTTCAAAACAAAAGAAAATGGCAAAGATGTTAAAAGAATAGGCAATTTCCAGATTAAAACCAGAATATAAATCATGATAAATTGATGATCTAGATATCTCATATTGTATTGTTTACTAGCATAACAAAACATGCATAACATAATCTCAAACATGACAATCGGTGTAAGCATAGCTCGTACACCAGATAGATTAAAAGGCAAGATCAAAGACATAAGATCTAATATAAACATAGACATTAGATCACGAACGGCGTACCTTTCGATAGCTGGAGAAGACGGTGGCGGAGTCGGTGCTGGCCGATCGTCGATGAGTGCTGGAGGAATAGCTCGGAGCAGTTGACGACGAATACGCCTGGACGTAGCGCCGCCTGACTTGGACGGTAGACGACCCGTTGTTGTAGACGAGAGCAGTCGCGCGACGAGCGCTTCCCAAAAACCTTATGTGCCTTCTCCCGGTGCAGGATCGCAAAGACGAGGGTTCCGGAGACCTGCTCGCCCGGTCGCTGGTGCACGCAAGCGAACGGACTGGAGACGACTAGACGGCAGCGCAAAAGCGATATGAGGCAAACCCTAACTCGAGAGGTGTTGAGATGCGTTTTGGCGTGGCCGATAGGTTGCTTATATAGCCCTGTTGAACCGACCTCGTGTCGCGATCACGATCTAAATCGGTTTAGGACTCTTGAGTCATAACCATTTAGGACTCTGCAACTTGAAGGCCAAGAAACCAAAAACTAAAACTGCAAAAGGAGACCGCGCTCCCGCAAGGCGAGGAGCCGGATTTCGGCGGACCATTCACGCAGGTGCCGCGCACCCGCGCAAGTCGCCTCGCCTCGCCTCGCCCGGCCCGGCCCGGCCCGGCCCGGCCCGGCGCGGCGCGGCGAGCGAGCGCGCGCGCGCGTGTGGACTTCTCTTTCTCCTTCTCACACTAGACTTGAGGAAGTGGAGAGAACTTCCATATTTAAGCAAGTTCTCCTCCCCTTCCACTAGCAAGGTGGGACTAAAGAGTTCCAATTCCCCTCTTTGCTCACATATGAATGGGCCTTTGAGATTTATAATGAATTTCAGAATTTGTTATTGGGCCAAGCCCATATAAATTCTAACAATCCCCCACCAGATCTCAAATGCCCATTTAGAGATTTGCCTGTTCCCGCTACTGTTTGATATACTAGTGTTTAGCAGAGACTGTTAAGTTGAACTTCTGCCTATAACCTCAAGTTACACTTATTCACAACTTGAACAATGGACTAAGCCTTGAATTGCAAGTTTTGCGTGAAGCAAGTTTTACTCAAGGTTAAGCTAGTACCTGGCTGCCAATAGCCTTTCTCCGTGGGTGGAGCATATACGTCATACTCCATGGTCTCTTCATGAGCTTATTAGAGATCACCCTAATCTCATAGACTGCGACGTTTAACAGTCATGGCTCATATAGGTATGTTCTTTCAAGAATACTCTGTAGGACAGCATCTTTGCTTTTAAAAGCCAATAGAACATATTAAGGCCTTTGCCAACCTTCCATACAGTGCCTCATAGCAATGAGAGTATTGCATCTTTCACATAGAGAGGGTTTAGAGGTTACTCTCCTCAGTTTACCAATAGCTTGTTCTTCCCAGATCCTTAGTCACGGGATCTCCGATCAAAAAGGTTGGGTTGCTACTACTGTAAACTCATATGGGTCTCATACCCATCTCCCTTGATGCGATTTCTATCACATTCCGTGATAACCCTTTTGTAAAGGGATCTGCCAGGTTTTTGTCTGTTTGTACATAAGTCACAGTTATTACTCCGGAGTTTCTCAACTTCCTGACAGACTTCAAACGTCTTTTAACGTGTCTTGTTGACTTCGCATTATCCCTAGCACTGTTCACTTTCGTGATCACTGTTTGATTATCACAGTTCATAAGGATAGCCGGTATTGGTTTTTCAACCACCGGTAAGTCAGACAAGAGCTCACGCAGCCACTCTGCCTCTGTAGAAGCTGTATCCAAAGCAGCAAGTTCTGCTTCCATGGTTGATTTAGTCAATATAGTCTGTTTACAAGACCTCCATGACACCGCACCACCTCCAAGGGTAAAAACATACCCACTAGTGGCGTAGATCTGATCAATATCAGAAATCCAGTTTGCATCACTATATCCCTCTAGCACCCCTGGGTGCCCAGAATAGTGAATTCCAAAACTCATTGTACCTTTGAGATAACGCAAAACTCTTTCAAGTGCATGCCAATGATTATCACCCGGGTTGGACATGTACCTACTCAACTTGCTCACAGCAAATGAGATATCTGGTCTAGTTGCGCTCGCTAGATACATGAGTGAACCAATAATCTGAGAGTATCTCAGTTGGTCTCTAGCAATCTTTCTGTTCTTTCTCAAAGTCACACTGGGATCATAAGGTGTTGGAGAGGGTTTACTATCCATAAAGCCAAAGCGACTCAAAACCTTCTCAACATAGTGAGATTGCAATAAAGTAATCCCACTCTCATCCTTAATCAGCTTAATGTTCAAAATAACATTAGCTTCACCCAGATCTTTCATATCAAAACTCTTTGATAGGAAAGACTTGACCTCATTAATAACATCAATATTTGTTCCAAAAATAAGAATATCATCAACATATAAACATAATATAACAGATTGACCCCCACCATGTCGATAATACACACACCTATCAGCTTCATTAACAGCAAAGCCTGCACTAATTAAAGTAGTGTCAAACTTCTCATGCCATTGTTTAGGTGCTTGTTTCAAACCATACAAAGATTTCAATAACTTACACACTTTTTGCTCTTCACCTTTTACTACAAACCCATCAGGCTGATCCATATAGATCTCCTCATCCAACTCTCCATTAAGAAAAGCTGTCTTCACATCCATTTGATGAATGAGAAAACCATATGAGGCAGCCAGGGAAAGTAATACTCGAATAGTGGTTAATCTAGCAACAGGTGAATAAGTATCAAAGAAATCCTCGCCTTCTTTTTGGGTATAACCTTTAGCCACAAGCCGAGCCTTGTACTTGTCAATAGTACCATCAGGTCTAAGCTTCTTCTTGAACACCCACTTACAACCCACAGGTTTGCAACCAAAAGGCAACTCAGATAACTCCCAAGTACCATTAGAAAGAATCGAGTCCATCTCACTACGAACAGCTTCTTTCCAATCATCTGCATCTGGTGATGCATATGCTTCTGTAATAGAAGTAGGAGTATCATCCACAAGGTACACAATGAAATCATCACCAAAGGATTTTGCAATCCTTCGTCTCTTGTTCCTCACAGGAATTTCATTGTCATCCTCCTCAAGGACTTCATTAAGTGGTTGTTCAAATGACTTAAGCGGAGACTCAATAGGTGTAGTAAAATCAGGAGTTAATTCAGAGGAAAACTTAGCATTGCTACGCATATCTTTCATAGGAAAAATGTTCTCAAAGAATGTTGCATCACGAGATTCAAAGATCGTATCCACATGCATATCAGGTACTTCAGATTTTACTACTAAAAATCTATAGGCAATGCTATGATGTGCATATCCTAGAAAGATGCAATCCACGGTCTTTGGTCCAAGCTTACGCTTCTTAGAAATTGGAACATTGACTTTCGCCAAACATCCCCACGTGCGTAAGTATGTAAGTGATGGTTTCCTTCCAACCCAATACTCGTATGGAGTTGTCTCTTTATTTCTGTTTGGAACTCTATTCAGGACATGACTCGCAGTCAATAAAGCCTCCCCCCACCATGCCTTAGAAAGACCAGCAGTATCTAACATGGCGTTCACCAAGTCAGTCAACGTGCGGTTTTTCCTCTCGGCAATCCCGTTTGATTCAGGAGAATAGGGAGCTGTCCTCTCATGAATAATACCATGTTTTGTACAGAAATCATCAAAAAGCATAGGAAAATACTCACCACCACGATCTGACCTTAGACGTTTAATCTTTCTCTCTAGTTGATTCTCAACTTCAGCCTTATAGATTTTAAAGTAGTCTAGCGTTTCATCTTTAGTTTTAAGCAAGTAAACATAACAATATCTAGTTGCATCATCAATTAAAGTCATGAAATATCTCTTTCCACCTTTTGTCAACACACCATTCATCTCACAAAGATCAGAATGTATGAGTTCTAGAGGTGCCAAGTTTCTCTCCTCCGCTGCCTTGTGAGGCTTTCGAGGTTGCTTTGATTGCACACAACTATGGCACTTAGAACCTTTGGCAATAGTGAAATCTGGAATTAAACTCAGGCTAGACAAACGTGACATTAAACCAAAGTTCACATGACATAAACGAGAATGCCAAATATTAGAACTATCATTAACTGTGCCACAAATATGATTTACTGACTTATTACAAAAATCTGCCAAAGATAGGCGGAACAAGCCTCCGCAATCATAGCCTTTACCAATAAATTGTCCATTCTTAGACATAACTACTTTATTGGACTCTAAAACTACTTTAAAACCATCTCTCAAAAGAAGAGATACGCTAACAAGGTTCTTGCGTATAGTAGGGACATGCTGCACGTTCTTCAGTTGCACGATCTTCCCCGAAGTAAACTTCAGATCTACCGTGCCAACACCACGAACAGAAGCATGTGATCCATTCCCCATTAGGACGGAGGAACCTTGGAGCCCCTGATAAGAAGAAAACAGAGAGATATCAGCACACACGTGAATATTAGCACCTGTATCAACCCACCAATTTGGTGATTGAAATACTGATAGTACAGTAGGAAAATTACCATACCCGTCATCAGCATCGCTAGTAGTCACAAGGTTGACATTCTTCTTTTTCCCTTTGCGGTCCGCTCGCTCCGGACACTCTTTGGAAAAATGCCCAAGCTCTCCACAAGTGAAGCATGGCAACTCTGCTTTGTTCTTCTTCTTCTTCTTAAATGTAGTAGTAGTTTTGGCATTGAAAGACTTAGGCTTTCCTTTGTACTTGCCATGGTTTTTCTGGACGAAGTGGGCGCTAGCTCTTTCCTCGTTCCCCTTCTCAGTGTTATCTTTAGCCCGAGCCTTCTCTTCAACATCAAGAGATGCTATCAGGTTTTCAACTGATATTTTCTGTCTCTTGTGTTTAAGGCTTGTGGCGAAATTCCTCCAAGAGGAAGGTAGCTTTGCAATAATGCACCCAGCCACAAACTCATCGGGTATAACACAGTTAAGGAGTTCAAGCTCTTTTGCCAGACGATGTATCTCATGAGCTTGTTCGACTATAGACTTGTTTGCAACAATCTTGTAGTCATGAAAAGTCTCCATGATGTACAACTCTTTGCCAGCATCTGAAGCACCAAAGGTAGCCGACAGATGATCCCACAAAGTCTTTGCGTCTTTAATGTGCAGAATTGTATCAAAGATATGATCAGCAAGGACATTCTGCACAACTCCCACAAAGATTTGGTTGGCATCCTGGAAAGCTCTCTGATCCTCTTCAGAGATATTTCCCTCCGGCATGCCAGCACTCACCCAGAACACTTTCATGGCCGTCAACCAATTGGTGACCTTAACTTGCCATCTCTTAAAGTGCTCTCCAGAAAATTTTTCTGGCTTCAGCGCATCAACAAAACTAGCCATAGTTAATTCTGGAAACCTATAATAAGGTTTTTGGATTGTTAAAAGAATAGGCAATTTCCAGATTAAAACCAGAATATAAATCATGATAAATTGATGATCTAGATATCTCATATTGTATTGTTTACTAGCATAACAAAACATGCATAACATAATCTCAAACATGACAATCGGTGTAAGCATAGCTCGTACACCAGATAGATTAAAAGGCAAGATCAAAGACATAAGATCTAATATAAACATAGACATTAGATCACGAACGGCGTACCTTTCGATAGCTGGAGAAGACGGTGGCGGAGTCGGTGCTGGCCGATCGTCGATGAGTGCTGGAGGAATAGCTCGGAGCAGTTGACGACGAATACGCCTGGACGTAGCGCCGCCTGACTTGGACGGTAGACGACCCGTTGTTGTAGACGAGAGCAGTCGCGCGACGAGCGCTTCCCAAAAACCTTATTTGCCTTCTCCCGGTGCAGGATCGCAAAGACGAGGGTTCCGGAGACCTGCTCGCCCGGTCGCTGGTGCACGCAAGCGAACGGACTGGAGACGACTAGACGGCAGCGCAAAAGCGATATGAGGCAAACCCTAACTCGAGAGGTGTTGAGATGCGTTTTGGCGTGGCCGATAGGTTGCTTATATAGCCCTGTTGAACCGACCTCGTGTCGCGATCACGATCTAAATCGGTTTAGGACTCTTGAGTCATAACCATTTAGGACTCTGCAACTTGAAGGCCAAGAAACCAAAAACTAAAACTGCAAAAGGAGACCGCGCTCCCGCAAGGCGAGGAGCCGGATTTCGGCGGACCATTCACGCAGGTGCCGCGCACCCGCGCAAGTCGCCTCGCCTCGCCCCGCCCCGCCCCGCCCGGCCCGGCCCGGCCCGGCGCGGCGCGGCGAGCGAGCGAGCGCGCGCGCGCGTGTGGACTTCTCTTTCTCCTTCTCACACTAGACTTGAGGAAGTGGAGAGAACTTCCATATTTAAGCAAGTTCTCCTCCCCTTCCACTAGCAAGGTGGGACTAAAGAGTTCCAATTCCCCTCTTTGCTCACATATGAATGGGCCTTTGAGATTTATAATGAATTTCAGAATTTGTTATTGGGCCAAGCCCATATAAATTCTAACAAAAGACATGCTAGATAACATGAGTTTTTGATGAACTTGATCACTTGGTGAAGGTTGCACCCTGCATATATCAATGCTAACATGGGACACTGAGTTTGAGAATATGATCATTTAGAAAATGATCCTTGCACAACATTCCTAGAACCACAACTGATGTTCCTGTAACTGTCATGTATCAAAGAATGCTTTTTTCGTAGAAAACCAACACAAGATGGAATGCATAGAACTATTGAATTGATCCCATATATAGAGGCAAACCTGACTAAGTGCTAACACAAAATACAAAACCCATGCTAGTTCGCTTTGCAGCTAAACTGATTTTCGATGAAGAATGACATGGACCAAACTGCACGTCTGCACCAGACAGCTGCCCTGCCTCACGCCAAGATGGACGCCACCAACATAGCCTGACTATTCCTTGCATGCGAGCAGTGCCCTGCGGCCCTGTTATTTTCCTATAAACAAAATAGGAATTTAAACTAACACCTCGAAATGAACCTGCAATTACTGATCAAGACATTGTCATGTATCACCATCAAGAGATCTTGTCTAGACTGATCAATAGGAAAAATATTTTTAGGAGTGTATGAGACAGTGTTCTCATACATACAACTAAAAGGAAACCATTACTGTGTATGAAAGTAGGGAATTTCGGTGGTGAAAAACACATGCATACCAGCTCATTCAAATTTCAAGTACCACTGAGCATATAGCATTTGGAATACCCTGTGAACTGCAATTCAGATAATGAACAAGTGAAATGGTAAGTCATCATTAGCTCGTATAACATTCTGGTATGGCAAGTACTCCTTTCTTAGCCCAGCAAATTTAGAATTGGTAAGATCATTAGTTTATATTGCTTATTTCCATTTGGTCTTAGTGGCCTGCGGGCCTACGTTTCTTTTCTTACCCTCTACTTCTTCCCAGCTGAATGGTAGTATGTGATTTGACTATTTGAGCATTACCAAAATAATTATGGAATATTAGTTATGGTGTGCAAACTATTTGAGGCGATGGCAGCCGCCAGCACATGATATTGTTTGGTTGTTTAAAATTTATTTATGCAAGACCACTCTTTCAGTGCTATGGCAAGGGTTCACTATTGTCACCATAGCAAGTTATCCTCTCTATCCCACAAACAAACATAGAGGTTCGAATGAACGGATTGAACCTATAGCATGTGAATTTTTGCATGATCTCCAGGAACAAGAATATGACTTTGGTTTGTAGGTAAATGAACTTGCATGAAGATCAAGGTATGAAGAGCTTGAGGTGAGATATGTTGGTCCTGCTACTCAGTCGGCTTGGAACAGAGATCACCAGCAGGAATTTTAGCAAAGAGATCAAAGAAGCAAAAAAAAGAAAAACAGAACAATCTTTATATTTTTGGAAGGTTGATAGTTCAAGTACTGGCAATAGATTCTTGGAAAAACACACATTAAAGCATTCAAACTAAATTATTGAGGCTAACCCACAGTCCAAGTTGTAAAATCAATATCCTAATTAGAATGAGAAGCCATGCTCCAGGCGACCCATGCGACAGAAGCATCCAATGAGAATGGTGTACCTGTATGTGCACAGGTTTGGACGCACCTTGTTGGCACAGGCACGAGACATCCGGTTGAAGAGGGAGACGGCAAGCTCGGAGGTTGAAGAGCATCGGGCGTGGGCGACAACGTTAAGCAGGTGGTTGAAAGCACGAACCGAGGCGGGCCTGGCGTGGGGCAGCAATTCATCGAACAGCTTGAGTGCGTCTTGGAGGCCAAGGCTGTCCGACCTGGCACGGTCCACGATGACGCGCTCCAGCTCCAAGCACCGGTCACGGGCGGCGCTCCAGCTCCAAGCACCGGTCATGGGCGGCGCTCGCGCGGGCGCGACATGCCGATGTCGGGGCGGCCGCGCGCGTGGCTACTGGTCCGACGCGGAGAGGCACGGGCGGCGCTGCGTCCGCCACCGACGAGTGGACCACCGCGCCGGGCTCACCGGCCGGCACGGACCAGGCGGCGACGGCGGGGTGCACAACCGCGCGCCTCACGTTCAACCTGGATCCTTCGTCCCCGAGCTCCTCCTCCACCGCATCTTCCAGTTCTAGAACGGCGGGCCACAGGCGAGGGTGTTCCCCAAGGTGTGGATCTACTCGTCGAAGGCGGGGGCCTGGACCCGCCGTGAGTGCGGGTGGGCGGACAGCGCCGGGGTCGTCCTGCGCGTCGAGACCAGCGCCGTCTTCTTCAGAGGCAAGCTGCACCTGTGCTCCGCCGAGCCGATGATCGTGTCGGTGGACCGCGACGGTGACAGGTGGTGGACCACCCCGAAGCCCGCAGACCCACGTGACGACGGCTTCATCAGCGACGCGCCGCCCGGGTCCATCAGTGTGTCCCCGGGGCGCTTCCTGTTCCTCAACAACCCAGAGTACGACCACGCGAGATCTGCGTCTGGGAGCGCGCCAACAGCGAGTCGTGGGGTGCGTACGTTGACGGCGACGGTTAGGAGCGAGCTGGGGTTGGGGCGGCCGTGGGGGATCGGGGACGGCAGGCGTCGGCGAGGCGGCCTCGCGCGCGGCGCAGGCTACCGGTGCGGCTCCCACATCGGTAATTGATGGTGGAGGACCACAACATATAAGCCGGGGGCAACATCGGTAATTGATGGTGGAGGAGCACAACATATAAGGCGGGGGCAACTCTCACCTATCAGGCTAGTCTTTTGGGTTGAGTTAGGCCTAATGCCTGATATGTTTTGGGCTCCGGGGAGACGGTGGTGGCGGTTGCTTTGAGCGTGGGGGGGGGCGCAGACGGGAGACTGAAGAGGCTAGGATCGGTGCTTTGACGGGTCGCGCGTTTTAGATCCGTGTGAAGCTGTTTTGTTGTTTTATTTTTTTAGAAAATAGCTTCATGACCAACTTACTAGGTGAAGCTGAGCTGTTTTGAAAAAAGTGTTTGGTAAAACAGCTTCACCAACAACTTCATGCATGGTTGGAAGAGAGAAATGGAGGTATAAACTATGAAAAGCTACTTTTTTTTAGCTTCATGGGTGAAGCTGTTTTTGTGAGAGGGGCTAGGGCCAGTTTGGTAGAGCTCCATCTGATTCCGATTCTCTATAGAAGCTGATTCTCTTAGAGAAGTGATTCTGTAGCTAAAAGTGATTCTCTTTGATTCTTTAGCATAAACTCTTAAAATCAGCATGGAGAATCACTTCACAGAATCAGGGGAAGCTACTTTTTTCAGCTCTCAGCCCCTTAGTTCATTTCAGAGAATCACTTCACGGAATCAACAGACAATCACTTCTCTCTGAAAAACCGTTTGGCAGAGCTCCTGCTGGATTCAGCAGAGAATCACCTCTGGGAGCTCTGCCAAACGGGGCAAACAGCTTCATGGGTGAAGCTGTTTTGCAAAATGGTGTTTGACAAAAAAAAAACAGCTCACAACAGCTCATGAAGTTGTTGTGAGCTGTACCAAACAGGCCAGTAGAAAAGCGAAGCGATCAAGGAATCGACGATGTCATTTGAGTCCTTTTAGAAGTAGAGATAGAAATAAGAGTTAAAAGTTAAACTTTAGAGACCATGTCCCTGCCCTAAATGACTTTTTTATGAGTATAGAGTAGGAATTGTAAAAAAGTCGAATTTAATTCAGGTCGATCGGATAATGTTCCCCGGTACCCGCATTGCCAAAATATTTTAAATTCTTGCTCTTATATTCCTAATATCGAGACATCAAGTAGTCAAGTGCAGCGTAAGTCTATTACTTGGTATGGTTCAATGTAATCTATGCTAGTTTGATGATTGATTTGTTGTTAAATGACGCGAAGATATAATTTGATTTGCAGTACTGTTGTTCATTGCTTTAAAATGCAACTAGAATTCTTTCAAAATTATTGATTTTGCCAACTTTGGATATATTGGGTAACACTCGCACCCAAATTAGAGGTGCTCGAAATTTTGGTTAATGTTTATTTGAGACCAAAATCGGATACATCGAAATCACAATTATTCGACCCTAATTTTTCGAGTAACCCAAATACCCACTCCTAAATTTTTCTGTGCCAATTTTTTGGAGCTGCTGCTCGCTGGTTCCTGAATAATATACATGTGATTCCTAAATAAAATACTGAAAAAGTAAAATTTTATAAACTTTGTGAAAGGATCTAGGATGCCGCCTAGAGGGGGGTGAATAGGCGTTTCTAAAAATTAACAACTTATAATGTAGAAGCGATTAGTATGTGAGCTTCCAATTACTTGGAAGCTCCCAATCGAAGTAAACAACCCCTCAAGAGACAAACACAAAGTATATGACAAGTATTTAATGCACCTAAAAGCTAACACCCTGCACCACAAAGATTAGCTCAAAGGATAAACAAATCGGGCGCAGTCAACAAATACCGGACAAGTCCGGTATCAATACCGGACATGTCCGGTATCAATACCGGACAAGTCCGGTATGCGCGGGCTGTGTGGAACAACTTCTTTTTCTTCTCCAATTTCTCACACAACCTGCAAGCACTATGTATGATGTATATATGGAACTGATTGCCTGCAAAACAACTTGCACAACGGAGAATGACAAACAACCAAATGTAATGCACAAGAGGATGACACAGTATTTGATTTACCGAAGTTCGGCATCCCCTCGGGTCCTACTCTCCGTTGAGCCGGCTGCGAGCTACCACAAAGGACACCACATGTCACTCTAGCTGCGGTCTATTTCATCCGCAATGCTCCTTCCACTAGTTGACCTCTTTTGAGGAGAGATCGAACCTTTACAAACTTTCTGAGGCACACCACAAAGCTCTTGGGTGCTCTCCGGCAACGCCTAGCCGTCTAGGACCGAGAAGTCCAAGAGTAACGAATGCGTACAACGAGATCGACGATTTGCACAAGTGCTCAAGAGGTGGCTTGCTCTCTAATTTAAATTTCACTCAACCCACAAATGGATTTGGAAATTAGGGATCAATCACTCACTAAGAGAAGGTTGGAAAGTGTCTTTGAGACTCTAGAATGAGTATAGCAACCAGCAGAATCAGCAGCTTCCAAATATGGAGGCTTGGGGGTATATATAGGCTCACTTTTGAAACTAGCCATTTTCTAGCCGTTGGATGTGTCGGCTCATACCGGAACACTTAACTAACCAACTTTCAAAACCCAGTGAAAGGTCGGAACTTCCGACATCAAACGTCGGAACTTCCGACAAGACCGAGATAGCGATTTGGGACCTCCTGTTCTAAAAAGGTCGAGACTTCCTGTTATCTCCCGGAACTTCCGACGTTTAATACCGGACATGTCTCTCTACGCCACGACTACAGGCAAGGCCATAGGAAGGTTGTGCTACTGTGGGTTCATACCGGACATGTCCGGTATGGACAGACTGTGCAACAACGTGTTCAAAGTCAGTCCTAGCTCTCTCATATCTTACTTAGGTTGGTTTGAGCACTTATGAAAAATCATCTACTATATGTTGCATACCTCTTAATAGTACGACATTCCTATTTACTCAACTCCCAAAATGAAAGACGAATTTTAAACCTCTTGAGTTGATTCCATTGAACCGAAGCTGCTTCACTTTTCCTTCTTTTCTTTAGGGAATGCTTGTCATGATTAATAGTAGATTTCTCTTGAACAAAGCCATCTTGAGCATGTGACTTGACTCCATACATGTGATGTGAAGAAATCCCAAATGTGTCAAGTCACTCCAATCAAAATTGTTGCTAGGAATATTGATTCTCCACTCAATGTAATCTTCAAGTTTGATTGATCCTTCAACTAAATGCAAGTACTTTCTTCTTCACCCTAGCTAGGTTCTTCGGTCGCTAAGCCGTCGCTTGCCCTTCACCCTTGCTTAGTACCTCGAAGACTCTTTCCTCGCTATCTTTACCATCTGAAGTCATTCAATCACACTTTGTTTTGAATCCTTTGTTAGCATACATATGAACCATGATTATCCCACAATAGAGTAGCCTTTTCATCATTATCATTTATATTGTTGTGTTGTGCTTGTGACATGAATATCATACAACAATCCATCATTTTGGCTTTGCATTTCATTTCAATTATATTGTGAGATAACCCTTTTCCTGTGTCACACTTAGCAAACACATTAGACCTTTAATCAAGACGTCATTAAGTCATCCAAACATACTTAAGTGCAACATGCACTTTCAATCTCCCTCTTTTTGGTGATTGATGACAACCTTGATTAAAGCTTACAAAAGGATAAAACAATTAAGCTTATGGGTTCAATGATTTATGAAAACCTCCCCCATAATATGTGCAATATGAATTGAATTCACAAACGACCTGAAAATGTCAGTTTGCACATACTAAGGTGACTTGGAAACTCCCACTAAATCATTGCATCCGTGAAGTGCAAATGTGTGAGCAATATAAATCGTGATGCATATGACAAGATATATCACACAAGACAATAAATGAGAGACAATACACCAAGACATATGCAACACACTAGTAAGTAAAGAACTTATGAAAAAATAAATTACTATTCATGTCACACACATAGCACTCACACAAAGATTTCTCAAGTCCACAACCACTAAGATAGATTATATTACAAGATAAGGATCATGTCTCATCACAAAGATGTCTCTGCCATCTGATACACAAAAGAACTCATACATGACTCATGATATTACAATAAAGCTCAAACTCTGAGAAATCCACCACCTGTAGTACAACTCTCCAGATACTAGATACATAACTGATAACATGAAGTCTGGAAGCTCTAATCAACTATCTCTCCCCCTTTGTCATCTATCTCCAAAAAAGGTAAACGTGAAGCTCAAAGATGACACAAGGAGGGTTGCAGGCAAAGCTGTCACTCGTCGTCGTCTCCAGGTTGCCGAGAGCTCTGTCCTGGGTCAGGGTAGCCGTAGGTACCACCAAGGAAACTGTCCCACATATCTGAAGCAAACTCCTTAGCTGAACTAGGTCGAGGCTGGGGTCTGAAGAGGACCTGGAAGCTGAAGGAAGGGTGACAGGGGGCTGCTGCTCTACCTCTGCTCCCTGCCTCTAACTCCGACGCTCTGTCTCTGCTCCCTGACTCTGACGCTCTGCAAGCTTGTCCAACTCCCTCTCGTACCTCTGCTGCTGCTGCTGCTCAAAAGACTCAGGCTGCTCAGTCTCATCATCTGACGGTGGGGACCTTGGGGGCTGAAACCTGTAGTGCTCGTGAAGCATCTTCAGCGTCCTCGAGTCCTCTCTCCTAGCCTGCCTCTCACGGTGCTGCTGAGACTTGATTACATTTACATCCTTGCACACGGCGAGAACACTGCTAAGTAACTTGCGCAAGAGAGAGCGCTGCCTGCCACGTCCCTGAGAGGTGGAGTGTGAACGAGTGTGTGGCAGTGGAAAACCTGTCTCAGCTGCTCCTCCTGCTGCTACTGCACCTCACCCTGGGCAAAAATAACCGAGAACCGAACCGAAATAACCGAAACCGAAACCGAAACCGAAATAACCGAAACTGAAAAATTCGGTTCCCGCTTCTCAGGAACCGAATTTTAGCAGGTTAATTCGGTTCTCTACCTCGGTTAACCAAAATAACCAAACAGAACCGAATTTCATAAACAAGTCCAATAAACCTCATAATCTAGGCCTAATACTACCTTAATCCTAGATACAAAAGGTGGATAACACCTCCCTCATAGCCTCACAACCTCACTTTTTAAAATTTCGGCTTTGTGTTTTTTTTTAAAAAAATTGCCTATTTTTATATTAATTTTTTGCTACTTGGTTAATTTTTTGGTTAGTTCGGTTAGAACCGAAACCGAACCGAACTAACCGAAACCGAATTTGCTCGGTTCCAAGATTTCTGAAGAACCGATCGGTTCCTATTTCTAGGGAACCAAATTTGTGTCTAGAACCGAAGAACCGAACCGATCGGTTTCGGTTAACCGAATGCCCAGGCTGAGCTGCACCTGAGTCCTCTGGCTGTGGCTCTGCTGGTGCTGGAACTGCTCCCGGTGCAGGAGGGAGTATAGGGGACTCAGGAAGGTCTGCCTGGAACCTCAGAGGGGCCTGTGCGAGTGGTCGTAGGTTAAAGTGGCACCAAGCTGCTGCTCAATTATATGTTGAATATAAGGTGCAAATCCACATCCCTTGAGTGGTCTCTCCCCCACTCTCTTGATCTCACACCAGATAAAGTCAAAGATACTGAAAGGTTGTGCTCTTGGTGCTAACCTGTGCAGGAGGTTCCTCGTATAGTCTGCAAGTGTCTCTCTGTCTCCTGGCTTGCAATCAATCGTGGCCCTGAGCATCCTGTTGAGATAGTGTCGACGAAATATGGTGGATAGCCCACCTAGGGGTATGCCCAAGGTGGTAGATTAGCGGGGAAGGCGCGTGGAACAACGATCCGGACGTGACACGGGAACGAAACTCGATGAACACCAGAGTTTATCCAGGTTCGGGCCGCCGAGTTCTGCATAATACCCTACGTCCTGCGTCGAGTTATCTATTTTGTCTATTGATAGAGGGGGTTATGCTGAACTCGGGGAGCATAATACCCTACGTCCTGCGTCCCTGCGAAACTCGATGAACACCAGAGTTTATCCAGGTTCGGGCCGCAGAGTTCAGCATAATACCCTACGTCCTACGTCCAACATAATATCCTCGTTTTTTAGAGGGGGTCCCTGCTCGCTTTATATAGCCACGGGGAGCAGGGTTACAGATCTTTAGAAGATCAGATCTCATGATACAATAAGGAAACCTAGTCGATTACAAATCAATGACGTGAAGGACATGATATCTTCCCTAACCGACTATACTTCCTTGCTTTCCGGTTCTGAGAAGGCCTCTACGCCATTATCCATTTAGCTGGGCCGCCTGTTCGACCAGCTAAGTATTAACGCCACGGACCTTCACAGCGAATCGGGCCGGCCTTCATGAAGCAGCCCAAGTCCAGCCGTGAGGGTACCTGGGTTTATACCCCCACAGCTAGTCCCCGAGCACATTGAATCTTTGAGCGGTGAAAAAAGGTCTTGACAGCATCTCCGAGCAGCTTCATCCGCACTTCATACCTAATCTCCGACCATGTTATACTCTGTTGACCGCCATATCATGAACCCAAAAGATGCGATGTGCTCTTAAAAAAGAAAAAACAACTTCGGGGAGTCCGTTGAAGTGTGCCCACTTTATGGTTACATAACAGAAACAAGCATCCAGTCTTTGAGAGAGATAATGCTGAAGTCCACCCGTATACTCACCGATCAGGTGAAGTGTGCCCACTTAGTCCCCGAGCTTGGCAATAGATGACTTAGTCATGTGATGCGAAGGTCAAAAAATAAAAATATACATGCGCGACCAAGCACCATGTATACACGGTAGTCCCCGAGCTTGGCAATAGATGACTCGGTCATGTGATGCCAAGGTCCAAAAAATAAAAATATACATGTGCAACCAAGCGCCATGTATACACGGTAGTCCCCGAGCTTGGCAATAGATGACTCGGTCATGTGATGCCAAGGTCCAAAAAATAAAAATATACATGCGCGACCAAGCGCCATGTATACACGGTAGTCCCCGAGCTTGGCAATAGATGACTCGGTAATGTGATGCCAAGGTCCAAAAAATAACTGTAGGCCCGTGACTGAAGAACCACACTATATGCCATCAGACGCAGACAAAAACATCAGCTTTTTACTGCCACACTTCCCTTTTAAGTGTACCGTTCTTGTCCTTTCTGCAACTTTAACCGTACGCCGTCACATAAAGTAACCTTTACTCTGTTGAATCCGTGACATAATGTGACCTTCCTTTTTAATGGACATGGTCCATAGGCCTGTGCGTTCCGGCTATAAATATTGCATCATAGAACCTTTGTTTTGCCCAACAGCCATGGAACCAAAACTTCAAACATCCCCTGGACCAACAATGAGTGTTGCTGAACTAGTAAACCCGCCTGGGTTAGATTTTAAAGCATAGGGCGAAGTTCCTGGTAGGATTCTTGTGAGGGAATAGCTTGTTAGAGCTGCTCCCAATTGGTTGTGGTTAGATAGGGATGACGAAGTTCCTGGGAGGATTCTTGTGACGCCGGCAATAGCTCTAAGCCATTTTGTCACATATTGAGTCCTCCAAGGTTCTCCAAGCTTGAACTTGTTACCCAGGCAACCAACCTAGTTTCTAAGAAAACTCGGGGGTGCCTTGGTGATAGTATTGCCGGTGATGGCCCGTAGGAATGGCGTTTGGAATGCCTGTAACTGGTCATCTGACCAGTCCTCAGCTTTGCTGAGAAGGCTGGCGGAGAAGCCGACCAGTCCCCAGTATAACTGGTGGAGCTGGTCCTGAAGCCAATGCAGCTCTGCCACGTGTGTGCCTGTAACTGGTCATCTGACCAGTCCCCAACTTTGTTGAGAAGGCTGGCAGAGAAGCCGACCAGTCCCCAGTATAACTGGTGGAGCTAGTCCCGAAGCCAACGCAGCTCTGCCACGTGTGTGCCTGTAACTGGTCATCTGACCAGTCCCCAGTTTTGTTGAGAAGGCTGGCGTTTAATATTTAATATTAAAAGGAAAATTTGTTGAATCGTGGAAGGCCTAACTGTTGGGCCGGTGGAATGGGCCGTAATGATTGTTATCATACGAATAGCCTTTTTCGCGGTGAATGAAAAATCCCGAAGAGTCGCGCAGTAGGTTAAAAAGACAAACACCAAAGAGTCAACACTTACCCTAACCGTTGTCATTCCCCATTTTCTTACCTCTCGCCGAATCTTGCACTGTAGCCCTAGATCCAGGGCAGCGGAGTCCGCGGCGAAGCTCGCATTTTTCCGGCGGATCTGATGGCGCGGAAGGCGAAAAGACATGCGACGACAATGGCTGTGAGATTGGATCAGGAATGGGTTCCGTCTAGGAGCACAGAGGAGAGTGTCGGCCGCCTCACCGCCAGCGGACTTCTGCCGGACAAGGTGACCGGCAGGTGGAGAGCGCCCACTGGTGAGACCTATCCTCAACCCAATGCTGATGAGATAGTTGTCTTTGAGGATTATTTCATTAGAGGATTTGGTTTGTCGTGCCATGTGTTCCTCCGTGGATTGCTTGATTTTTGGAGCATTGGTCTTTGTAATCTCAGCCCAAATTCCATCCTGTCTGTGTCCATTTTCATTCACTTGTGTGAGGCGTTTCTCGGGATACAGCCGCATTTCAATTTGTTTTGCTATTTCTTCCAACTGAAGAAGAACAGTCGCGGATCATGTATTGCGGGCAACGCGTACATCCTGCTGCGCGAGGGGATGGCGTCTAAGTACATCAACGTCCCTCTGCAGAGTAATGTGAGCGGCTGGCAGGAGAAGTGGTTCTACATGACGCAGTGCCAGACGCCCGCTTTAAGTTGTGACGTGGGAAAGGTGGTGGAATCGAGTTGGACCTGGTCGTCGAAGCCTTCCGCAAGTGACATGGAGCAGGTCCGGGAGCTGCTTGATTTGATGAGGGAGATGACTGTTGATGGAATTCAAATTACTGCCAATTTTATGTACCGTCGGGTACAGCCGTGCAAAGAAAGGGTGCATCCTGGTTTTGAATATGCCGGACAGCCTGATGCGACTCGTGAGTGCGCCGAAGATTTGGAATCTAAGGAGCTGGAGAGGCGCGTTCACGTGGTGCTCCAATTCTCTGATTGGAAAGCACCGAAGAGGGTTACACAACCATTCAGCCTGGCACGACCTGTTAAGGATGTGAGTTGCCTCTTAATATGCTTTGCTGATTTTGCTCTATTGCAGTGTTCAAGATACTAGTCTGCGTTGTTTTGTAGGATCGCTCCAATGTGTACGTCTCGAGCGTGCCGTCGGTCGATTGGTCGGAAGGGGTCGACGGACGGCCTGGAGCTATCCGATCTCCACATTCCCGTGCTAGGGAAGCGGAAGCTGAGAAGGCAAGGAAAGGTAAGGCGGCTGCAGGTACGGCTGACCCACGAGCTGTGAAAGCTGTGGGTAAGCGCGTAGTTACTGCTCGTAGGGCTTCCACGAGGTCGTCAACGCGGACTGATGGCCCGTTGGAGATTCCGGGTAGCGGAACGCCTAAGACTTCCGAGTCCGTTCGTGACTGGGATGACGATGATGATGACGAAGAGCCGCCTCTGTCCAAATGCGTCCGTGTCGAACAGCCAACCAAGACTGTTTTACCGGCGCGAAAGACAAAAGGGCTCAAGCTGAAGGGGGGTCTGCGGGTCAGCGACCTGTGAGTATTCGGCTTCCTTTGTCATAAGTTTATGGCTATTACCATATTCTTGACTTCTTGTGCTTGTTTCATGTCAGTGATCCCGTACTGGAGGTTGATCCTGTCGATGATGATAGGGTCCCTGAGTCGACCAGTGTCCCGGATGCGGGGTCCAAGCAGGTCCGTGAGGAGGCAACCGCAGGCGGAGCGCCGGATGGGGGAGGTGATGGTCATAGAGAAGCCGAAGAGCAGCCGACTTCGACCAGGGCTCAGGGGGCCAGGTTAGGTAACGAGAGGTCCCCCGACCAGGGGTTGCCGGACGAGCGTCGTGAGCCATCTGACTCCACGCAACTTCCCCCGGATGCTCCGCTTCCTCCTCAAGAGGCAAACGCGCTTGGTGAGGTTGAGCATGCTGAGGATCCCGCCGGAGGAGAGGAGATGCCGGTGGCACTAGAAGAGGACGTTGTGGAATTTCCTCGCCCGCCGAGATCTCCAGAGCGGATAATTAGGGTGGCACGCCAGCGGGCCGGCGAGTGGGTGTTTCACGAGGAGAACACTGACAACCGCCCAATGAAGAATTTTGACCGGATGCTTAGCCAGCTTCGTAAATATGCACAGGTAATCCTCTGAAGGGTGTGACACTGTGAAGACGAGTCGTGTAGATACTGAATTTTGATTCCTTGTGTTAATTTGCAGGGATTATCGGATTTATCGGAAGAGCGCCGCAAATGTTTCGAGTCTATCGGTCCTTTGATCGATGCGAAAGAAAAACTCAAAGAAGCGTGTGTATGGTACCAAGCAGATATTGACCGTGCCCACCGGACTGAGGTTGAACTGCGCGGGACCACCAAGAGGCAGTCGTCCGAAATCGTGCGGCTTCGTCGTGAAAATGAAGGTACGGACCACGAGCTACCGGCAGAGCGGGGTTCCTTGCTTTACTAACTTTGTTGGAACAGAGCTTGCTTCGCAGGTCGCTGTTGAGAAACTGAAGGAACTGGATGGCGAAGCTGTCGCTGCTAGGGAGAAGACGCGAGCCGATGACCTGGAGAAGGAACTTGAAGGTAGCCTGTTTTAACCGTTTTGATTTGATGCATCCTGCTTTCTGGTTAGCTATGACCGACTATTGTTGTTGATTGACGTAGGGAGGTGTCGCTCTTGGCAAAACCAAATTGCAATGGTTTGCCAAGACGTGAAGACCTGGGAGGCGCGGTGTCACGCCATGGTTCGAGGAATCGCTCCAGTTTTGGACGCAGTTTATGCGACTGGTCGGTCTGGAGGTCTTCTGTCCAGACCAGATGGTATGCTGGAGCAGTGTGCTGGATCATGGGCAGCCATGAAAAAATTTGTAGCTGATGCTGGCGAGAAGGTTGCCGCATATGTCTTGGCTGTTGCGCGGGCCCATTATCCAGGGATCGACGTGAAGAGGCTGGAAAGCGGCTTTCCCAGGAATACTTCAGAAACTCAGGCGTCTGAGCTTAATGAACAATCCAGGGAGACGGCTGCCATTCTTGTGAAGGACCTGGACCTCTTCAAGGAGCCTGGGGAGCCCAGCGCTCCATAGGACCATGAACGTATTAAGTTAGTTTTTGCAGACAACGAATCGTTCCGGACTATGAAAAATTGTATCTTTGCATGTTTTTACTTTATTCGGTTGTCTGAATTAGCGTGTGACGAAAAGAAAAATTGTAAAGAGACGACGATGTTTATTTATAATATGCTATGGAGGTACAGAGGTAAGTACATATCTTTTAATCCTCAGGTAGCTATGCATAAAAACGCCGGAGCTGGTCGATGTGCCAGGAGTTTGGGACATCAGTCCCATTTAGGTCAGTTAGCCTGTAGGAAGTGGGTCTTGTAACTTGTTTGATGAGATAGGGGCCTTCCCAGTGAGATGAGAGTTTGTGCAGTCCGGTGGTATTTTAGATTCGTCTCAGGACTAGATCTCCTACAACAAAGAATCTTTCTTTGATGTTTTGGTTGAAGTATCTTCGCAACCCCTCGACATACTTTGCGGTTCGAACGCACGAGTCCAATCTCCGTTCCTCGATGCAGTTGACTTCTAGTTCTCTGGCCTGGTTGGATTTGTCCTGGTTGTATTCCTCCACTCTGGGCGATCTGAATGCGATATCTGCTGGTAAGACTGCTTCTGCGCCGAAAACCATATAATACGGCGAAACGCCCGTGTTTCTGCTAGGCTGCGTTCGAAGACCCCATACCACTGCTGGTAATTCTTTCAACCATCGACCAGCCTTTTGATCTTGGTCGTTGGCTCTGTGTAGCCTTTTCTTTAATGCATCGAGTATCATCCCATTTGCTCGCTCTACCTGGCCGTTGGCTCTTGGGTGAGCTACGGAGACATATTTGACGACTATGCTTCTTTCGTCGCAAAAGTCCCAAAAGTCTGAGCCGGTAAAGGTTGAACCAAGGTCGGTAATGATACAATTAGGTAGACCGAAGCGATGGATAATATCATCTAGCAACTCTGTTGCCTTTTGGGCTATGGATTTGACCAACGACTTGTACTCAATCCATTTGGAGAACTTGTCGATTATGACATAGACGTATCTGAAACCGCCTGGTGCTGTTTTGAAAGGCCCGATCATGTCTAGACCCCAGCATGAAAATGGCCAAGACGCTGGTATGGCCTGGAGGTCATGCGCCGGAACATGTGTTTGCTTGGCAAAGAATTAGCATCCTTCGCAGTACTTGACCAACTTTTCTGCATCTGCAACGGCAGAGGGCCAATAGAAACCTGCTCGGAATGCTTTCCCGACCAGCGTTCGGGAAGCGGCGTGGTTACCACATGTGCCAGCATGGATGTCTACTAGGATTCTAATGCCTTGTTCTTGAGAAACACACTTCAGGAGTAGTTCTTCTTTTGCATTCTTGCGCATAAGCTTTCCATCTACCAAAATGTAGTGCTTACTGCGCCAAATGAGGCGTTCGACTTCAATCTTATCTTGAGGGACGTCCGCGCTAGTGAGATATCTTAAAAACTGCTCCCTCCAATTGTCACCTGATAGCTGAACTGAAGCAACGGTCTGGTCGATCGGGGTCTGCTCGGCAGTCCTGGATGTTTCTTGTTCAATGGATGGTTTAACCAGATCTTGGACGAATACGCCATGAGGGATCTGAGCTCTAGAAGATCCTATTTTGGAGAGAGCATCGGCAGCTTGATTGTCCGCCCGTACTACATGCTGAAATTGTAAACCATAAAATTTTCCCTCAAGTTTTCTTATCTGGGCGACGTAAGCATCCATCTTTTCATTGGTGGCGTCCCAATCTTTGTTGACTTAGTTTATGACTAGAGCAGAGTCGCTGAAGACTTCTAGCCTTTTAACTCCTAGCTCGATCGCAATCCGGAGGCCGTGCAGGCAGGCTTCATATTCTGCTGCGTTGTTCGATGTCTTGAAATGGATCCGAAGGACATAGCTCAGCTTGTCTCCGGGAGGCGAAATAAAGTGCACCCCGGCTCCTGCGCCTTCGAGATTTAACGACCCATCGAAGTACATTACCCAGTGCTCGGTGTTGGTCGGAGGGATTGGGGTTGTCATATCAGTCCATTCAACGATGAAGTCAACGAGCGCCTGAGATTTAATGGAGGTGCGACTGCGAAACTCAAGGGAAAAGGCGGCTAACTCCAGAGCCCATTTTACTATACGACCATTGGCATCCTTGTTACGCAAAATATCTCCTAGTGGGTACTCAGTAACCACCGCGATAGAGTAATAGTCAAAATAATGTCGCAGTTTGCGTGAGGTAATTAATATTGCATATAACAATTTTTGTACCTGTGGATACCTTGATTTTGAGTCGGTGAGTACCTCACTGATGTAATAGACCGAACGTTGCACCTTGTACGCGTGCCCTTCTTCTTCTCGTTCCATGACCACGACGGTGCTTACGACCCGGTCAGTAGCCGCTATATAAACTAGCAAAGTTTCACCGTCAAACGGTGCGGCTAGCAGAGGTGGTGTTGTGAGAAACTGCTTGAGCCCTTGAAAGGCGATTTCGGCTTCTTCCGACCACTCAAACTTCTCGGAAGCTTTGAGTAACCTGAAGAACGGAAGGCCTTTTTCTCCTAGACGTGAGATGTAATGGCTTAAAGCAGCCATGCATCCAGTCAACTTTTGAACATCTTTAACGGTTTTTGGAGTCTTCATTTTTAGTACAGCCTGGATTTTTTCCGAGTTAGGCCTCAGGCCATCTTTGCTTACTATGTTGCCTAGCAGGATACCGAACGGAACCCCGAAGGTACATTTTTTAGGGTTGAGCTTCCACCAGAATTTATCGAGGGCCGCAAAAGTTGCACGTAGGTCGTCTACTAATGTAGAGGTCCGCTTTGTTTTTACGACAATATCGTCGACATAAGCCGCTACGAGCTCTGCTCGGATTTCGTCGTCTAAGCATTTTTGAATCGCCCTATGGTACGTGGCTCCTGCATTTTTTAGGCCGAAAGACATCGTTGTGTAACAATATGTCCCAAAAGGGGTGATGAACGACGTTTTGGGCTGGTCTTTTTCTCTCAGAGAAATTTGGTGGTATCCGGAATAACAATCGAGGAAGGACAGAAGCTCACACCCAGCCGTAGAGTCGACGAGTTCGTCGATGCGGGGTAAAGCAAAGGAGTCTTTAGGGCAGTGTTTGTTAAGGTCGGTATAATCAACGCACATTCTCCATTCTTTATTCTTCTTTTGGACTAAAACCGGGTTGGCGAGCCACTCCGGATGATACACTTCTTTTATAAATCCGGCAGCTAAAAGTCGGGTGATTTCTACCCTAATAGCCTCCTTTTTGTCACGAGCGAACCGTCATAACTTCTGCTTGATTGGCTTGGCGGTCTTCGAAACATCTAAGGAGTGCTCGACCAGCTCTCGAGGTACAACGGGCATGTCCATGGGTTTCCACGCGAAAACGCTTACGTTCTCCCTCAGGAAGCTGACGAGCGCGTTTTCCTATTTGGGGTCGAGATTGACCCCAATGCGTGTCGTTTTGCTTGCATCCCCTTCGATCAGCTCCACCTCCTTGAAATCTTTGCTTTTGGTTGCCGTGTGCTTAGCTTCCTTGACTGGGATAGACTGGTCCTCTGGAGCCACTTTCACTGCGTCTACGCGTGTTTCCTCCATACGGATTGAGAGGTCATGGGCTTGAGCAGTAGCAAAGCTTTCCTTCTCACATTCGTAAGTCGTGGAGATGCCGCCCTTTATACTTAAAACGTCGTTCTCAGATGGCATTTTCAGCAGTAAGTAGGTGTAGTGCGGAACCGCCATGAACTTTGTTAGGGCCGGTCGGCCTAACAATGCGTGATAAGACCCTTCAAAGTCTGCTACGATGAAATTAATGTAGCAGATGCAGTGGCATTCCTTTGTGCCAAACTGGACCGGTAGAGTGATTTAACCCAGAGGCTGGGAAGCTTGGGACGACAAGATCCCCCAAAAAGGAGCATCATAAGGTTCCAGGTCACTTATCTTGATGCCGAGCTCTGGTAGCGCGTGCTTGAATAATATGTCGACGGCGCTGCCACCATCGACTAATACTCTCTCAAATCGCACCTCGTCAATGGTCGGGTCAATGACAAGCGGGAAACGACCGGGTTCAGGAACCCTGGCCCACTGATCAGCTCTGTTGAACAAAATTTCTTGGTGTGACCAGGCCAGGTAGTTGGGGTCTGATATCCTCTCGTCAACTCGGTCGACGGAGTAGACTGCACGCTCAATTAGCTTGCGGACCCTTTTATCGGCTAGGATTGCCTTCCCGCCGAATATGGTTCGCACAGACTTTTCGGCTTCTCTAAAGCCTCCGTGCTTCGGGTTTCTTCTTGGGTCCTGGTCGTCTTCATCATCTTCTTGAGGACCTTTTCCCTCGTGTCGCTTCGGAGGGTCATCTTCGGTGTCGGGGCGTTGTTTCTTCGAGCCATTGCGGAATATGGCTTTGAACCCTCTGCATTCTTCCATCGTGTGTCCTACGACCGGATGTGCCAGGCAATCTTGCTTCAGGATCTTGGAATAAGCTGAATCATAGTTGCGCTTGCCTCCAGCCTTGGTGCTATTAACCTCATTACCCGGTGCTCGACCAGGGTTTGGCTGTCTTCTTCTTTCATCTCGGCTGTCGAACCTTCGGTTAGGGCGACGATTATCCCTGAACCTTTCGCGATGATCGTCGTGGGCTTCGTCGCGCCGGTTGCCACGATAATCGTTTCGTTGGCGGTCATCGTGCTGAGGCCTCTGGTCTCGGCGGTCATCCGCGAGCTGTGTGTTATATTCTTCCGCCCGAGCCCAGCTCTGGGCTATATTAAGTAGCTCTTCTACCGTTCTTGGTTCCTTGTGCAACAGCTTATTCCTACGCCCTTCATGATGATGTAATCCTCTAATGAAAGCTGAGATAGATTCGTCATCAGTAACGTTGGCTACCCGAATTCGAGCATCAGAGAAACGGTAGATGTATTCTCGTAACAGCTCACCAGGGCGGTCTTTGACGCGTTCTAGATCATATTTGCTGGCAGGTTGTTGACAAGTAGCTTTGAAGTTAGATATGAATGCCTTTTTCAGGTCGGACCAACTGTCAATGGAGTCGGAAGGGAGGCTCAGGAGCCATTAGCTTGCAGCTTGATTAAGGACCACGGGCAAATAGTTGGCCATGACATCTCCTCCTCCGCCGGCTGCCCGCACTGCCGTTTCGTAGAGCATGATCCATTGACGAGGATCTGCCTTTCCATCGTACGACCTCAGGTCGTGGATCTTGAAACCTCTTGGCCAAATGACGGACCGGAGCCTGTTCATAAATTGTCTTGGACCAATGAGGGTTTGATCTAGGAGGCCGTGCTCGCGATCCCACCCAAGGTGGTAGATTAGAGGGGAAGGTGCGCAAGACGACGACTCAGACGTTGACGCAAGGCAAAACAAGATGAACACAGAGGTTTATCCAGGTTCAGGCCGCTAGGTTTTAGCGTAATACCCTACGTCCTGCGTCGAGTTGCATTGATTGGATCTGGCTTGTGATCTCACTTATGATCTGTTGTCCTCTTGGAGGACCCCTGCCCCTCCTTATATATTCCGAAGGGACCGGGTTACATGGTAAGTATCTGAGTTGGTACTATATCTAGATTACAACTGTTGTGCGGTGCATGCCGTGCGCCGCACGTCTTCATCATGTGGGTCGGACGACCCCTAGTGGTGAGGCCCATGTACCATCGTGTGGTACCCTGGGGTCTATATCCCCACAGCTAGTCCCCGAGCCTGACAGCAGGTGACTCGGTCACGTGGTGCCAAGGTCTTGAAAATAATCAGACTTATATACATGCGCGAACGAGCGCCATGTATACACGGTAGTCCCCAAGGCTGCTAGAAGATGAAGAATAAATCTTGTGGCAGGCTTATAAAAAAAGGAAATCTACTATAGTGAAGGCAGTATGCCATCCGAGCAGGTTGCCGAACGACGAGTCCGAGCACCGAGCAGTCCCCAGGTTAGCTGGTGACCCTCGGTGTAGTCGTCGATGAACGTCGAGGAGTCTGGCTAGCTGGTCGGCGATGAAGTCTGAGCGCTAGGCAGTGAGCACTGAGCGATCTGACCAGCGCTGCTGACGATGTTGGCGTGAAGAACCCGAGCACCGAGGAGTCCCCAGGTCAACTGGTGAGCTCTCGGTGTAGCCGTCGATGAGCATCGAAGAGTACGACCAGCTGGTCGGCGACGAAGTCCGAGCGCCAGGTGATGAGCACCAAGCGACCCGACCAGGTGGTCGACAACGATGAGCACCAAGGAGTCCCCAGCTCAGCTGGTGAGCTCTCTGCGTAGCCATCGATGAGCGTCGAAGAGTGCGGCCAGCTGGTCGGCGATGAAGTCCGAGTGCCAGGCGATGAGCACTGAGCGAAGCGACCAGCTGGTTGGCGACGAAGTCAAAACGCCAAGTGGTGTGCACCGAGCGAAGCGACCAGCTGGTCGATGACGAAGTCCGAGCGCTAGGTGGTGAGCACCGAGCGAAGCGACCAGCTGGTCCCAAGCGATGATCTTCTTGTTCCTCATGGCTGGTCCAGTCTCCGAGCGTAAAGAATTAGCTCGCAGACCGAACATGGTTCCTGTAAAATAAACATGGAGAATAATAGTACATGACGTACAAATAAAATATGGAGAAAACATTAGCGATAAAGAAACAGCATGTGCCGCTCAGCGGTCAGTCAGCTGGATTGAACGCTCAACATTAAATAAAATTCCCCCGAGCAGTTTGTTTGTAACTGAGTCGCCAGCCCCGGCTAGCCGATAACTCCGGAGCGTGAGGCGCGGAGCCCAGGCACGCGTAAGAGCACCAGCGTCACCGAGGAGCCGCTGCCAACCACCCGTAACGCAGAGCGCAGAGCTGCATTCACGTGCAGGGAGGAGCCGGAGACAGAGCCGTCTCTGGAAAGCACGAGTGTAAACGCGGCTGCTCGGGAAAACGCATATGTCATCCTCGGGATGGTATATATGGTGAAAAATAATGAAGAGTCGTTGTAAAGAATAACGTGACCACGGAAGCACACGATGATATCTAGAGATAGATATATGACGATCGAAGGAATATTTAATTGATGTGAAAGATAATACTTAGCTTGATTGTCGTCCGAACGGAGTAGTCGACGAGAGGCGTCGAGGACGGCGATGAGTCAACAACGAGCGGTCGGTGAGGATGGCAGTGAGACGATGACGACGACGTGATGGCTTGTCGCGGCTCGTTGGTGGCTCGTCGGTGGCTTGACGTTGGCTCGTCGGTGGCTCGACGATGGCTCTCTTTTGGCTCACTGGCTCGTCGATGACGTGATGGCTCACTTTTGGCTCGTAGGCTCGCGGGTGGCTCATAGGCTCGTTGGTGGCTCGTTGGCTCATCGGCTCGTCGGTGGCTCGTCGATGGCTCGACGGTGGCTCATCGATGGCTCGATGACCACGTGATGGCTCGCTTCTGGCTCGTAGATGATCATAGCGAGCATAGGGCACGGGTCGTCGAGCAGCTTCTCGTAATCCTCATCGTAGTTGATCAGCTAAGCCAACGATGTCTTCTTGTCGACGGTGATGGAGTTGTCTAGCACTCGATCTTTGCTCCTGGTCGTGGTCGTCATAGCGCCGATTATTACGACGATCATCATTGCGACCCGGTTGGAGGTCGGAGCGAGAGGTATGAGCGGTGTTGTGCTCGGGAGATCGATCTCTGATCAGATCTACGAGAGCGAGAGTGTCGACGATGTCTGTCGTGACCCGATTGATGGATTCAATCAGATCGGTATTGTCGACACGCCGTCTCCGATAGCGGGGAAGCGTGGTCGGAGCGCTGGGGAAGATGACCTCGAAGAGATGTCGAGGCTGGTCTCGCCGATGCTGAAGTCATGGAAGCAGATCCGTTCGGCACATGGGAAGCCTGCATCGCCTCCACGCCCCTGGCGGCGCCGTTGACGTCGGTGGTCGAGGAGAACGACTTGACGATGAACGTGAAGCCTCCGGAAGGGTCGTGGAAATGAGGAAGGAAACCATCTTAGTCGTCATGGCGTCCATACGCACATGCCCCACGGTGGGCGCCACTGTCGACGAAATATCGCTGATAGTCCACCTAGGGGTATGCCCAAGGTGGTAGATTAGAGGGGAAGGTGCGCAAGACGACGACTCAGATGTTGACGCAAGGCAAAACAAGATGAACACAGAGGTTTATCCAGGTTCGGGCCGCTAGGTTTTAGCGTAATACCCTACGTCCTGCATCGAGTTGCATTGATTGGATCTGGCTTGTGATCTCACTTATGATCTGTTGTCCTCTTGGAGGACCCCTGCCCCTCCTTATATATTCTTAAGGGACCGGGTTACATGGTAAGTATCCGAGTTGGTACTATATCTAGATTACAACTGTCGTGCGGTGCATGTCGTGCGCCGCACGTCTTCATCATGTGGGCCGAACGACCCCTAGTGGTTTGGCCCATGTACCATCGTGTGGTACCCTGGGGTCTATATCCCCACAGATAGCCATAGGTGGGGTGAATACCTCTCACCTTCCCTACAACTGCCCCAGCAGGAAGAGGTGGTGGGTACATGTACCCAAGCTGCTGTGGAGGAAGCACTACCTCATCGTGAATGTGGTCCCTCTGAAGGTCCTCCTCAGCAAAGCCTAGATGCTCTGCAAACTCCCTGTAAGTCACAGTGAGCCAGACACCCTCAGTCATCCAGTTCATCCGCTTCTCATTAATGTCGTCAGACTCCTCAACGTATAAGGTGGCGTAAACTGAGCTATCACCTCATCGCACCAATCATGCTGAAACTCCAGGATACTGTATAGGCCTGTCTGTTGGCAAATACCAATAGCATGCTCAACTGAAGGACAGTGATGATCTCTAGCATGCTGCCAATCAACATACTGAGCCCTAATAATCACTGGGTTTTTGGTCAGAAGCACCTTCTCATAATAGTCAATGTGAAACATGGTGTGATACCTGTAATCATAGATGTTCCTCTCCTGTCCCCCGGGATCTTTCCTCCGCTCTCTCCTGGCCTTCTGTGTACCACCGGACTCTCGATAGTCCACACGAGCCACCCAAGCAGGAATCAGGGCGGCAGGGCGTATCTCAAGAGCCCGAAAGTGCAGTCCTTCCTGCTGCTGTTGAGGTGCATCTTCTTCCTCCTCCTCTTCTTCTTCTTCTTCTTCCTCTCCCTCTTCTTCTTCTTCAACCTCTTCTTCCACTTCTTCCTCTTCTTCCTATATGTCATCATGAGATGCAAACTGATGAGAGGCTCTTGAAGCTCCTCCCCTCGGAGAACTAGTAGTGCCATGACCACTACCACTCCCACTGCCACTGCTGCCTCCAACTGACAAGCCGGGGTGAGAATATTGCCTTCTCTTCTTATGTCTTTCCCTTGTTGGATCATGTCTCGTCTTGGTTCGAGGCTCGATCCTATCACTCATAGTTGCTGCCCTATGACCAAATAATCCACAAAGATGTCTCAGAAGCACATTCATAGGATATGTCAAATATAGTTGAATAATAGAGATACGATTAAATGTCCCATGAATTGCAAGCACCTAGATCAAACCGATCACTAGGTTTACAACACACTTAAAGACATCTAATAATATCCCTAACATCAACTATGGAGGAGCTAAGCTAAGAAAAACAGAGAATTATCTGTTCTACTGGGGAATACCAGACATGTCCGGTATGTGCGTCCGTAGCAGCCCCCACCTAGGGTTTCTCGGTTCATCCCCAATCCCAATCCAATCCATCTCAAACTTAATACATTGCTTCTAGACCATGAGTCCAACATCTTGACCGAAGGAATTTGAGAAAGATGTTGCCACGAGTAGATCGAACAAGTCTGGGATTTGAAATACCTTGGGATGAGAGGAAACGAGGGGAAAACTCCAAATCCAACATCGGGCACTTGCTCTTGATGAAGTCCTTCTCCAAATCCTTCTCCCTCTCTCACTTTTCCAAGGTGGAAGCTCTAGGTCGCCAAAGGAAGGGGGGACTCTTTTCTTGGTCAGTTGGGAAAGAACAGAAGTGAGTGAGAGAGAGAGCCCGAAGGGGTATGCTGCCCTTAAGTTCGCTACCCAGTATGGATACCGGACAAGTCCGGTATTTGCGGGATATGTCCAGTAACTCCAAAAAAGTTACTCTTTCTTCCAATCCCCTTCCTTTCCTCGAAACTATGTTCCATCATATTTTATTCTCTGCTTTCATATGATTTCACACAGAATACTTGTGTCCAAATATCAAGTTTTCTTTTCTCTAATTTGATCCAAGGTTTTCAAGTCACTTAAGATTAGAGAGAGAGAAACTTATGTCCATAATTCAATTTGACAAGAGGATTATCAAGGAATATAATTCACTTTAGAGATATAGGACTTGAGAGAAACCATGCCACTTGTAATTAGCCAATCAAACAATAAAGGGGAACTATAATCACAAGTGTCATGGGTAGGTCACAAATACCAAGAGTCAAATATTTTATCATAACACACTTTCTACTTATGCTAGTAAGGAATTTGGAAAAAAACTCTATCTTAATTCACCCAAATGCACACTCTAGCATTATGAAACATATATGCACTTTCAATGCATGTATGTAAATACATACCTTGGCCTTGAGCTCACATATGTTCCACTACGAGTAACCATGGCATGATCATCTTTGTGTTGACTTAGCTTGTCACTTGATCATGCCCTCCTTAAAGTGATCTCCTTTTCATTTATAGAACTACCACATCACTTAGAGTAAATTGTTAGATCACAATGGTTCAAGGTAGAAACTAACCTCCCCCTTACAAAGTGCTCAAGTCATTTTGAATTACTTGTGAAAGCATTTTATTTTTCATCTAAGAAAATGGGAATGCTTTTCTACCTTGACCTAGACACATAGATTTGCCAAGAATTGAATTAAGTTCATGTAATGCTTACAAACACTCAGTATTGATTAATGTGTAGGTCTTTAGTTAGAGCAAGAGTCTAGTCCACAAAGATCTAGCAATTCTTCTAAAAAATAGAAAGCTTATTCTTTCTCTGGCCATAGCGGACCAGTCCGCCGGTATGAAGTGACTTGGTCCAAATCTTCATAAAGAGTCACTGGTTCTGTCAGAGTGAATTTCCCATATCGGACAAGTCCGGTATTTGCAAATCAGAACCAATAAACAACCACTTCTGAGATTTTCTATTGGCTCTAGTTTATTTCACTTCCCTGCAGTTCATCAAAGATAATGCTCTGCTAGAGAGCCATTAAAAGCATCGAATGGCAAATACTATAAGTATAGATTGCATTTATTTAGTTACTAAGTCTTAGGCACTTATCAACAGTGGTGGAGATGAGTAAGAATGAAATCAACATCGCATAGTCTTTGGGTCAACCATATAAGGTAATATTGATAACATTGGTTGATAGTCTGAGTTGAGATGTCTTTATGCTTGCTCAAACACCCCAAAGCCTTCATCTCATCACCAAGCACCTATAATCACAATCTAGGCCCTTCTAGGTACCCAAGCTCCATTGGGTCCTTTTGAGTTAGTCAACAAGTGCTTAGGTACCCAAATGGCTTTGTCACTAGTTTGTGGTGAACACATCACCCTACTAGTGGCAACTCCATTTATGGTACTCCTAAGCCTATGATTATTAGTATGTGTGTTGGGCTTAGAGAAATCACCTTTAGGACAATCATAACTTAGATGTCCTTTACCTCTACAAGTGTAGCAAATGCGTCACTTGTTTGCTACTTGCTTGTTTTGCTTGTTTGGGCATTGGTTCACCAAGTGGCCTTCTTGATTGTACCCATAGCACTTTCTTGATGCTACTAAAGCCCTCTTTCTTGAATCTTGGGCTAGGGTGCATTTCTTGCTTGAATGACATGAATTGTGGCACTTCACACCACCACTTGGACCATCATTCTTCACTTGATTTGCCAACTTGGTGGCTGCCCTCTTTTCGGCCGCTTCACATTTGTCGGCCCAAGTCTTGTGTGGACACATGGCACTCACATGACCATATGTCCCACAACCATAGCATAGCCTTTTCTTGATTTTCTTGCTCTTGGTCGCTTTCTCTTTGGATGAGATGAGATTATTTTATTGGACTTTGGAGGAAGCAAGGTTTGAACCCTTCTCAAGCTTCTTCACCATGTAATCACGGTTATCTTGAGAAGGTTGTGCTTTCTCCTCATCCTTCAATCTAATCGCATCCTTCTTTTGACTTTTCACTTCTTCGATGAGCCTAGTATTTTCTTTAAGAATTTGCTCAATCGAAGATTGCTTGCTTGAGAGGCACACTCATTAGAACAAATAACATTTGATTGAGATGGTGTACTAGTGAGTGTAGTAGTGTGAGGTTGAGAAGATTTAACCATAGCAATAACAACCTCATGTGCTATCTCAAGCATGACATTTGATTCTACTAGCTTCTCATGTGAGCACTTGAGATGGGTGAAATCCTCTTGTAGGATTTTGTGCTCAAATGAGATATCACTCAATCTTGCTTTGAGCTTGTAGTTTTCCTTCTCTAGCCTTTCCACATAAGAAAAAGAGTTAGTTGCTAAGGCATGCTCAATTGACAATTTTTCATACCTTTCATTCAATGCCTTTAGCTCTTCTAATTTGGAGATGAGGAACTTTTCTTGATTTTGAAGGGATTGCTCTTGTTCCTCCACCTCCTTCTCTAGATCATCATTTTTCTTCAACACTTTGACAAACAAGAGCTTGTCTTCATACTTGAGGTAATCAAGAGAGTCATCATCTTCATCGCTCTCTACTTGATTATATCTTGATGCCTTCTCCTTGATCTCACCAAGAATCTTCTCTTGATCTTTCTTGGTTGCTTTATTCTTGTTCTTCTTGGCCATGAGATACTGAGGTTGACTCATCACTTGGTCGCCACCGAGCATGAGAGTTGTTGTCATCTGCCTCTAGATCCCTGTCAGCTGGACTAATACCGGACATGTCCGGTACCCATACCGAACATGTCCGGTGTGGACAAACAGGGTCCAGAGCAACTGCAGCTAGCGCCTCTCGATCCGGCTCATCTTCCTTGAGGCTTTTTCATATGATGATGACTCAATGGACTTCATTTCCAATTAATCATAATCATGTGTTTCATTACATTTGGACTTTCCATATAAATTGGCAAGTCTAGTCCAAATGACATGAGCACTCTCCGGCGGAGATTCTCCATTGTAGATAGCCTCCTCAAGAACCTCTGCACTCAATGAGTTTAACGAGATTAAACATGCATGAGCATTGAGTTGCACACATATCTCTTTCTCTTTTGACAAGTTCTTATAGCTGCTCCAATCAACTATAGAAAGAGATATGCTTGCATCCACAATATGCTCAATAATGGGGCTAATAGCCCGAAATGCATTGAGTACATAGGATGACCAAGTTAGAAAGTTTGAACCATCATTTTGGAGAAGCACCACGTCCGTCTCTATAGGCGAATCCATCCGTTCTCACAAGCGGTGAAGCTCAAACGTGAGTCCAAGCTCTGATACCAATTGAAAGGACCTAGGATGCCGCCTAGAGGGGGGGGGTTGAATAGGCGTTTCTGAAAATTAACAACTTATAATGCGGAAGCGATTAGTATGCGAGCTTCCAATTACTTGGAAGCTCCCAATCAGAGTAAACAACCCCTCAAGAGACAAACACAAAGTATATGACAAGTATTTAATACACCTAGAAGGTAACACCCTGCACCACAAAGATTAGCTCAAAGGATAAACAAATCGGGCGCAGTCAACAAGTACCGGACATGTCCGGTATCAATACAGGACAAGTCCGGTATGCGCGGGCTGTGTGGAACAGCTCATTTTTCTTCTCCAATTTCTCACACAACCTGCAAGCACTATGTATGATGTATATATGGAACTGATTGCCTGCAAAACAACTTGCTGAATGGAGAATGACAAACAACCAAATGTAATGCACAAGAGGATGACACGGTATTTGATTTACCGAAGTTCGGCACCCCCTCGGGTCCTACTCTCCGTTGAGCCGGCTGCGAGCTACCACAAAGGTGGGCTCTAGAGGACACCACATGTCACTCTAGCCGCGGTCTATTTCACCCGCAATGCTCCTTCCACTAGTTGACCTCTTTTGAGGAGAGATCGAACCTTTACAAACTTTCTGAGGCACACCACAAAGCTCTTGAGTGCTCTCCGGCAATGTCTAGCCGTCTAGGACCGAGAAGTCCAAGAGGAACGAATGCGCACAACGAGATCGACGATTTGCATAAGTGCTCAAGAGGTGGCTTGCTCTCTAATTTGAATTTCACTCAACCCACAAATGGATTTGGCAATTAAGGATCAATCACTCACTAAGAGATTGTTGGAAAGTGTCTTTGAGGCTCTAGAATGAGTATAGCAACCAGCAGAATCAGCAGCTTCCAAATGTGTAGGCTAGGGGGTATATATAGGCTCACTTTCGAAACTAGCCATTTTCTAGCTGTTGGCTGTGTCAGCTCATACCGGACATGTCCGGTATGTATGACTATACTTCGTGAGAGAACACTTAACTAACCAACTTTCAAAACCCAGTTAAAGGTCGGAACTTCCGACATGAAACGTCGGAACTTCCGACAAGACTGAGACAACGATTTGGGACCTGCTGTTCTAAAAAGGTCGGAACTTCCGGTTATCTCCCGAAACTTTCGACGTTTAATACCGGACATGTCTCTCTACGCCAAGACTACAGGCAAGGCCATAGGAAGGCTGTGCTGCTGTGGGTTCATACCGGACATGTCCGGTATGGACAGACTGTGCAGCAACATGTTCAAAGTCAGTCCTAGCTCTCTCATATCTTACTTAGGTTGGTTTGAGCGCTTATGAAAAATCATCTACTATATGTTGCATCCCTCTTAATAGTACGGCATTCCTATTTACTCAACTCCCAAAATGAAAGACGAATTTTAAACCTCTTGAGTTGATTCCATTGAACTGAAGCTGCTTCACTTTTCCTTCTTTTCTTTAGGGAATGCTTGTCATGATTAATAGTAGATTTCTCTTGAACAAAGCCATCTTGAGCATGTGACTTGACTCCATACATGTGATGTGAAGAAATCCCAAATGTGTCAAGTCACTCCAATCAAAATTGTTGCTAGGAATATTGATTCTCCACTCAATGTAATCTTCAAGCTTGATTGATCCTTCCACTAAATGCAAGTACTTTCTTCTTCACCCTAGCTAGGTTCTTCGGTCGCTAAGCCGTCGCTTGCCCTTCACCCTTGCTTAGGACCTCAAAGACTCTTTCCTCGCTATCTTCACCATCTCAAGCCATTCAATCACACTTTGTTTCGAATCCTTTGTTAGCATACATATGAACCATGATTATCCCACAATAGAGTAGCCTTTTCATCATTATCATTTATATTGTTGTATTGTGCTTGTGATATGAATATCATACAACAATCCATCATTTTGGCTTTGCATTTCATTTCAATTATATTGTGAGATAACCCTTTTCCTGTGTCACACTTAGCAAACACATTACACCTTTAATCAAGACGTCATCAAGTCATCCAAAACATACTTAAGTGCAACATGCACTTTCACTTTGATAAAAAAAAATTAAACAATAAATAAGGTCTAGGATATATTTTTATCAATGGATCTATATTCAAAGTGTTTCTCAGATAATAATAATTATTTAGTGAATGATAATGTGTACTACTCCCTCTTTAGTTTTTTTCAAGTTTCTTGGAGGATCAAAGAATCTCAAGTTGAACCAAAATTATAGAGAGACTCACAAAGATGTATGACATCAGATAAGTATACTATGAAAACATAATCAATGGAGAATCTAATGACACTTTTTTGGTATCATAACATTATTATTTTATTACATAAATTTGGTCAAACTTAAGATGGTTTGACTTTCCAAGAAAATTAGATTATAATTTAGGACCAAGAAAATTAAGCTTAAAATATAAGTATTCTATATGACCTTTTTTCTGTTAAATATGCTTATTATTTGATATACCAATCATGTAGCTCTGCCATATGTCCCTAGTCTAACTGCACAGTAAATAGGATCAAATGATTTAGGGCCTGTTTAGATGACACGGTTTTGAAAAAAAATAAAGTAATATCATAAAATTATGGTTTTATATAACACAAAGAGACACATACATGTACTTTAGAAATAAAAATGACCATAAGTGGAGTTTCTAAAACTCTGAAATGACAGTTTTGACAAACACGTGGTTTTAAGAGTATAAGATCTTTTGACTAAACATCTGATAGCTTTTAAAAACAATTATTTTTGTGAAACGATAGTATTTCTCAAAACTTGAAAAATACTTTGCATCCTGTTGACACAAAATCTCGGTCGCGATGCGCCAAACACACTCGTGCGCACGGTCCTCAGAGGGGTACGGAACAAGTCCTGACCTCCTGGACCTTCAGCAAACAGTAGTGCCGATTCTCAGCGAAAATCGACTTCAGGCGTGCCAGTCAATTTGACCTGTAATTGACAAGGAGAAGAAAAAGATTGTCAAATCATGGAACCTGCCGGTTTGATGTCAGACAGTTCCAAATTATGCGGCTCTGATATAGCCATTTGTCTTTAGGACATTGACTACAAAGTCAACTCCCATGAGATTGCATGTAAAGTGATGAAAAAGATACGAAGCATAATGGTTATGACGTATGTAAGATGAATGTTTATCACAAACAGACGACCGATGAGCTTAAAGGATATTAACAGATAAAAAATTTATATGTACGTTCAAGCAGTATGAAACCAACGTATCGACTAAATGCACAAGCAGTTCTATTCGTTAACAGTGGGATGTCTCCATGCAGCCGTAATAACAAATAGATCAATAAAATAACTTAAACACCAACAGTGGGGTGTCTCCATGGAGCCTTGATGATGGTCAAGCTAGATCACGTCTTGTGCAAAAAGTAGATCCATTGATTCCAAACCACTTAAAAGAACATATTATGAAGAGAACATAACTGAATCGGTTATTTCAACCGATGCAAGGTCCATGAGACACGAACAAGATCTACTCGATAAAAACATGATTTAATCTAAGATAAACAGACTTAATCTATCATATATATCAGTGGGGTTCAAAAATACAGCCGTAATAGACATGCTAGATCAAATCTTATCTGCTCTTAAATCATATCACAGTTTTATCTAATATCTCGAACGCACAACATGTAACAATCAAGGTTGGCAAAATAGCCGATGAGAGGCTTATATCGGCTATTTCCTCTGTTATGAGCGTGTAAACCTCAAAACAGCTGATACTAGGTATCCTTTAAGCGCAGGCTACTTTGTCAACCTTGATTGGGCAAGATGTTGTTTAAAACGTAAATGAATAAATTAAAACATAAAATAACATCGATAACTTAAAGAATCTATTAGCTTGCCAAACCAATAGAGCCGATAACTAGTCAAGATCGACTAAAGTAAGAGATTGATCAGAGTCAAGACAGTCTTACAAAAGACGAGCTTAGACCGATAACTAGCCATATCATAGCTTAACAAGAGTTTGGTCAATGTTAATGCAGCCTTATTACACGATGACACAAGCCATTGGTGAAACTTACAAGCAAACCGGAGGTCGGTCGATGCCGATGCAGCCCTGCCTGATTGAAGGTCTCGCCGAGATCTACGTTACTCCTACTCCTAGGGTTTTGGCCGAGGGCCGATTGTGTTTGATTGATTGGATTCCTTTACAAAATCCGGGTTTTTAGCTATTTATAACCCGATTGACTCCTGACCTAACACGACTAAGTTACATAATAGGTAAAAATAAAGACGACTCGGACTTGAACTCCTTGGTTGAGCCCGACACGTCTTCGAAGCCCATCGTGTTGGTCCACCTGAATCCTTCCGGTTACGCTTGGTCCACACGAGCTTTCTATTTTTCTGGCTGATCCTTTTCCTTAATAAATCAGCCATTTATGTTTACAAAACGATAATCCCCTCGGTCCAAAATCTGGTGTAAACACATCCAAACAAAGCATTAACCATTTATGGCCTATTTGGAACACATATGAATCGTACATAAATTCCATACGAATCAATTCGATTTCACAACAGGAAAAAATATAGGAATAGAGATTTTCTTTGGTTCAGACAGGCCCAAATGAGCCTCCACATAGATTGGAAAAACTCCACTTTTCCTTTCTCAACTTTTGTGAAAGTACGATTTTCCTCTCTGAACTTCAAAACCAGACAAAACACTTCCCTCAACTTTTAAAATAATACAACTTACCACTCTGGACGATTTTGGACGATGGTTTTGCTACAGTAACATTGGTTTTGTATTTTTCACTTTTTATTTATTTTCATTGGATCTTTAAAAATCATAGTAAATCACAGAAAAAAATATAAAAATAGAAAATATAATTTTGTTGGACTTCAGATGAGTAGATCTACATAGTGAACATATAAAATAGAAAATATAAATTTATCTAAATCTACAACAAAACTTTATACTAAAGTAGATCTACTCATGTAGAGTCTAATAAAATTGGATTTTCTATTTTATGATTTTTTTGACTTACTATGATTTTCAAATATTCAAAGGAAATAAATAAGATAAAACCATTGATAGTGTAACAAAACCACTATCCAAAATCGCATAGAGAGGTAAGTTGTATTGTTTCAAAAGTTAAGGAAGATGTTTTGTCTGGTTTTAGAGTTCACGGAGGAAAAATCAAACTTTCGCAAAAGTTAGGGGAGAAAAAAATGAACTTTCTCCGCATAGACAAGATTGAAGTCAAACATTAGGAATATAAATTATCAATAAATTTCTAGCTGTTGAGTTTGAAAATATGATAACTGTATGAATAGATTTGTCTTGAAAAATACTTTCAAAAAAATATAAATATGTCACTTTTTCATAAATATTTTTATAAAAATAAGAAGTCAAAGTTAAGTTTTGGAGACCATATCGCTGTCCTAAATGACTTCTTTTATGAGTATAGATAGAATTGTACTATTTATGGTAGTAGACTGTTCTCCTACAAGGATATAAATGGTTCTGGAGAGCAGCCCATGGGCTTGGATCCTCAACTCTGTTCCGTTCAAAACGGCCCGTATATATGCCATTTCCATATGTCTGAAAAGTGGAAAGCATAGTCGAATGAAGAAGGCGTCTTTTCTTCCTAGGGACATATAGGAGTACAAATAAAGTAACTAAGGCAGCATAGTATGATCGAAGGATAAAATCAAAATTGACGTGCATTCTTTTATTATTATAAACTAAAAATCCTACATATGCTCGCACTAGATATACACCAAATTGCAAAGGAATATATGCAGTCCATGAGTCCATCACGAAGGGCGGCGGAAATAAAAGGCATCATCAACTACTAGCGGTCTATATATGCAAGTCGCTAGAATAACAGCATCAGAATGAAGCAACAGATTGGAAAGCACTAGCAGTGGTAGGGCAGCCGCCAAGGACGAAGAATCAGGCCTTCATCAACCAACTTGTTCAAGATTCGATTCCCAGGTGTGCCTGTACCTGCAGGTCAACAACTTCGATGATCGTCCCCGTCATCTGCGCACTCTCTTTCATTAAAAAAAATACTCTGTATACTCCAATTGTAATAAAATAACGACTCGAAATGTTCTCTACATTTACACAAAAATATCAATATTTGTAATACTAAAAAGAATATTAGGACCCGTTTGGATCTTTAGAACTGAATTTGTTTTAAGAATCATAATTTAGATATACTCCCTCCGTATAGGAAAAGAAAGTCGTTTTGAAAAATGATACAGTCTTCAAAATATAACTTTGACTCTTTATTTTATAAAAATATTTATTAAAAAATGATATATGTATACTTTTATGAAAATATTTGTCAATGCAAATCTATTCATATAGCTTTTATATTTTAAAAATCAATAACTTAAAAATTATTCATGATTTATATTCCCAATGTTTGATCAAAACCTTATCAAAATGACTTCCTTTTTTTATACGGAGGGAGTATATTAATTAAGCTAATATGGTTATATATGAATTATATTTGTATATTATTGTTGGTTATATGAGATATATATTCATGTATTGCATTTCACCATTGGGGAGAAAGTTGAAGAGAGTGATATAAATTGCAAAGTCGAAATATAGCTTGGTAATCTATAGAATCTATTTTCGTCTTTCAACCTATAAATTTTAAGATAGACTTATACATGAACTTTAAAAAGTGGTCAAATATCAGATTTTAAAACAAATAATTTAGTTTATTGCATGGATTCTAATTTCTTCAAATGAAAGAATCCAAAAGGCCCTTTAGAGTCATGTATTGATGTTTTTCTATAACTTTGAATAAATTTTAGTTTTTTGGCCCATGGCAACACTATGAAAAATACCCCTTTCAAGACGAACACAAGGAGTACTCCACTTTTCTTTATTATCTCGTCCCCACAGGCCCACACACACTCCATTCCATTTACAGCAGCACACGTAGGTCGTCATAATCTTTTTTTTTTGGTTAATACTCCCGGTATCTTAATTAAAATATAGCAGTATTATAGTAATTTTTTTCCTTGGACAGTGATGGCAGCAGTCGTGCCTTCACCAGATGCGGCTGCTTTTCCCATGATAGAAATCTGATTCTGTTGCTGTGAGCTGTGACTGTGAACGATTCTTTGATCTGGCCTGTGTGACTCTGTCAACGATTCTGATAGAGAGGTTGGAGATTCCATGGGCCCTGGCTGGCAGGCCAGGCTGGCTAGGCCCATGGGCGTACAGCACGTGCGGTACCGTCATGGCACGTGGCGCTGTATCACTTGCCGCGTGGCGGCCGTTCTGTTGCTCCATCACCATCTGGACGGCCGTGACACCGCGATGGCCGATGGACCCATGCAACAGGTTCCGGCTTTCCGCGTAGGCATAGAGGCGCAGAGCATGGGGAGTACGCGTCCGAAGCCAGCGCGGCGCTAGACAAGGCTCAAGGTGTTTGTTTTCATGCTACTCCTAAAATTTCAGTATGCTCGCATCGAAAACCACCGTCACATCGGCAGACCTAATTTAGTCTACTAAAATAAGATCAATTATAAAACTAATTTATCAGTTGGAGACTAATTTACGAAACAAATCTATTAAACTTGATAATATAATGTTATAATAAATATTTGATAATGATAGATTAATTTGGTTTGATAGATTTATCTTTCTAATTACCGTATGATAGTGTAATTAGTTTTATAATTAGTCTAATTTTAATCGACTAAATTAGTGTCGCAACAACTGTTATGACACGGCTAAAATTTTAGCCTCGGATCTAAACACGTCTGAAGCCAACGCAACGCTAGACAAGAGATTAAGGTACGGGCTGTTTGTTTCCATGCTACTCCTAAAATTTTAGTACTATCACATCGCAGACCTAATTTAGTTTATTAAAAATAGATTAATTATAAAACTAATTTATGAGGCTAATTCACGAGATGAATCTATTAAAACTTAATTGATCCATAATCTGATAATATGGTGCTACAGTAAATATTTGATAATGATAGATTGATTTGACTTAATAGATTTATCTTTCTAATTACAGTATGATAGTGTAATTAATTTTATAATTAGTCTAATTTTAATAGACTAAATTAGTGCTGCAACATCAGTTGTGTCATGACTAAAATTTTAGTTTTAGATCCAAACACTCCCGTAGCCTTCATGAGAGCAAGTATAATACTAGCGTGTCACTTAAATGCTAAGATTGAGGAGATAGAAAAGTAAAGAGAAAAAAATTGTAAGCTTACAGTCACCTTAAACACAAAACTAAAAAACTGTGTAAGAGAGAGACAAATGAGTCGTATATTAATGAGCTAACTATTACTCCCTCCAACTCATATTAGTTATCATTTTAGACAAGATTTCAGTCAAACATTAGGAATATAAATCACCAATAACTATTAAGTTTCTATGTTTGCAATTATAAAAATTATATGAATAAATTTGTCTTAAAAAATACTTTCATGAAAGTATATGTTTACACCAGATTTTGGATCGAAAGGGGTTTTCATTTTTGTAAGCACAAACGACTGATTTATTAAAAGAAAAATCGGCCAAAAAGTAAAAGAAGCTTGGACATGACCAGAAGATTTCATATGGACCAAGCTTAATAGGCTTTGAAGACGTGTCGGGCTCAGCAAAGGAGTTGAAGTTCGGGTCGTCTTTTATTTATATGTGTTCTAGTCTTGTTAGGATAGGAGTCTACCGGGTTATAAATAGCTAGAAACCCGATTTTTATAAAGACATAAATCAAATCAATCATTACTTTGGCCACCGGCCAAAACCCTAGGAGCAGGAGTAAGGTAGAACTCGGCGGAACCTTCAATCAGGCATGACTGCATCGGCTAAGACCGACCTCCGATTTGCTTGTAAGTTTTACCAATAGCTCGTGTTATCGTTCAATAAGGCTGCATTTGGCATCGACCAAACTCTTGTTAAACTATGACATGGACTAGTTATCGGTTTAAGTTCATCTTCTGTAAGACTGTCTTGACTCTGATCAATCTCTTGCTTTAGTTGATCTTGACTAGTTATCGACTCTATTAGATTTGGCAATATAATAGATTCTTTAAGTTATCGATATTGTTTATGCTTTTAAATGTTTTATTCTTCTTTTCAACAATATCTTGTCCAATCAAGATTGACAAATTAGCTTTAGCTCAACAGCTGTTTAGTTTCGGCTATACAAAGTCTTTTTATGTTCATATCAAAGGAAATGATCGATCTAAGCTTCTCATCGACTATTTTGTCAATCTTGATTGTTACATGATGTGCGTTTGAGATATATTAAATTATGGCTTGATCTAAGAACAAGTAGATTTTAGTTTGACATGCTTATTATGGTTGTATTTCCGAACCCCACTGATATGTATGTTAAGATAAGTTTGCTTGGCCCTAGACCGGATCGTAGTTTTGACAGATAGATCTTGTTCGTGTTTCATGGACCCTGTATTAGCTAAAACAACTGATCCAGTTACGCTTTCTTCATGATGTATACGTTTAAGTGGCCCAAAGCTAATGGATCTACTTATCGCATCGGACGTGATTTAACTTGGTCATCATTATGGCTGCATGGAGACACCCCACTGTTGATGTTCAAGTTATTTTATCGACCTATTTGTCATTATGGCTGTATAGAGACACCACACTGTTAACAAATAGAATTGTCGATATGATTAGCCGATTCATTAGTTTTATATTGTTTTAACATATACATAGATCTTTATTTTCTTCATATGATAAGCTAATCGGTTGTTCTCTTTTATGATGTTCTTTTATATTCCTAATAGTCATTTTTCCTTCAGATTATGTCAATGTTGTAATCTTTTCTTGGGAGTTGACTTTGTAGTCAAAATCCTATCGATAATGGCTATATCAGAGCCGCATAATTTGGAACTGTCTGGCATCAAACCGGCAGGTTCCACGATTTAACGTATTTTTTCTTATCTTTGTCAATTGCAGGTCAAATTGACTGGCACGCCCCGAGGTCGTTCTCACCAAGATTCGGCACTGCCATCCTTTGGGGGTCCAGGAGGTCAAGACCTTGCTCTGCACGGCTTCTGAGGACCGTGGTCGAGTGTGTTAGCACCTCGTCCAAATTTTTGTGTCAACAGTATACATATATCACTTTTCTATAAATATTTTTATAAAAACAATAGGTCAAAGTTGTGTTTTGAAGACTGTATCACTGTCCTAGACGACAATTGATATGAGTATGGAGGGAGTACTTCCTATGTATGAGGATAATAGGCGCAACCACTCTTCTTACGAGTCCCACAGTACAAGGTGATGACTCTTGAGACGCGGCCGTGGTGCGGTTATCCGTTCGATTTGATATTGGCTTTGTTTGCTTGAATTTATTTTAGTTTTTTAGTTGACTTGAGCTGTTGTAGTACTAGTGTTTGTGAGAAAGAATAAGTCATAGTATGGTTGATAAGCCAGCTGATAGAGCCAAGGTCTGATAGTAGGATTATCTAGTGGTGACACTATCCACCATGGTTCAAATCCTGGAGTTCAAATTCTGGTGTCGTATCTTTTTTGAATTTTTCCTAAATTTGGGACGAGCTTTCCAATCTTCCTTTGCATGTGTACGGATGCGCACATGTGTGTGTGCGCGCGTGTGAGGTGAGTGTGTGGATTGTGTGTGCATCTAAGTTGTAACTAATGAAAAAATTAGTATTTCATGGAGTGGAGAAAATTTGCATGCCGAGCCAAACATGATTTACAAATGTTTAATCTCTTCTGCTTGGTCTTAGTATTTTTTTGAGTTGCGACTATTGTCGTGAGACAAAAAGAGTATAGTATGAGTGAACTGAGATAAGACTAAAAATATGAGACGAAAAGAGTGTACGAGTGAACTAAGATAAGACTACAAAAACTTAGCAAACCAATTGTATATTAGTCTTGCTGTCATCTAGGACCACTATAGACCAAGATAGACCAGATGATATTTGTGAAAATCCATGTTTGTGAAAGAATCGATTGATGGCTAGAGGTGAATAGCCTCTTAAAATTTCTTCAAGGCACGACACTAAGAAACTTGTTGATACAAGATGGCCCAATGCCAAAGTGTTCACTGCTAAGGCAGCTTATGTAGCACTAGACAACCAGTCAGACTCACCTGATCCTAGTTGACATCGAATATGAAGCATATGGTTGCCGATCAAGGTCAAAATATTTACTTGGCTCTACTTCAAAGACAGGTTGAGCATGCACTCAAACCTCTTTGCTAAGCATGTTTTGGATGGCAACATTTGTCAACAGTGTTCCATTCACGTTGAAGATCGTTAGCATGTTCTTTTCGGCTACACTTCGAATGCAGAGCTTTGGCAGAAGCTTCAATTAAACAATGCCACTAAGCTGACCAATGACGAAGTCTGGACTGGGTGTGCCCTTCCTCACTTAGATGCCACTTTTATGGACGTTTGTGCTCCTTGCTTTGTTGTGATGCACCTGGGATGCCAGGAATGCTGAGGTCTTCAGGAACCAACTCTTATCATGTCATAACATCATTTCAAAAGTGTGTGTGATGATCTCTGTATGGCAAAAGCAATTGAAAAATGATAGTAATGTAACAAACATTAAACTTTAGCGCCTTCATCTTTTGTCTTGTAACTCTCCCACAAGCTCTAACGTTTTATTGGTATTTGTGTTCTTAATACATAATTATAGCTGGGGGGACTCTTCCCCCATCGTCTTCAAAAAAACAAGATGACCCTAATAGGCACTACTCAAACCTAGCCTAACAAGTGCATCCCTACATCATTCTAGGAGCAAAGCTAGAAACTAGCATGCTCCTACACAATTCTATTGAGACGGTGAATAACAAGCTAAACACTAGAACAAGCAATCTACTCGAATTATGCTGCACAACTAATCGAGCTACACAAAGCAAACAACTACACAAGAGTTTTGCAACTCCGTGTTAAGCACCTGCATGTCGTGGTCATCTCGATCTCCAGCTTCTCATGTCTTGCCCAACCTTGTCTATGGACTAATCTATCTCAATCATCTCATCATTTTAGCTATAGTTTTAGTTTTAGTTTCTATTTTTTATGTGTTGTCCCTGAGATATCCACATCTTATTGTACTTCCATCATTTATTTTTCTATAATTTTATCCTCTTTTTAATCATATATATTATTGTGTCCTACGAGACAACACCAAATAAAATGACAATGAAGAAATGATATCACTTCAACATCATTTCATTATATCAATCATTGTATAGTTTCATGTCTTCTTCTTCTTCTTCTTTTTAAAATCTTATTAAATGGTCCATTCTGAGATTGTTCGTTAATAACATATCACAGTTCAATTCACCAACACCTCTAGAAACTAAAAAAATTGAGATAAATGGTAGGATGAATATTCTTTCGACCTGGTAAGATCATCATATCCTATGAATTTAGGATCCGTCACTGGCTGAAAGGAAGATCTTCATATAGATGTGCATACAGTGAAGTCATCCACAAATAATAGGAGGCGTGTGCCATCTCTCAACGACTGTCCTACGTGTTCTTATGTTTATGTGCCAATCAAATAGAAAAAAAACTTGATTTCTAACCGTTTTTGTAATTTTCCCCATGTCACACATAATCACTCTCTAGCTGTCAAACATTTTTTTGTCGGGAAGTGATTCTTCTGTGAAGTGATTCTCTAAAATGAACTATAAAGCTATGAGCTGGAAAAATCTTCTAATTTTATAAATTGATTCTCTATCTTGATTTTAAGAGTTCATGTTAATTAATACGGAAATTCTAGACTACAGGCGTCCGTCCATCCGAACGGGCGCTGACGCCCGTCCGAACAGGGCGCTCTGCACCGCTCGCTCCGATCCGTACACCTACTTATTATGATAATTAATAAAAAAATCAACTCCCTCACATGTCTTGCATCTCGCTCTGCTTTGCTGGTCTGTGCACTTAAGTAGCTGCCACTAGTCTGTCACCTAGACCACGTTTAGTTCTCCAAAGATTCCTAAAATTTTTCTAGATTCCCCGTCACATTGAATCTCTAGACACATGCATGAAACATTAAATGTAGGAAAAAATAATTAATTGTATTTTAGTATGTACATGTCGAGACGAATCTTTTGAGCCTAGTTAGTTCATGTTTGAACAAAGTTTATCAAATAACAACGAAAGTGTTACAGAACTTTTCGCTAAAAAATTTCGCGAACTAAACAAGCCCTTACTCCTCTATGACCGGAACAGGTGGCCCTCGTGTTTCCCTGCTACACCCCTCTATTTCTCATGTCTCTAGCACATACTCCTCTCTCTCGCACGCGCACTATGGTGCGGGGCAAGCGTCCTGGCGTGGTGTAACACCCTGGTGTTAAGCATTAATTAAAATTCTAATCAAGTGGTTTAGTATGCATAATCATCTGGCATCATGACATAAAAGCATTTCATGTTTTAAGTATAATTGTGATGCTTTATATGTTTGACCAAAGTGTTGTATGTTTTTGAGTGTTGATTTCCATGTTTGTTATATATGTGGCTTGATTGAGATGTTTGGTGTTCTTTGAAAGGGCAAGTGAGAAAACTTTGGTTTTTAAATCTCTCTTTTTGTCCCCTTTTTAATAAATCAAAAAGAAAGTCAAAATTTCAAAGTGGTTTCAAAAGCAAAGTTGTAGCTCTTGTTGAGAGGGACAACTTTGGTATTCAAAGATTTCAAAGTTTCTGTATAAAATTTTGAATAAATTTGAAATCTTTTAAACCCTAAATTTGACCCCAACACTAGATAAAAAAAAACTAAAAAGAATTAGACTTTGGTCTTTTAATCAAAAGTGTAGAGAAGGTTAAAAGAAACAACTTTTATTAAGATAGATTTTCATGTTATTAAAGAAAATCTGAAGTAATTTGGAAAAACAAGTTTGATTTGGTTTCAAATTGAAAATCAATTTCCAAAACCTAATTTTATCCCCTTTTGTGTAGTTTCAAAATTAAGCACAGTTTGGCTATGCTTCAAAAAGAAAAGTTGTTCTTTTTATGATAAGAAACAACTTTGATGTGTAAAGTTTTTCAAGTTTTCTTTTGAAATCAAAAGTAATTTTGAATCTAAGTTTGAATGCTTTTTAAATTCAAATTGTGATTTCAAAATCTAGGCAGATTTTGGTTGTGCTCCTTAAATGAAAGTTGTAGATCCTAATTTTTGGAACAACTTTCATGTTGGGAGTTTTTCCTGTTGTATAATGTTTTTGGGAGAAATAGGGGAAAGAAGATCTAGATGTTCTCTGGTGAGCAGTAACCGGGGGTGATAAGCTCTTACCCCTGTTCATGGCGGTGACCGGCCGAGCCAAATTCGTGACGCCAGCGCGATGGGCGTCGTCCTCTCTCGAATGCGCTCGTGCACGTCTCCGTGGCGAGGTGAAGCAGCTGCTGGCGCTCTCTTTTGCACCGTGGCGTCTTCTCCCGTGCTTGCCGTTGTCGTTGCGCCACCACAGCACCGACGTGCTCCTCTCTGTCCCAATCTAGAGTTCACGGTGAACCAAACATCCTCATCCAAGTTTGGCCACAAATATAAGTTCCTTTCTTTCTTGCGCACCTCCGGAAACTCTCACTTCTAACTCTTCTGTCTCAGAGAGCTAGAGCTCGCAGTTCTTCTTCCCGCCGGGTGAAAAACTCCGACGAGCTCGATTCCACCGTGGCCCGCTCAACTGGGCCTCCCTCTGTGCTCTTTATCCTGTGTTTTTGTTTTATCTTGGCCCCAGAGAACTCATCGGCTCGATGGTTCCCTGTTTGATGCTCAGGACTCGCCGGAACAACGTCGTCTTCGCCGGAGTTCTCCGCCGCAGGCCACTGCTCCGTGGAACTCTCCCCTCCGTGCAACCTCTGCTTAAACCAGTTACACCAACAGCATCAGGGTGAGCTGTTAGACCTTCCTAGCCTCTCTGTTTGCTTGCTACCGGCCTAGGTTCGCCGGAGCAGGGCTAGCCGAGATCCGATCCGCCGCCGTGCGTGGCCAGGCTCAACCCGAGTGGTAGAGTGTAGGGTTGAGGGCTCAATCAACTGCGGCTGTCTTGCCGGTGTTGATGCTCGCGTCAGCCGAGTCTCTACTGGCCGGAGTTGGCCGGCGTAAGGACGGTCGCCGCTCGGTTCGCCGTCGTGCGCTCGGGCCATGGCCAGGGACCTAGCTTTTGTGAAGACAAATCTTCTCGGGGTGTTGGTTGAAAAGTCCAAGACTCAGGTGAATAGCGTCTTGGACTGCGGGTTAGTTTCGCGGAAGCCGAAGGGCTTTTCTGCAAAGCTGTCAGGGCGCTCCGTCTCGCTCGAGCCAGGTCTCGAGCGGACATGTGGACACGTGCTCACGTCTCGAGCTATGCCTCGAGCAGGCGCCTCCTCCGCTTCGCTCGAGCCGAGCCTCGGGCGAACGTGTTCGCCGTTCCGCCCGAGCTAGGCCTCGGACGGACGAGCCTTTTTCCGCCTCGCCCGAGCCGAGGGTCAGGCCTCGGACGGGTGTTTAATGTTTATCGTCTCGGTCGAGCCAGGTCTCGAGCGGACCCTCGGGCGCTGTCTCGCGGGAGCCAGGCCTCGAGCGGACGCACCCGCTCTCACCGCCGTGCGCTCGCGCCACGCTGGGCTGAGTTGGCTTGGGCCGAAAGCCCAGTTTGGGTTGGTTTTCGTTTTTCTTTTTCTATCTTTTTGAACAGTAATCAGTTTTGTTGTTTTTGCTATAATTAATCTATAGCTCTGTTAATTATGAAATTTGACATGATAGATGATAGCATGTCTGTGCTAATATAAAAATTATAAAACTTGTGTTTTGAGTACTTTTGCTATGGTCATTAAATCTGTACTTTAATTAATAAATACAACTTTGGTGATTTATGTAATTTTCTGTGTTTCTCCAAAAATCATGAAATTTGACATGTGAGTTTATATCTCTGATGTACATATTCATGTTTAATGTCATCCCTGTTTGACCAAGTATGATTTGTGTATAAGTAAAAGGCTAATTAGAATGGTTTATAAAATAAATAGAAATAGTTGATCCCTGTAGATTTGTGTGACTTTTGGAATTGTTTGACAACCAATGGGAAACTAGCAAGATTTGCTCCCTGGTTATGGGTTTCCTTTATGTTAATGATCTTCTGTTGCTTGTTAGATACATCACCATGTTTATGGAAAATAATAAAACTTGTTTAGTAATAATATGTATAATAGCTAAAGTTGGTTTTGTTGGTCTACAATTTTACCAAGAAGGAAAGTTTACTTGACTTTTCTCATCTTGTGTTATCTTCTGTTTTGCTTTTTAATTGTCCTGCATCATAGCATGCATTCCATAGTATCATGCTAAGCATACATCATTTATCTACGTGTAGTATCCGAGAGTGTTGGAGTCGTGTTGATCAAGCTTTAATGATCACCCTTGTCGAACAAGCCTCGGAAGGTGACCCTTGTTGGGCAAGCTTCTTCGAGAAGATTTGATTTCAAGTCAGCAAAGGAACTAACCTCTGTGGATTCTTCTTGGATCCTAGTTTTCCCTGCAACGAAGGCAAGCCCCGGTGCATTTAACCTTTCCGTTTCTATTGCAAAGTTTATACAATGATTTATCAACTGCATTTAAGTAATAGGAGTTGGATGACACCAGTAGTTGCATTACCAGTTGGTTACCTTTACCCTATCCTTGTTACCTATTTGTTTATAAATGCTTAGCCAAGATACACGGTGATGAGATTATCCTCCGCTTAGGCCTTGAGCAAACTAAGGGATGATGAGTCATCATTGTTAGGATACCTCTCTCAGGTACAAACTGTTATATGGATGAAAAATGAAATTCAGACCGGGCAGGTAACTTGCATCTGGAATGGAATCTTGATGTAGTGTTCCTGTCTGTGTCGATTAGGAAACGTTCGTTGTTGGTCCTTGATCGAGTGCATGATAGTACCAATCACGGGATACGGGTTAGTATGTTGCAGGTTAGAGTCCTGCCATACAACGCCGTGGTGCTTTGATATGTTGCAGGTTAGAGTCCTGCCATACAAATCACATGTGGTTGTGCAATATGTTGCAGGTTAGAGTCCTGCCATATTGTGTGATTGGGAACCCCCAGCTGGGTAGATAAAGCGATTCGAATCGTCGTTGCTCTACGATAAAAAGAGACTCGATCTCTGACCCTCAACGTAGAGTTTTCAAAACCAAAGCATTTGAGAAATGATGTTTCTTTCTAAAAAGTGTTTTGATGATATATTTGGAATTACTAAGGAAAAGAAGAATGTTTTGTTAAAAATGCTTATTCTGCAAATTCCTTCTCTATTGCTAGCCCCACTACATCCCTTAAAGCTAGCATGACCTGAAGTCTTTTCTGTTGACGGATAAGTCTTGTTGAGTACTTTTGTACTCAGGGTTTGTTAACCCCTGTTGCAGGTTTCTTCTAGTGACGTTGATCATGATCGTGTCAGTGGGCTTGACGTGATCTGGTTATTCCTCTTCTCCAACTTAGGTATTCCGCCTAAGTGTGGTTCCGTAATACTATTCTACTTCCACAATACCAGTTATGTTTATGTAAAAAGTAACTTGTTCATGGTTTTGTAAAGTCTATATCTCTTACTTCCGCACTCCGATGGTATTTTATAACAAATGTTGTAATGTTGTAATTATTCCAACCTTCATGATGATGATCCTGTGGTTCGTGGATAATTCGGGGTTCTCACGGGGACACCCGACAGATCTTTCCAGTGATGTGGTACATGTGCACAGTCATTAGGGCTCGGGAAGACGATGACGTGTGCAGGTGGGCCACATTAATGGGAGGTTCTGCCACAGAATGGTATCGGAGCAGGATTGTCATCAAGGAAAGACTGGTTGCAACATTACTTTCGAAAAACTTCAAAATGATTTCTTAATCTAAAAGTTTTTGGAAGCAACAAATAAAAAAAAAATGATCCTTCCTTAAGTTTCTTGCTTTGTTGGAAGACTTCGTGAAGACTATACCAGTGACTCCAATGGAAGATGTTGAGAAGTTTCCAACTCTTCTACTGAAGGTTAATGGAGAATCACCTCCCTGTCAAACCAAGACAGAAGAGCTATTCAACACCTGTACAAGGTCCGTGAAGCTAAAGTGTAAAGTATAGCCCTATACCTAACTAACAGGTGGAGGTAGAGATCTCCTGTCAGTGAGAGGTCGTATAGGACGAGCATATATCATATCATGCATAATGATAAAATGTGCTTCTTCTCTAAATTCTAAAAGCAGCTATGATCCCCAATAGTTGATCGTCCCTGGATTCTGTTATCCTTGATACTTATGTTCCATAAGTTCCTAATCCTTGGGAATTTTTGGATATCTCTCGTACGCTCTACCACATAAAGTCAGAATCAGGGTAAATCTTTGGTTCTTCCTAGATGAGTGTGCCATGCCTTGAATTGGCACATACCAATTGTTTGATGTCGTGAAAACGACGAACTAAAATTGTGTTCTTTGAAAGGACCCTGATCTGTGGACCGGATAAAAGCGTGGGAACCTGGAGTCACCTATGGATGGCCACCATAAGGCGTTACTGCCGGGAGCTCGCTAATATTCAGGTCTATAATCATGATTCTTTCTAGTCCACCGTTAAAGTGCTTTCATTTCTGGACGCCCGAAAGGGAGTTCAAAGCCACTTTCCTTGTAATTATAACCAACCCTTGCTTTGGTTATAATTTCTTTCTTTTTAAGATGAGAGATATAGAAGTTGTGCTCTATTGTGGTGCCATGATTGGTGACCACAGTGCCGCGTCGGAACCTAGGGAATCTCGTGTGTCCGGATCACACTAGTTTCCACTGGGTGCGCGTAGGTATCGAGGTCTACAGTTATGATCCATTATAGCTGCCACTAATGTATGCTCTCTCTGGATTCTTGGTAATCTTTCTTGCTCCACCCAGATATCTTCTACCCTGCTACTTGCAACCGTGTTCTGATCCCGGTTGTAATCCTGAATCCAACCCAGTTGCCTTGTGAACTCCTTGTGAGTAAACAAGTGTGACACTTTTCCTTTTCTTTTACTCAACCCCAGACCTTTAAGTGTTTCTTAAATCTCGGGACGAGATTTCTTTAAGGGGGAAGGAGCTGTAACACCCTGGTGTTAAGCATTAATTAAAATTCTAATCAAGTGGTTTAGTATGCATAATCATCTGGCATCATGACATAAAAGCATTTCATGTTTTAAGTATAATTGTGATGCTTTATATGTTTGACCAAAGTGTTGTATGTTTTTGAGTGTTGATTTCCATGTTTGTTATATATGTGGCTTGATTGAGATGTTTGGTGTTCTTTGAAAGGGCAAGTGAGAAAACTTTGGTTTTTAAATCTCTCTTTTTGTCCCCTTTTTAATAAATCAAAAAGAAAGTCAAAATTTCAAAGTGGTTTCAAAAGCAAAGTTGTAGCTCTTGTTGAGAGGGACAACTTTGGTATTCAAAGATTTCAAAGTTTCTGTATAAAATTTTGAATAAATTTGAAATCTTTTAAACCCTAAATTTGACCCCAACACTAGATAAAAAAAAAACTAAAAAGAATTAGACTTTGGTCTTTTAATCAAAAGTGTAGAGAAGGTTAAAAGAAACAACTTTTATTAAGATAGATTTTCATGTTATTAAAGAAAATCTGAAGTAATTTGGAAAAACAAGTTTGATTTGGTTTCAAATTGAAAATCAATTTCCAAAACCTAATTTTATCCCCTTTTGTGTAGTTTCAAAATTAAGCACAGTTTGGCTATGCTTCAAAAAGAAAAGTTGTTCTTTTTATGATAAGAAACAACTTTGATGTGTAAAGTTTTTCAAGTTTTCTTTTGAAATCAAAAGTAATTTTGAATCTAAGTTTGAATGCTTTTTAAATTCAAATTGTGATTTCAAAATCTAGGCAGATTTTGGTTGTGCTCCTTAAATGAAAGTTGTAGATCCTAATTTTTGGAACAACTTTCATGTTGGGAGTTTTTCCTGTTGTATAATGTTTTTGGGAGAAATAGGGGAAAGAAGATCTAGATGTTCTCTGGTGAGCAGTAACCGGGGGTGATAAGCTCTTACCCCTGTTCATGGCGGTGACCGGCCGAGCCAAATTCGTGACGACAGCGCGATGGGCGTCGTCCTCTCTCGAATGCGCTCGTGCACGTCTCCGTGGCGAGGTGAAGCAGCTGCTGGCGCTCTCTTTTGCACCGTGGCGTCTTCTCCCGTGCTTGCCGTTGTCGTTGCGCCACCACAGCACCGACGTGCTCCTCTCTGTCCCAATCTAGAGTTCACGGTGAACCAAACATCCTCATCCAAGTTTGGCCACAAATATAAGTTCCTTTCTTCCTTGCGCACCTCCGGAAACTCTCACTTCTAACTCTTCTGTCTCAGAGAGCTAGAGCTCGCAGTTCTTCTTCCCGCCGGGTGAAAAACTCCGACGAGCTCGATTCCACCGTGGCCCGCTCAACTGGGCCTCCCTCTGTGCTCTTTATCCTGTGTTTTTGTTTTATCTTGGCCCCAGAGAACTCATCGGCTCGATGGTTCCCTGTTTGATGCTCAGGACTCGCCGGAACAACGTCGTCTTCGCCGGAGTTCTCCGCCGCAGGCCACTGCTCCGTGGAACTCTCCCCTCCGTGCAACCTCTGCTTAAACCAGTTACACCAACAGCATCAGGGTGAGCTGTTAGACCTTCCTAGCCTCTCTGTTTGCTTGCTACCGGCCTAGGTTCGCCGGAGCAGGGCTAGCCGAGATCCGATCCGCCGCCGTGCGTGGCCAGGCTCAACCCGAGTGGTAGAGTGTAGGGTTGAGGGCTCAATCAACTGCGGCTGTCTTGCCGGTGTTGATGCTCGCGTCAGCCGAGTCTCTACTGGCCGGAGTTGGCCGGCGTAAGGACGGTCGCCGCTCGGTTCGCCGTCGTGCGCTCGGGCCATGGCCAGGGACCTAGCTTTTGTGAAGACAAATCTTCTCGGGGTGTTGGTTGAAAAGTCCAAGACTCAGGTGAATAGCGTCTTGGACTGCGGGTTAGTTTCGCGGAAGCCGAAGGGCTTTTCTGCAAAGCTGTCAGGGCGCTCCGTCTCGCTCGAGCCAGGTCTCGAGCGGACATGTGGACACGTGCTCACGTCTCGAGCTATGCCTCGAGCAGGCACCTCCTCCGCTTCGCTCGAGCCGAGCCTCGGGCGAACGTGTTCGCCGTTCCGCCCGAGCTAGGCCTCGGACGGACGAGCCTTTTTCCGCCTCGCCCGAGCCGAGGGTCAGGCCTCGGACGGGTGTTTAATGTTTATCGTCTCGGTCGAGCCAGGTCTCGAGCGGACCCTCGGGCGCTGTCTCGCGGGAGCCAGGCCTCGAGCGGACGCACCCGCTCTCACCGCCGTGCGCTCGCGCCACGCTGGGCTGAGTTGGCTTGGGCCGAAAGCCCAGTTTGGGTTGGTTTTCGTTTTTCTTTTTCTATCTTTTTGAACAGTAATCAGTTTTGTTGTTTTTGCTATAATTAATCTATAGCTCTGTTAATTATGAAATTTGACATGATAGATGATAGCATGTCTGTGCTAATATAAAAATTATAAAACTTGTGTTTTGAGTACTTTTGCTATGGTCATTAAATCTGTACTTTAATTAATAAATACAACTTTGGTGATTTATGTAATTTTCTGTGTTTCTCCAAAAATCATGAAATTTGACATGTGAGTTTATATCTCTGATGTACATATTCATGTTTAATGTCATCCCTGTTTGACCAAGTATGATTTGTGTATAAGTAAAAGGCTAATTAGAATGGTTTATAAAATAAATAGAAATAGTTGATCCCTGTAGATTTGTGTGACTTTTGGAATTGTTTGACAACCAATGGGAAACTAGCAAGATTTGCTCCCTGGTTATGGGTTTCCTTTATGTTAATGATCTTCTGTTGCTTGTTAGATACATCACCATGTTTATGGAAAATAATAAAACTTGTTTAGTAATAATATGTATAATAGCTAAAGTTGGTTTTGTTGGTCTACAATTTTACCAAGAAGGAAAGTTTACTTGACTTTTCTCATCTTGTGTTATCTTCTGTTTTGCTTTTTAATTGTCCTGCATCATAGCATGCATTCCATAGTATCATGCTAAGCATACATCATTTATCTACGTGTAGTATCCGAGAGTGTTGGAGTCGTGTTGATCAAGCTTTAATGATCACCCTTGTCGAACAAGCCTCGGAAGGTGACCCTTGTTGGGCAAGCTTCTTCGAGAAGATTTGATTTCAAGTCAGCAAAGGAACTAACCTCTGTGGATTCTTCTTGGATCCTAGTTTTCCCTGCAACGAAGGCAAGCCCCGGTGCATTTAACCTTTCCGTTTCTATTGCAAAGTTTATACAATGATTTATCAACTGCATTTAAGTAATAGGAGTTGGATGACACCAGTAGTTGCATTACCAGTTGGTTACCTTTACCCTATCCTTGTTACCTATTTGTTTATAAATGCTTAGCCAAGATACACGGTGATGAGATTATCCTCCGCTTAGGCCTTGAGCAAACTAAGGGATGATGAGTCATCATTGTTAGGATACCTCTCTCAGGTACAAACTGTTATATGGATGAAAAATGAAATTCAGACCGGGCAGGTAACTTGCATCTGGAATGGAATCTTGATGTAGTGTTCCTGTCTGTGTCGATTAGGAAACGTTCGTTGTTGGTCCTTGATCGAGTGCATGATAGTACCAATCACGGGATACGGGTTAGTATGTTGCAGGTTAGAGTCCTGCCATACAACGCCGTGGTGCTTTGATATGTTGCAGGTTAGAGTCCTGCCATACAAATCACATGTGGTTGTGCAATATGTTGCAGGTTAGAGTCCTGCCATATTGTGTGATTGGGAACCCCCAGCTGGGTAGATAAAGCGATTCGAATCGTCGTTGCTCTACGATAAAAAGAGACTCGATCTCTGACCCTCAACGTAGAGTTTTCAAAACCAAAGCATTTGAGAAATGATGTTTCTTTCTAAAAAGTGTTTTGATGATATATTTGGAATTACTAAGGAAAAGAAGAATGTTTTGTTAAAAATGCTTATTCTGCAAATTCCTTCTCTATTGCTAGCCCCACTACATCCCTTAAAGCTAGCATGACCTGAAGTCTTTTCTGTTGACGGATAAGTCTTGTTGAGTACTTTTGTACTCAGGGTTTGTTAACCCCTGTTGCAGGTTTCTTCTAGTGACGTTGATCATGATCGTGTCAGTGGGCTTGACGTGATCTGGTTATTCCTCTTCTCCAACTTAGGTATTCCGCCTAAGTGTGGTTCCGTAATACTATTCTACTTCCACAATACCAGTTATGTTTATGTAAAAAGTAACTTGTTCATGGTTTTGTAAAGTCTATATCTCTTACTTCCGCACTCCGATGGTATTTTATAACAAATGTTGTAATGTTGTAATTATTCCAACCTTCATGATGATGATCCTGTGGTTCGTGGATAATTCGGGGTTCTCTCGGGGACACCCGACAGATCTTTCCAGTGATGTGGTACATGTGCACAGTCATTAGGGCTCGGGAAGACGATGACGTGTGCAGGTGGGCCACATTAATGGGAGGTTCTGCCACACGTGGCGGTGTAATGGTCTCAGTGTGACCTTAAATGATGCAAGCCACAAACACAGAGGTCTAAGCGGCCCTCAACATGGCAGTGCAACGGCGCCGATGGCTCTGATCATGGGCGGACCAACGTGGTAGGCCCAACACAAGTGGCTCCATGACATATCTAATTCCCCTCTCTCAGTTTGTAGTCGTTGTCTCCTGCTGGATCGGGCAACCACTGCCTCTAGGTGAACTCCACATGAGGACGAGCCTCCATTCTGACAAATAGCATCGAGATGTTGGGCTATCCTAAAATCACATGCCGCAGTTTTATATTTCAGAAATTATGGGAGCAATACATCCAACTGAGTCGAACGGCTCACTGCCACTGGGTTGAGGCCCATATATCCGCAAGACCACACATCGGCACTCGTTCACATCTCGTATTCTCGCACCAAGTCTTATCCTTTTTCCTCGTTGTGTCCATCGCTCCGCTCAAATGCGCGCGGCTCCAGCACCGCATCCGTGCGTGCCCTCCTCCCTGCGTGTGCGGCTCTCGGCGACGAGCCCTCCTTCCTTCCTGTCTTCCGCTCCCTCCTCACTTCTGCCTCCCCTGCCTCTCCTTACCCTCGCTGCGACCTCTACGTCCTCCTCACCACCGGAGAGGGGACGATGGCGGTGGCATCTAGTGAGCCCGCACACCTCCTCTCCACCCTGCTACTCCCCTCCTCGCGTGTCGCAACCTCCATGCATCTGAAGACGAAGGACGAGCGGCGCGGCTCCTGCGAGGTAGGTGGAGAAGGATCTGGATCTAAGACCTCCCTCCCCATCCTTCCTTCCTCTAGATCTCTGGTCCCTCCTCCTCCTCTTCTTCCCTCTAGATCTACGATTTTGGTGGTGGCTAGGGTTCCAACGAGTCAGATTTTTTTGAGATGCTACTCATTGTTGCAATGATTCATTTTCAATGTTACAATAGATGATGTGGTAATGTTGCAATGGTATATTTTTCTTGTTGTTACAACAGACGTTTGCATGATGTTGCAGGAGTGAGATGTTTCTATAGTTTTTTTCGTTTGTCGTAGCAGTTTTCCTCTAATGTTGCAGTAAATTTTTGTTTTTGCAACATGCGTTTTTATGTTGCGTTATTAGTGCTTTTGTTGTTGCAATAGTTTTTTCTTTTTTGTTTCAACATATTCTCCCCGCTGTTGCAGTGGATGTGTTTTGAATATGTGCAGTAGACATTTTTTATGTTGCACTTCATATTTTTGTCTGTTCCTTTAGTTATCTTTCGGTGTTTCAATAGCTTTTTTTCGTTTGTTTTACTATTTTTTTTCAATTATCTCATTAGGGTGTCCTTCGATTTTACAATAACCCTTTCCCCTTTTGTTGCAGCATGGAGACGGACTATGATGATGATCTGGTGGCGGGACGGATGTGCTAGGGCCAGCGAGGTTGGAGCAGGGCTGACTCGTGCGCACGCGGGAGAGAGGGCTTTTCTTTTAGTTGGACGTGGGCGCGGGCGTGAGGACGGAGGGGGCGTGCATGGAGGCAGTAGGAGCGGGCAGTCGATGGATTTTTGAAACTGTGTCCGGACGGATATGGCGTCCGGACGTTCGGGCACTAGTTGCTCCGTTTATATTTTTGAAAATTCTGAATGGAAGACGTCCGACCGAGCCGGACAGCTCAATGCCGCTAGGCTGAGGCTCATACATCCGCAAGCCCACACATCGGCACCCACTCGCATCCACACATCGGCACTCACTCGCATATGCAAGTCTCTCCTCTTCTCCCCTCTGGATCTACGATTTTGGTGGTGGCTAGGGTTTTGGCGAGTCAGATTTTTTGAGATTCTCCTCATTGTTGTAATGATTCATTTTCAATGTTGCAATAGATGATGTGGTAATGTTGCAGTTGTATATTTTTCTTGTTGGTACAATAGACGTTTTTGTGATGTTGCAGCAATAGTTCTTTCGATGTTTCAATAGTTTTTTTTTGTTTGTCATATCAGTTCCCCCTGATGTTGCAGTAGATTTTTGTTTTTGCAACCGATATTTTTTATGCTGTATTAGTAGTGCTTTTAATGTTGCAATAGCTTTTTCTTTTTTGTTGCAGCAGATTCTCCCCGCTGTTGCAGTGGATGTATTTTGAATATGTGCAGTAGACATTTTTATGTTGCACTTCATTTTTTTGTTTGTTCTATTAGTTGTTTTTCGGTATTTCAATAGTTTTTTTTGTTTGTTTATCTTATTAGGGTGTCCTTCGATGTTGCAATAGCTTTTTCTCCTTTGTTGCAGTTGGGGTGGACTATGGACATGGCAGATATGCTGGGGCCAGCGAGGTTAGGGTGATGGCATATTCGTACGCACGTGAGAGAAGACTTTCTTCTTAGATGGACGCGGACGCATGCGTCAATGCGGAGGAGGCATGCACATAAGCAGTAGGGGTGGGCAGCCGATGGATTTTGGGAACTGTGTTCGAATGGACGTGACTTTCGAACATTCGAGCGCTCCGTCTATCTAAATGTTAAGTGTACATTCTAAATGTTTCAACTGCTTAAGACATATGTTATAAATATTTTATCTAAATATTGCATATGTTGTAGTAATTATACACGAATGTTTTAAACTTGTATTGCAGACATTTTACTTGTTTTAGATCTTATTTTGTGGAAAATACTTGTTTTCGTCAACAAGCAACAGTGTCGTGCACGCAGAAGCAAAACAGGTGGGTCCTACATGCATGCGCAGCAGCATACGTAAACGCGTGTACGTAACAGCATAACATGCGAGCAGCCTGTGGAATCACGCAACATAACACGTAAACATGGACACAGACATGCAGCAACATACCAGCAAAACAACATGCCAAGCAATGGAAGACGAGGAGGAGGTGTATTCGAGCAGCAAACCAATATAAACAAGATAGCAGACCGACCAAGATAAATATGATAGCAGATCGAGGTGCACGCGAGCAGCAGGCTGTCGTACTGAGCAACATCGGATGACCATGCGTAGTAGCAGGACCAATAACAATAATAATACAGGTCCACACGTGTGGCAGCAAGCAGGACATACAAGACATACAAAGCAGGTGCGGGCGTTCGGACGGGTGCTAGGGTCCAGACGTCCGGGGTAGTCACTCCGTAATTAATAAAGAATAAAAAAAATCACTTATAGCCACATAGTACTGTTCACCGGACCGGACTGAGATTAGGTGAACCCGGTCCACAGGGTGCGGCAATGCGAAAGTTGAAAAAGCGAATGGCGAGGATTTGCTTATAAAAGACAAGGCATCACTTCCGTGTCGCACCTTGGCTTTTCTGGCTTTATATAATCCTTCGTTCGCCCTTTATCCCATCACCACCTAATTTTCCATCAAATTTCAATCTCCATCCATCGATCCCTCCCGAACCCGACCCGATGGCCTCCGACGCCGCCGCCGAGCCCTCCTCCGGCGTCACCCACCCTCCGCGCTACGCCATCGGTTACGCGCTCGCGCCGAAGAAGCAGCAGAGCTTCATCCAGCCGTCGCTGGTGGCCCAGGCGGCGGCGCGGGGCATGGACCTCGTCCCCGTGGACGCGTCGCGGCCCCTGGCGGAGCAAGGGCCCTTCCACCTCCTCATCCACAAGCTCTACGGGGACGACTGGCGCGCCCAGCTCGTGGCCTTCGCCGCGCGCCACCCGGCGGTTCCCGTTCTCGACCCGCCCCACGCCATCGACCGCCTCCACAACCGCATCTCCATGCTCCAGGTCGTCTCCGAGCTCGACCAGGCCGCCGACCAGGACAGCACCTTCGGCATCCCCAGCCAGGTCGTCGTCTACGACGCCGCCGCGCTCGCCGACTCCGGACTCCTTGCCGCGCTCCGCTTCCCGCTCATCGCCAAGCCCCTCGTCGCCGACGGCACCGCCAAGTCCCACAAGATGTCGCTCGTCTACCACCGCGAGGGCCTCGCCAAGCTCCGCCCGCCGCTTGTGCTCCAGGAGTTCGTCAACCACGGCGGCGTCATCTTCAAGGTCTACGTCGTCGGCGGCCACGTCACTTGCGTCAAGCGCCGCAGCCTGCCCGACGTGTCCCCTGAGGACGACGCATCCGCCCAGGGATCCGTCTCCTTCTCCCAGGTCTCCAACCTCCCCACTGCGCGCACGGCGGAGGAGTACTACGGCGAAAAGAGTCTGGAGGACGCCGTCATGCCGCCCGCCGCATTCATCAACCAGATCGCGGGCGGCCTCCGCCGCGCACTGGGCCTGCAACTCTTCAACTTCGACATGATCCGGGACGTCCGCGCTGGCGACCGCTATCTCGTCATTGACATCAACTACTTCCCAGGCTACGCCAAGATGCCAGGGTACGAGACTGTCCTCACGGATTTCTTCTGGGAGATGGTCCCTAAGGACGGCGTGGACAACCAACAGGAGGAGAAAGAGGCCAACCATGTTACCGTGAAATAAGATGATGGCACTGGATATCTGGCGAACGCTGCTGGCTCTGGATGCAGAATTTGATAGAGGGGATTTAGTTGGTTGTATCTGGCGAATGCTGATGCAGAATTCGATGAGGGGATTTTAGTTGGATTTCACCCGGCAGCATGAGGAGGACCTGCGCCCTGCTGTGTAAATCCTTTCTCCTAACTCTTTCCATACCAGTTATCTAGGTATCTTAAAGTTTTCCTGGGTAAGTCCCTTCATCTAGTTTAGTCTGTCTGGAACAAAAGAAGGGTACAACTCAAACCGGAATTCTAGTGAAAAATGAGCTCTCTATCTGCATTCCTTTTGTTCTTGAACAATGGATGAATGTTAAATGCCAAATGTCGTATCCCTTCATGCGGCTCATTGAATTCAGGTAGCTTCTGTTATGGAATCCAATCGGCTCGTTCTTTTTCTGTGCATAACTGGAAATCTTAAAGACTTAAACATCCGTGTTTAGTTTGAAGCAAGAACCAAGAGAAATGCATCAGTATCATCCACTGATCAAATGTTGCCCCCAACAGTGGTTATCTCAATTGTAGTGGTACTGCAGAGGTGATTATGTTCTCATTATACAATGCCTATCACAACGAATTGTTGTGTCATCGAATGTACTGTGTGATAGTTGATGCACTCATCTTATTTGCATGCGAGGTGATTATGTTCCATGAGAATTACTGCCATTTGTTTGAGTATGTGTTATTCAATTGATTGTAAGCCAGAGAAAATATCATATCCATTCACAACCGAGTGCACTTGTGCTTGTACCACTTGTTTGAGTGTTTACGTTCATTGGAATCTTGGCCGATCAGCATGGGATTGGAATCTTGACCAATCAGCATGGGCCGTTACTTATCTCGCCAAGAGTTGTGTAACGACAAGTGTGTTGGTACTTGGTAGTCCATAATGCAAACTGTTTTAAGTTAGTGTGCTCCCATTTTGTCTTATCCGTGTTTTGTTCGACATAAGCTGATTGATATACACGATTTCACGTCATTCCTTTGTATTCTGGGAAACCTTCATGTTTACACGTCATTCCTCTGTATTCTCTATTCTGGGCAACCTTCATGTTTTTATGGGGTGATTGAAGCTGGACAGCTTTCATTGGCAAGGGAGAATAGTTGGGAAGGATTTATCAGCTATATTATGCCAATCACCAACAGTACTATTTAGTTCCTTAATCCATTGCAGCTGTAGGAAGTAACAAAATAAATATTCTTCCTTACCAGCTTGCAAGCCTTGAGGATCCTGTGCTTCTTCCCTTCTTAGAATATGGGTATAACACTTGAAGTCATGGAGTTTGTGGGGATTGTGGACTCAAGGGCTTCATTCAGGGATTGTCATCAAGTATGATATTGGCTGCTACAGCATAACATTTAAATCCATTCCTGTAATTTAGTTTGTAGTCGAAATGTTTGTTTTCTTGCAATGTTTGTGCACTTGATTGATTATGAAATGTAGGTAAATTCGATATTCTGTTTTTTTAGTCTTATTAAATAGTGGAGATTATAGCTTTTATGTTACTGCGACTGTTCCAAACAAAATGAACTCATGAACATATCTACTAGGCAAGTAACAGGTTAGTACCCTGATCCATCTTGTCAGGACCTGCCTTAAAACTTGAGCCTTACATTTTTGTTGGAGTAATGCATATGTGTGAAGTTTCAGTTCTGTTTCAGTTGTGGTAATCTGCAAAGGCTGTTTAGGGCCAATCCTTGTTGCAGATTGGGATAGGATCCTCCCTTTAAGCCTGTCAGCAATAGTATTCCCTTGACAGTCATTGGTGTTGAACAACGGGTCTTTTACAGTGATATTGCCTGTCAGTAATAGTATCCCCTTCATTTACAGGACCGAAATCAATGTCTCAGTGCATTTTTTTCTGGTGTTATATTTTGAGCTGAGTGAGTCTAGGCTGACGATTTGGTCTGTAATTCTGTGGTTTCAGGTGGTCTGAAACCAGATGTTTAGCTATTATATGAATGCGCATCTGGTTTCTTTTCTTAGATTGGTTCTTATCATGTTTCAAAAGCATATGCCATGTTAGAATGTTGGGCGTTTGATTGGTTCCGCTAAGGATCTGTACATGCTTTTGGCGCATAATTTTCTTTTTATCTTCTTTTTCGTTTTTCTCAAACCTTTATTTTTTTCATTTTGGTTTGTCGGATCTGATTCTTTCCTCCAGAGTTCAGAGCCGTTGCATCTCCTACCATGCTACACCCGTAAGGATTCTCTTCCCAGATTATGAATTGAGGTACTAGGATTTAGCCTTGTTTGACACAGCTTCACTAATAATTTCATGAGCACAACTTTATGAGCTGTTGTGAGTTTTTTTTCTTTTGTCAAACATTTTTTCTTGAAAATAGCTTCTGGCCTCTTTTTACCTCGTCAAAGGCATGTGAAGAGGTGAAACTGAAAAAAAATCACGTCTCTCTCTCCCTCATCTCTCTCAGCCATATATAATAAAGTTGTTGGTGAAATTGGTTTGTCAAACATTTTTATAAAAATAACTTAGCTTTACCTAGAAAGCTGCATATGAAAATGTTTATTAAAAAAAAACAGTTGTGCCAAATAGGGCATGTGAGTGTGAATTGTCGGTGCATCTTATGTGTGTGTATGTGTTTTCTTTTAAAAAACTGATGGCACATAGGTATTTGGCAAGTTTTTTTTTAGAGTACGTACCAAGGAGTCGTGCCTGGATCGGACCTGCGCACATAAGATCTATCATCTGGATAAGTCCCAGCCCATTCTTCATTTCGTATCGAAAAAAGTCTCATTTATCTTCTTAATTAATATATATCATCTGGGTTTAATTTTCTCTCTAAATCCGAGCATCTTGCCTCTTAACTCTCAAACACATTTAAATCACTTCCTATCTTTTTAAGGCAGATTATTTTTACTTAAAATTTATGGTAAACACTTGATAAGGCTTTTAAACAATGAGAGATGTCCCTAAGCTTCTAATTTTTTTTTTTAAAAAATAGCAAGTTATAGAGATAGATTCAGACACGATAAACCCAGATAAAATACTTAGAGCTCGTAAAAAATATATCTAGAAGCATCCAGAAAATGTATTTAAATAAAGAACATGGGAAAATAACCAGGAAAAAAAATAAAACATTATAACCAATGCGTAAAAACATTTTGAAAACTTTGCACCACAAAAACACGAGAGACCAACATGAATGCATTGAGAAATGTATTTATTGTATTCAAGCTGGTTGATGCATTCATGCTTATTGCTCCTGTATTTTTACGGCAGAATGTTTTGAGATGAATGTAAACATCAACTTGAATGTTTTAGGAAATTTCAAGATTTTTTGTTGGATATTTTCCTATTTTCTAGAGCTAAATCTATTTTTAAAGCTTCTAGAGATATCTTCACAAGCTCTAAATATTTTTTTTGTGATTGGTCTTGCCCCAGTCTACCTTTAAGATTTTTATCAAAATTTTATAGAATCTTAAATACATAATCATGGTTTTAAAATGCTATCAAACATTTTTTAAAACTTTAAACTAAAAAAAGATGAATCCGGTTTGAAAATCAATTGAGAGTTGGAAAAGGTAGGATGTTTGGTTTTAAAGTTAGAGGAGAAAAATAAGATCATGGTGATAGTAAAGACTAAATAGAGATGACGCTAGCTATGTCCACTATGTTGGGGGAGACTCTTATTGTGCGCTCACTCGTTGAAAACAACAGCAAATGAAGGCCATCAGCCATGTAAAGAATGTAATCAAGAGGATGAACTGTCAGAGATATTCATGGGCCTCATATAAGGAAAGAGAGGGACTAAAAACTGACATGCAAAAAAGAAGAGATATTCACAACAGAAAAAGTAAAGTTCAATCAGTTATGCAGGTGCGACGTGGAAAATGACACTGAGAAACACTGCGGAAAATGCCACTCAGATTGTGCATTGGAGGAAACTTGACACGATTGTGCTACCCGGGGCCGGTCCCTCCTGTCAGCGGTCAGCACTCGACCTTTGCACGGATCGATCGATCCTGATACCTCCCACAAATTTTCGGTTCCTTTTCATCATGCTCTTAATATAGACCTGTCCGGCTGATGAATAAGCCCGCTGATAAGCTAATTGATGTTATTTTATTGTGAGAAAAACAGCTGATAAGCCAGATTGATAAGTTCAAGCGAGCAAGGTGTAATTTTTTTTTGTTCGTTTTACTTTCGTAAATGCATCATCTCTTGACTAGGTTTTTGAACTAATCAGGAGCCATAGATGTTTGATTTGGAACGAAAGGAGAATCATTTGGTTTGATTGGAGTATCACTGTATCAGCCTATCAGGTAACGGTATAGTCATGGAAGAGGCTCCTCTCCTTCGACAGATTAATGGGCACCCATGCTTATATCAGGTAATGTATCAGTAATCCAAGAGGATCCTCCGACCGGCCTATTGGTTGCTGCACAGTAGAGTCGAGCGCGCAGCATCGGCCTAGCCCCCACTCAATCGTTTCATGGTCCGCCCAAACCAAACAAAAACAAACGTAATCAAGTTATCTGATTATTACGTACTAGTAAATCCACTGAACCAAACAGTCAACATCTATCAATGATGCCTTTCATTATCTGATATCTGACTATTACGTACGAAGTACTAGTAAATCCACTGGACCAAATAGAGTATCCTTGCAGATCAAAGATGCAGTTTAAAGTGAGAACACCAAAAAAAAAACACCGTCTGGACAAACTTAACATTACGATTTAAAGAACAAAGCAGGCACCAAGGTTCAAGCCACGTCTCGCTCAATTACACAGCTCGACAAGAACAGGTCCGGGCATAAAGATGTTTTCTTGGACAACATTTTATTTCAAGTCTATCAGCAGCTTCAGATGTAAACGACGAACTGCAACAGTTCCAAAGTTACTTTTTTTCAATTCAATGTAAGGATCAGATCACCTGCACAACGATAACAAAAGACTGATATAGTTACTCATGCAGTTCAATACACTATGCTGTTTTTTAACGTTGGTTGTCTATTCCATAATTAATTTCTGTAGATACACAAGGATCGTGACGATACATAGAACAGTTCAACCAACATGACAGAGAAGGCAGAAGAATGATTATGCATACCCATGAATTGTGCAATGAAGTAAAAAACAAGAAAATAAACCTATCTGAGTGAAATGTTGCAATCTGGAACTAAGAAATTATATTATATGTGAACAAAACAGACAACAGAGCTATATCCAATATTCCGCAATTGTTGTGACTTGTGAGAATAGCAATAGTTTCTTTTCTTTTCATCAGTGTGAGAACATTACAGAAGATAGAGTGATTGAAAATGGTGTCCATACTAAAATAAAATTAATATTAAGAACCCCGCGTGCGTGCAAAGAACATGCTATCTAGGCAGCATGCATAGACTTTTGAACTGTATGATGTATGCCACATGCTGCTTTCCAGTGCTTTTCACATATTCACAAGTAGTAGTGAGTATGTTCAGCCATTCAATTTGTCCTTAGCCCCAATGACCCGTTCAAAAATGGCACTAAAGAATTAGTTTTAACAATTAGTTACTCTTCATACAACACCACTCTGGCAGCCCAGAGTCTTTCATAGTTCATGCCATCATTGTTCTAGGCTTAATTACTAGGGAGGTAACCTGGATACTTATCACAAATAGTAAGTAGAGACAGGTTCTAAACCTCTCATAAAAATCTATTGAAAACAGGTACAGAAAGTAACTTAAGATCGGAAATTGAACAGATGGAATTACTAGTTGACTGCTACCACTATTAATGGGTACAACCAAGAAATTAGATTTTTAATTCAGCTGTTTGATACATAACTTGTGCCCAAGCATGCAACACTTAAACAGGCTAACAACACTGCTGCTACCTTCACATGTATCCAGTTCCCTTCACAATTCAAGTCTATGTAATAATTGCTAGAGGACATGAGGATTTATGCTCGGCAAGATAAAATTCATACAAATACTAAAATGGAAAAGGCAGTCACATACAGAGACAACTGAAAAACATCCTGTATTTACCATTGCCAGTTTAGCTTTCATTCTACTTGCTCCGTCCCAAATTATAAGTAGTTTTGGCATTTCTAGATTCATAGCTTTTACTATGTATCTAAACATAACACATATATAGGTGCATAGCAAAAGGTATGAATCTAGAAAAGCCAAAACGTCTTATAATTTGAACGGAGGGAGTAATTATATTCCAATTCTCTAGGTTATCCCTTCCAGGTGACTACTGCCTCCCAAGATTGTAGGAATGCAGAGCGATTGCAATATATTTCAGGCATCGCTTTGGAATGAATTTCGGTTTCCATCACACAGATTGATTATGACACACCATTCATATAGAAGGGGAAAAAATATTTTGAAGTTGCGCTTAGTTTCAACAAGCCTCACCTCTCCAATCCAGGAACAGCAGCACGAGAAGCCAAGGCAGCAGGGCCGCTACTCCGCCTCGACAGTCTTCTTGGGCTCTGCGAACCAGAGAAGAAGCAGCAACCAAATAAACCTACAGATCATGCCGGCCAAAGGGTAAGACGAGGCATGGAGGGATTCGGACCGTGGAACTCGGGCGGGCGGGCATCCTTGCCCCAACCCACGCCGCGGGTAGCCTCTAGGTACTGGTCGACGAGGTGGCGGCACTTCTGGTGGTGGTTGATGCCCTCGATGCGGTAGCACCAGCGGAGGCGCTCCCGGATGATCTTGGCGGTCTCGATCTGGATCCATTTCTCCCGCACCAGGTATTCCCGGTGCTCCAGCATAGCCACCGGGTCCCCATACGGGTTCTTCGGGTCGAAATTATCTGGCGGCTGCTCGTCGAACTCAACCTTCGCCTTGCGCACCATCTTCTCCGATCGCCGCCGCCGACGACGCCGCTCGCCCGGCCCTTCGATTCGGTTGGGGGATGGATTGGTGTGCTTCGCTCCGTCGGACGGGAGACGGACGGGACACGAAGCTGTTGGGGTCGATGAGTCCATTATGCGAACCAGGCCTGTGGGCTGTTACTGACCAGAGTCGGCCCAACAGAATAATTAGTGTCGGGCCAACGGAATGAAGCGTAGGTGGGCCAAGAGACCAAAGCTTCTGTCGCCGTTTCCCGAGATCGCCAGGCGGCGTCGGTTTCCACGGATATTTAAAGACAAGGGTGGTTAACGCGCTTCGTCGTGTCGGCTATTGGTATTATTGTTAAAGTCTTATAAATGTCTATGTTCTGTTGTGTATAGACTTACAGAAAACTTGACCGGCCTAAACAGTACAAATGTGTTTAGTTTTTACCCTATAAAATTGTCACTTATTACATCGGATGTTTTGACCTTACATAGAGTATTAAATATAGACTAAAAAATAACTAATTACATAAATTCAAAATAATTTGCGAGATTACTAATTTCTTAAGCCTAATAAATTTATGTTTTGATAATATAGTGTTACATTAAATATTTGATAATTATTAATAATTAGACTTATAAATTCGCCTCACGAATTATTCTCCACTTATGCAATTAGTTTTGTTAATAGTATTTAATACTCTAAATTAGTGTTAAACACCTGATATGTCATCCCAAAAATTTTTAACTTGGAACTAAACAATCTCTAAATATATCAGTCACTATACCGGCATACGACCTACTCAAAAAGATATTTATATGTCGTGTCAAAGACATTGACCGTATAAGCATAAAACACACGCAAGTATTGGGAGGACGTCATCCCACAATTAGAGTTTGTATTATTAGACGCACTATCGTAGCACTGGTTTTTAATAGAAAATATACCTACAAAAATCTTAAAAAAAATAAAAAAGTAAAAGGAAAGGAAAAAAAAGAAAAAAAGCAAAAAAAAACTACAGTAACCCAACCCGCGAGAGGGCGCCAATCCTCCCGCGGGTAGAGATTAGAATATTTGCCCTCCTTACGGATGGCTCATACCCAGTTGCCCCTCTTATAATGACACATAAAACATTTGCCCCAATCCTCAATCTGGTGCTATATTTTTGCCCATTTTGCCTTCGTGGTTCTTCAACTCAGCATGTCAAGCTGGATGTGGCATGAGAAAAGATATCTCTATCCCTTCCTCTATTTCTTACGTGTCGCCTTGACCACCGCCCGACACCATCTCTGGATGCCTGTGGTTGCTCCCCCACGCCTCCCCGTGGCTGCTCCTCACCGTGGGGCGCCGTCGTGGCACCGTGGGCCGCCGCCGTGGACAGGGGAGTGGCAGAGGTCGCAGTTTGGAGGAGTGATGGTGACGGACCAGGATGACAGAGATATCATCAGAAGATGATTACACCGACTAACCGTGGGCGACACAGGAGATCCAAAGACTTGATACGAAGTGTACATGGATTAGGACTCTCATTGTAACTTAGTCAAGTTCTTAAAGGAAGTCTTGTAATTAGAAAAGGACTCCTCTGTTGTAACCGACTAGGACTCGGTATACGCCATGCTTCACCCGGATATATAAGGGAAAGCGGGCGTCGATCCCTATCATTGAATCTTGAATCATAACACAAGGCACACGCCGCACTGGACGTAAGGTATTACACTATTAAGCAGCCTGAACCAGTATAAATCACTATCGTTGCGTACTCGCCGAGTTCTACGAACGCCGATCCTCACCGAACAAATCGTCTGAGATCCCTCAAGACGAGTTGCCGGTTAACAAACACCGACAGCTGGCGCGCCAGGCAGGGGCTCTCGGTGATTCCGCAATCAAGAGCTCGACGAACCACTTCAAACATGTTCTCGGCGAGATCAATTTTTGTTTTTGGCTCGTGGACTTGCATCGCGGATGATCAAGGGAAACTACACCGACAACTTCAAACTGAATCAGAAGCGCAAGCCACGCCAAAGACAGATCACCTCACCCGGGACCTAGCAAACCTCACAATCCAAGAATCGCAAGAATCGGGAGACCAGGCAGAGTCATCCGACTCCTACTCGGATACAAATTTCCGATCCAGGAAGGACTCGGATTCCACGTATCATATCCCCTTTGGATTTGAAAGGACCGAATCAGCCTAGAGGGGGGGGGGGGGGTGAATAGGTGATTTTTGACTGTCTGAAACTTCACAAACTATAAGATGTAGTTAGATAGCAACCGGAGAGGCCGGTTTGTTTGGGTAGGTACTACCGGGTGTGAAACACCGGTACTACCAACACAAACAAATGGCACAACCGGGATCTAAAAGAAACTACAAATCCGATGAAAGTAAGCTATGAAGATAAAATGTAACACCTCTGGTGTTTAATAAGTAATTAACCTAACATGTCATCATCATTAGTCTTTAATCATTCTTGCCATGCATTTAAGTTTGCTTAATTTTTGTGTAGATCTTGTTCAGTTAAGTGTTTTGATGCTGTGTTATGAGGACCAAAATTCAAAAATCAAAATAAAATTTAAATTCCTTTTGAAAACCCACCCCAATTTCCAAACTCTAGTTTTACCCCTTTTTCTAAATTCAAAAGTTGTTCAAAATTTGAAGTTGGTCCTTTAGCAAAGTTGTAGATCTCAAATTCTAAACAACTTGGTGTTTTGAGTTTTCTTTGTGCAGTTCAAAGTTTAGGAGTAATTTTCAAGATTTCAAAAGAAGAATAGGTTTTCACTGTGCACAGCTGGAGGACCCCTACCTCATCCTCACCCGACCCCTACCTCTTTTTGCCCGGACCCCCACCATCCTTTTGCCCGGACCCCCATCGTCCTTTTGCCCGGACCCCCACCGTCCTTTTGCCCGGACCCCCACCGTCCTTTTGCCCGGACCCCCACCGTCCTCTTGCCCGGACCCCCACCGTCCTCTTCGCCCGGACCCCCACCGTCCTTCGCCCGGACCCCGGCATCACCCCGCGCCTATAAAAGCCACCAAGCTCCCCATTGCCACCACCACACTTCCTTCCTCGCCAACCCAAGCCATCAGGCAGCCCCAGCGCCCGCCAAGGCCGCCACTGCCTTCGCCTTGAGCTTCTCCACCTTCCCAAGCCACCAATTTCACACCCTCCGTCCTTTCCTTCGCCGGCGCAGCGACTCCCCTCCAACTCCGGCGAATCGCTCGAGCCTCACCCTCGAGCCAACCTTCCAGCCACCCTCGAACCGCACACCCTCGAGCGTCCCCTCGAGCCACATCCCTCGAGCCGCATCTCTCGAACATGCCAAGGCCAGCCTCGAGCCTCACCCTCGAGCGTCCCCTCGAGCCTCACCCTCGAGCACACCTGCGAACCGCGCCCCCTCGAAGCAGCCGAGCCCCACCCTCAGCCTCGGACGAATCGCAGCCACCCTTGGACTGAGCCTCGAGCACGCCGAGGCTACCCTCGAGAGGTTAGCCGAGCCTCCGCCGAGGCCTCGCCACCATCGAGCTCCGAGCTCCCGCCTCCGACCCTTGCACCGCCTCGCCGAGCCTCGTTTCCAACTCCTGGTGAGCCGCGAAGCTATCCCCACCCACCCTCTGCCTTCCCAGCCGAGACCTCGAGCGACCGGTCCGCTGTCCGCCTTACAGGCAAGCGCGCCGAGCCTCGAGAGAAGCACAGTTTTCCTTTTCTTTTAAAATATGAATAGTGTTTTGTTTTCTTCTTTTTGTGAGGTTTAATCTATTATTCTAAAAATCTTGAGATAAATGTTGTGTGTTCCTTGCTCTGTGTAGTATTTTAGAAAATAAGAAACTCTACTTTTCTGCAAAGTTTAAAATATGAAAAATCCTCCTTTTAATTAATAAATGGATAGTTTTAGGTTTTTAGTAAAACATGTATAGCTCCAAAGGTCATGAAATTTGTTTTGTCATCTATTTACACCATGATGAACCTATGAGATTAATTTGGTAAATTTTGGGATAACTGTATAAAATGATCTTTTAAAATAAATTAGGAAAAACAGAAAAGTAATCATGGTGTGACCTTTTGGATTGTTTGCTGTTCATAGACCCCACCCCTCTGGTCTATGATGATTGTGATGTCTTGTAATGTTTTGTAAATAATACTTAATAAGTTTGTTTAATCTTGCTTAAAAAGATAAAGATAATTAATCTTTATGTCTATCCTAGAAGTTACTCACATGTTAGAAAGTTGTACTCTAGAATCAGTAGTCTTGTCCTGCACCTTAGCATGCATTCCATGACATCATGTTAAAGCATACATCATTTATCCACGTGTAGTATCCAAGAGTGTTGAAGTCGTGTTGATCAAGCTCTGGTGTTCACCATTGTCGAACGAGCCTTGGAGGAGGGTTCTTGTTGGACAGGCTTCGTCGAAAAAGACTTAACTTCAAGCAGCAAACGAACTAACTTGTGTCAATCTTTCTTGGATCTTATCTTCCCTGCAACGAAGGCAAGCCCCGGTGCATTTAACCCTTCCTTGGATTTATAAAATGTTTTCCTTAAATGCTTTTGAGTTAAACTACTGCATTAGGTTATAGGAGTTGTGTGATGACCTATTACCTGCATTATTTACCTCCACCAGAAGATCCACCAGCCCTGCTTTAAAATTATTTGCAAAATGCTTAGTGATGCTATACTATAGATTTGCAATAAAATGCCATTTTCAAAAGTGTGATCACTAAAAGAATCTTTATGGGAATTTGGCTTTACTTCCCGTTCGATGACTGCTTGCCTAGCTAGCATGTGGTCATTGTCGAGAAGAGGTTGTCCGCGCATACGGTGCCGTCATGTTGTAGTCCGGGACTCAACAGTTGACACCGACCGGGACAGGGTTGAAAAACTGACAGGACTATTACGCTTGGGTGAGATATAACCAAGGTGTAGTTCTGGCTGGAAAATTAGGGACCATCCGTATGGGGGCCTGCTGGCCAAGACTTGCAACTATTCACATACTACGGAAAGCTCTGGCTCCGAGGAATCCTTTATTGGACCGACAACCGCGCACTGGAGTGGAGAGATGGCGGAAGTAGCATGTACCCACGTGGTCGTCGTACCTGGATAGGAGTGGTGTACTGTACTTCCGGGTGGCGTAGGACCGGGCCCAATCTTGGAGGAATCGTGGTAGACGAGTTGGCATATGCAAGCTTGGGTGCTACATATGCAGTGTGGATAGGGATCCTCAGCTGAGTATTATTTATCCGGATTAACGTTGCTCCTCGGTTATGGAGACTTGGTCACTGACTGTCAACGGAGAGTGGTTCTCAACTAGGTATGTTTTGAAATGTAAAATGAATCATGGACAATGAAGAATTGAGAAATGCTTGAATCTTTCCAAAATAAACAAGGTTTACAAAAATGCTTTTTCTGCAAAATACTTAAGCCTTACCTTGACTACCCTAAGCCTTTCATTCCTGAGTCTTCTCCCTTTTTCTTTAGTCGGGTAGTCTTGTTGAGTACCCCAGTACTCAGGGTTTGTTAATCCCCTGTTGCAGGTTTCTATTAGGTGGTGTTGATCATGATCATGTCAGTGGGCTTGACGTGATCTGGTTGTTCCTCTTCTCCAACTTAGGTACTCCGCCTAAGTGTGGTTCTGTCATACTACTCTACTTCCGCAATACCAGTTATTTTTATGTAAAAAGTAACATCTTCATAATTTGTAAAGTTTATCTATCTTGCTTCCGCACTCCGATGGTATTTTGTATCAACTGTTGTAATGTTGTAATTATTCCAACCTTCATGATGATGGTCCTGTGGCTCGTGAGTAATTCGGGGTCCTCTCGGGGACACCCGACGGATCTTTCCAGTAACGTGTTTCATTTGCACAGTCATTGGGCTCCCTATGACGATGACGTGTGCAAGTGGGCCACATTATTGGGCGGTTCCGTCACATAAAACAAGTTTCTAGCCAACTTTCCGAAGAATAATTTATGGTAAAACTCCTCTCACGAAACCTTGGTTGCTCCCCTTGATGTAGATCGAGCCTTCCAACCTAAGAACGAGATAGGGATAGGAAGAACACGAAGAACACAATAACAAGAGAAGTAGAGAAAATAGGGACAACAACAACAAGCACACGGACACAAGATTATCCCGAGGTTCGGCCAATCCACTAAGGAGTACCTACTTCCTCGTTGTTGAGGTGACCACAAAGGTCGGAGTCTATTTCACCTCCTCGCCTCACTCAAGCAACCACAAAGGCTACGAGAGTATCTCTACTAGAAATCTCAGGGTAATACAAACGCTTCGGGGAGCCCTCACAAGTAAATCAATACGGGCTACCACGAAGAACACCTAACCGGCTAGAGCTCAAAGAGCTCAAGAGTAAAAGACACAAAACAAGCCGGCAAGATGGAAACCAAGTGCTCAAGTTGAAGATTGATGCTTCCCACTCTCGAATCTCACTTCCCTAGCTCAAATCTCGCAGGGGAATGAATCTAGGAGCAAAGGGGAGAGAGAGGGGTGAGTCAATGCTTGGAGAGAGTTTGTCTAGAGTTAGGTCAGTAATAAGTGTATCGTGTAAGTCCGTGACCATGAAAAGTGGAGAGGGGAGGCATTTATACTCCCTCAGTCCCGAGGCTGGTCGGTACCCCACCGACCACCCATGGTCGGTACCACCGACCATGTCACAACGGTCGCATACACCAGATCTGGTCAAACTGACAAGCACCGGCCCAAGGTCGGAACCACCGAGGCCGGTGGTACCGAGGTAATGGCGGTACCACCGCCAGGCCAAAACAAGCTCGAACAGAGCAACTCAGTTAGGGACTCGGTCCCTCGGAAACTACCGCCCGAGGGTCGGTACCTCCGAGGTCGGTTGTACCGAGGTAATGGCGGTACCACCGCCAAGTCAAGGCTAGTCAGTCCAGAGAGCCCTGAAAAACTTTCAACCACCGAACCTGGGTCGGTGCTTCCGAGTTATGGCGGTACCACCGGCACCGCCAAGTCATATTCAACACAACACAGAGAGCCTCGCAAAGCCAAGTTACCACCGACCTCCGTCGGTACCTCCGATCCCGGTGGTACCGAGGTTTGGCGGTACCAGGCCAGACCTTCCTTTTCAATTCTACACAGGGAGCTCTGCAAACTTGGTTACCACCGGCCTTGCGTCGGTAGCACCGGGGGCGGTACTACCGAAGTAATGGCGGTACTACCGCCATGCCAAAAACAGCGCGAACAGAGAGCCTTGCAAAATTGGAAACTACCCGGCCATGGTCGGTAGCACAGCAGCGGGCGGTACTACCGAGGTAATGGCGGTACCACCGCTAGGTCAAAAACAACTCTATCCAGAGAGGGTTGCAAACCAGGTTACTACCGACCTTGCGTCGGTACCACCGCGGGCGGTAGTACCGAGGTTATGGCGGTACTACCGCCAGGTCATTTTTGACCAACACGGAGAGGGTGTTTGAGCGCTGCGCAGAGAAGCCGTGGTCGGTACCACCGACCACCACCATGGTCGGTACCACCGACCATATGATTTACCATCTACGTGTTCGTGATTGTGCGGTGTCTCTCAAGCTAACTAAGGTTAGTCGATTTGAGCACTTTTCTCCACATCTAGCCAACTTACTTTGTGACCCTCTTCATAGTCCGGCTTACCTATAACTCAAGTTGAAAATTGAAATTTTAAACTACCACTTGAGCTAGGCATCTTTTGTCCAAAATATATCCTACGTGCTTTGTTCACGATTTTCAACGTTTCAAATCTTTCAAAGGACTAACACCTGCATACATGCTTTTATAAACTGGTTAGTCCCTAATTTGATTGTCATTAATTAGCCAAAACCCACATTGGGGGCGAATGCACTTTCAAACTCCCCCTTTTGGTAATTGATGACAACCAACTTAGGCTTACAATTAGGGATAGAAAGAATTGAAGCTTTTGAATTCCAAAATTTAGTTGAAGCTCCCCCTTAGTGTATGCTTTGGATATTAATTTCAAACCTTGATTAGAAAGCAAGGTTGCATACACAAGAACAAGAGCTCCCTCTAAATTTTGCAATCCGTGGGGTGCCTAAGTGTGTGACAACATCAAATATATCAATTTGTGATGCATAAACGGTATGACATGGTGATACACATAACAATGTAATAAAAGCGAATGGCTATTGAAGAAAGAAATAACTCAAATCACATAGCCATATCGAAAACAACAATCACCATGACAAGAGCATCAATAACGAGGATGAACCAAGCATGAATATAACAATAAGCATAAAAGTTTTACATCCTCAGCATATCACAAATAAAATGTAGCATACCATACTTAGTCTCAAAGATTACCCTTTCTTACAGCTATTACAACAAGATAAGCCTAACACTCCCCCTTTGGCATCAAGTACCAAGCGGGTAGGCCAAGATAAGCAAAGAATCAATAATAGCTGCTAGAAGATCCATCATGATAAGAGCCCCCGAAGAGAGAGGAATAGGCACTCTCTCCAACGTCACCACCAGGGAAGGATGAAGGAGCCGAAGAATCAGGTGGTGGTGTAGAGTCGCGAGGACCACCACTCCTAGCTGGATCGGCGTCGGGGCCAGCAAAGCCCATGTACGAGCCTCCACCCCCTCCTTGATACGATGTGGACCCGCCAGCAAAGGACGTGCCCATACCATAGTCAGGGAAGAAGGAATGAGGCTGGTACTGAGGTGGTGGCGGAGGATAGAACTGATGGGGCGGATACAGCATGGAGCTGTACAAACCCGCCTCACCACCACCTGAAACTGGGCTGCTGTTTGGCCTGCTGCTGGGGCTGCTGCTGGGGGTGCTGCTGGGGGAGACCACCACCACCATCATCATCATTATCATCACCACTCCGGGCCTGAGCATCGTACTCAGCAAACGGATCTGGATGGGGTCGGACCGGAGAGCGCGGAGGAAGACCGAGATGCTGACGCACCTCCTGCTGATGTCGCTCGTCACGATCGGCCCGATAGCACATCCACTCAAAGATCTTGCCAAGGGCGGAGCGAAGACCGCCACCCCTACGCCTCTCACGACGCGGAGGAGGAGCGGTAGCATGGGGAACATCTCCACCCGGCTGAGCCTCGCCAGGTGCTGCTGCATCTGCTGGGACCTCACCACCTTCATCAACTTTTCTTTGTCCTTGGAAGGAGCCGAGGTGAACTTGCGAACACTGTACTCCTTCATGGTGCGATCATACTCGAAGGTGGCGCCAACCACATGCTCAATGATATGCATAAGATATGGAGCATATGGCAAGGCCTTGTGAGGATCATTGTAAACATCGGAGATTTTCTGCCACAGAAAGTGAGAGATGCTAAACCGTCCATCTGGCAGAGCAAAGCGGACGAGGATCTTGGCAGCATCATCTCTCAAGTTGTCCTGGTCACCAACTTTAGGATCCAGAGTTAGGCGCATCAGGTTGTTGAGCACATAGTAGGCAGGCTTCAGGCCTTGGACCTGAAGGTTGCCTCGGCACCATCCATGTAGACACCTGAGCTCTGCAACTGCTCTAAGTACATACCCCTACCCTCCATACATCTCTGAAAGACGAGGGGCATCTCTGTCCACATGATCGAAGCAGCCCAACAACCGAGCAAAAGTGACGAAGGCACCATCTGTAGTGAACCTCTTGGGTCATCCAATGCAGCACGCGAGCTTCCTTATCCAATGAACAAGTGGCCCAAAACTGACAGAGAATCTCCTGGTTGTAGCTGCGCTCACCAGAGATCAACCCCAAGATCCTCCACTCCTCAAGCCTCTGCACCAAAGACTGAATCTCATCTGAGTCTTGTCTGTCACGGAGCGGATAACTAACCGCTTTGTGCTCAAAAAGAGGGGGATGGCCCTTAGCACAGAAACCCTTCCAGAGGACTGACACATAGTAGTCCTGCTGGAATCTTGACCAGAACCTCCGATCAACTGAGCATCTCTGATAAACAATAGGGGTTCTCCTCACGCTGCCTTCTCATCAAGCTACCGCGCTTTCTATTGGAGTAATCCATGGGATTTCCAAGAAGAGCGGGAGGAACGGCGGGCATGATAGCTTCGGCGTCAGGGTGCATGTCAAAAGCCCGGTTGATTAGCATCAACCCTGAAGACCGAGGGGATGCCGGTCCAAATTGAGGATCGAGGGCGACCCTCACGATCGAGACCAGCTGAAGGCACTCCTCCCACAATGACGCTGTGAAGCGTCCCGCCGGACCAGCGACAGGGGCGGAGAAGGCTGGGAGGAGGAGGAGCAGCATGCCCACTGCCACGGGCATGACCCTCCCGCTCGCCCTTGCGCTATCCACTCTGCGACGACCCGTAAGGCCCCCGCGGACGAGCGTCCACGGACCTGACGAGAGGAGTCATCCATACTCCCAGACCGACCACGGCGCCCGGGATTGCGACGCGGCGGCTCCCCTTGCGCATGACCACCTTGCTCCAAGGCGGCATAATCCTCATCATCATCACTAGGGGAACGAGCACGAGAGGGCCTCCGGCTCATCTAGACAAGATAGCATAACCAACATGAGACAAAGATGAGGAACGATTACTTCAAAGGATGTAGCAAATAAGACGATCGAAATCGGAAGGAGAACGGCTCGCTGCGCGCGCGCGGTACTACCGACCCCTGGGGGCGGTACTACCGACCGCACAGCAGCGTGCGGTTTCCTTCAGTCCAATCTACCAAATCGCTATGAACTTGCTAACCATACATCCTAGAAGCATCTTCATACTAGATAGAACAATCCTACTAAAGGAATCGACCTAGAACAAAGTACATTGAGAGATCGGGCATGAACACCCTAGTACCTTGCTACTTGAAAAGAGGTCGAAATCCAATGAAGGAGGAAACTTCGGGCTTCAAGAACACCACCAAGACGATCTCCACGCTCCAAAGCAACTTTCCACCGAGGGATTTGGATTTGGATGGAGGAGGAAGAGATCGAAGAGAAGAAGTTACGGTGGCTAGAACGGGCTCGGAAGATGGCGCAAGAAGACAGGACTGGTGGCGGCGCGGTCCAAAGAGATTGACTAGGGTTGGAAAAATTCACCGCGCCCCTTTTTATACTCGGAGGAACCGGTCGTGGAACCGCCCTAGGGGCCGGTACTACCGCCGTCGGTAGTACCGACACAATGGCGGTACCACCGACAGGCAGAAAAACAGAGGATCCAGAGAGGTTTCCAGGAGTACTTTGCGTGGTATACTACACACTTCAAATATGTCCAGATTTCATAGATCAATACATAGCTATGGACACAAGTGAAACATGCAAAATAGATTTTGAATCACATACAATATTTGTCAAAAGCATTTGTTTAGGTTTCTAGGTGAAACAAATATGTGCAAGTCATCAAGCCACGTTACGAGAATCAATGATATTTAGTTCACTCTCAAAGCACAAAATCTTGACTCATCTAAAGGCTTTGTGAAGATATCGGCTAGTTGTTTTTTTCGTCTCACATGGCGTATTGCGATATCTCCTTGGCTTCATGGTCTCTCAAGAAATGGTGTCGGATTCTATTGTTTTTGTGCGAGAGTGGTTACGGGATTGTTTGCTAGTTTGATAGCACTCTCATTGTCACACAAAAGTGGAATTTTGTTTGCTCACATCCGAAGTCCTTTAGAGTTTGCTTTATCCAAAGTAGTTGAGCATAGCAAGCGCCGGCCGCCACATACTCTGGCTTCGGCGGTGGATAGGGCAACACTATTTTTGTTTCTTAGAACTCCATGACACCAAAGACCTCCCAATAATGGGCAAGTCCCGGTAGTGCTCTTTCGATCTACCTTGCAACCGCATAGTCCGAATCAGAATAGCCAGTAGATCGAAAGTGGAGCCCTGGGATACCACAAGCCAGATTCGGATGTGCACTAAGTATCAAAAATTCTCTTAACGGCCATAATATGACATTCTTTCGGATTAGCTTGAAACCTTGCACACATGCACACACTAAGCATAATATCGGGCCTATATGCACAAAGGTAAAGTAATGAACCGATCATAGAGCGATATACCTTTTGGTCCACTGACTTACCATCCACATTTAGATCAAGATGTCCATTGGTAGGCATAGGGGTCTTGATGGGTTTGGCCTTGTCCATCTCAAACTTCTTAGCATGTCTCTTGTATACTTGGTTTGACTGATGAACGTGCCAATCCTTGAGTTGCTTGATTTTGAATCCAAGAAAGTACTTCAACTCACCCATCTGGACATCTCGAACCTTTTGGTCATGATCCTACTAAATTCCTCACAAAAAGACACATTAGTACTACCAAATATTATGTCATCGACATATATTGGCACACAAGATATCATTATCAACTTGCGAGTAAATAAAGTAGCATCGGCCCTTCCTATCTCAAAACCCTTTTTGAGTAGGAAGTCCTTAAGACAATCATACCAAGCTCTAGGGGCTTGTTTAAGCCCATAGAGCGCCTTGTCGAGCTTGTAGACGTGGTTGGGAAACTTTGGGTCCTCAAAACCTGGTGGTTGCTCCACATAGACCAATTCGGAGAGGGGGCCGTTGAGGAATGCACTTTTCACATCCATTTGGTATAGCTTGAAATCATGGTGAGTAGCAAAGGCAAGTAATATACAATTTGACTCGAGCCTAGCTACAGGTGCATAGGTTTCCCCGAAATCCAAACCTTCGATTTGAGTGAAACCTTGAGCCACCAACCGTGCTTTGTTCCTTGTCACCACGCCATGCTCGTCTTGCTTGTTGCGGAAGACCCATTTGGTTCCTATCACATTTTGCTTGGGCCTTTCACCAAGGACCAGACTTCATTCCTGGTGAAGTTGTTCAGCTCTTCTTGCATAGCCATCACCCAGTCCGATCGTCAAGTGCTTCTTCCACCCTAAGAGGTTCCAAAGAGGAGACAAACAAGTAATGTTCACAAAATTTGCTAAACGAGCACGTGTCGTTACCCACGTCGTATGCTCCCCAATATGTTGTCAACGGGATGATCCCGTTGAATTGTATGATGAACTCTTGGTGTGGCACAGGTGATCTTCGTTGGATGGGTCCATCTTCATCATCTTCATCGTATGCATTGATGTCCCCATCTTCTTGTCGGACTTCATGTTGAGCTCGTGTTTGATCATCAACTTGGTGTATCACTTGAACATCATCACACTACCACCATTCGGAGTTGCGGAAGCTTCATCATGCGCATTTGGATGCACATGATGGATATGAGAATCTTGTGGAGTGTGTGATGGTTCATCTTCATCATCTTGTATTTCAACGGGCCTTACATCACCGGTTGCAAGCTTCTTGATAGCTTCGGATGGAGGCTCGTTATTACTACAAGCCATCATTGACTTGCTCCTTTTGAGAGCCGTCGGATTCATCAAAAGTCACGTCTACCGTTAACTCAATAGTGCCGGTGGCATTATTGAAATACGGTAGCCATGTTCGTTAGTACCATAACCAAGTAGAAAGCCTTCGTGTACCTTAGTGCAAACTTTGAACTTTTGGCCCTTTTGTTAAGTATGAAACACTTGCAGCCAAAAACTCGAAAGTAATGCACCTTTGGTTTTACCGGTTAGAAGCTCATATGGCGTCTTCCCTTTTAGCTTGTGAAGGTAGAGGCGTTGATTGCATGACACGCCGTGTTCATTGCCTCCGCCCAAAATCCATGGGAAGTCTTGTACTCATCCAACATAGATCTTGCAGCTTCAACAAGAGTTCTATTCTCCTTTCCACAACCCCATTTTGTTGGGGTATATGGAACAGAACTCATGCTTGATCCCTTCTTCATCAAGATACTCTTCTATGTTGGTGTTCCTAAACTCGGTCCCGTTGTCGCTTCTCACTTTCTTCTTGATTTGATGTCGAACTCATTTTGTGCTCTTCTAGCAAACTTCTTGAAGATACCTTGCGTTTCGCTTTTGTCTGCTAAAAAGAACACCCAAGTGAAACAAGAATAGTCATCAACAATAACGAAACCGTATTTGTTAACCGCCGATGCTTATAAGCAATGGGTCCGATGAGATCCATATGCAGTAGCTCCAATGGTCTTGTGGTCGACACAATGTTCTTGATTGGATGTTTGCTCCTACTTGCTTTCCGGCTTGGCACGCACTGCAAATCCTATCTTTCTCAAAAGAAACATTGGTTAGTCCAAGGATGTGCCCTTCTCTTTGAAGTTGGGCCAAGTCCTCATCCAAACATGAGCTAGTCGGCGATGCCAAAGCAACCCATGCTAGATTTTGCCATTAGACATGTTGTAGGCTCTACCTTACTAGTTGAGAAGTCAACTAAGTAAAATTTTCCCTTCAACACGCCTTTAAATGCAATAGAGGAATCCCTTCTTCTAGAGCGGTCACACCCTTATCCGTAAAGAGACAATCGTAACCCATTTCACAAAGTTGAGAAACGGATAACAATTGTAACTCAACGAATGCACAAGTAATACATTAGATATGAATTGTCAGTTGAGATAGCAATTTTACCCAAACCAAGCACTTCTCCTTTACCATTGTCACCAAACACAATGTTGTTGCATGAGTCGTTGCTTGGTTGAAAGGAGGAGAACATATCTTTTTGCCCCGGTCATATGATTGGTGCATCCACTATCCAACCCCAACTTGATCCACCGGAGGCATATTCCTACAAACAAGTTTATGTTCTAGATTTAGGTACCCAAACGAGATTGGGTCCTGGGGGTTAGTCACATAAGCTTTTGGTACCCAAACATTTCTCATAATTTCCCTCTTCTTGAGGGCACCAACATACTTGACAACTATTTTGCCATCATCACCCCAACAACACAATAATCACATGTATAGCTTCTTGATATGGGCTTTTGTTGCTTGAGGGCCTCCACTTGCTTCTCCTTGTTGATCTTACCATTAGCAAGTGGAGCCTTTGGATTGGCACCTTGTTGGCCTTGTTCATTAGGTCAAAGAGAGGAACCCCTTTGTTAAAGTTAACAAAAGGTACCCCATTGACCATCTTTCTACCGTTGGCCTTACCACCATACCTATTGTACCCAATTCCATCCTTGATGGATGGGGCCTTGCGGTCTTGAGGATATCTTTTGGTTGTTGCACCTTACACTTGCAACCATTCCTCAAGATCATGTTCAACCTATGATTTCTTTGTCTTTCTTTTCTAGCTCAACAAGGTTAGTTGCACAAGCATTTATATCATGTTTATAGCATCTTTTGCAACCATTACTAGTTGAGGCATTAGAGCCATCGAATCCTTAGAAGAGGTTGAGAGGTGCTATTCCAAAGAGTGTTATAGCTTAGTTCAAGAGTTTGATATTTATTTTGAGAGCTTGTGAGGCTCTCTTGAACCATGCTAACCTCATTCTTTAGGCTTGCAATTGAGTCATTGCTCATGGAACACTCCTTAGCCAACTTCTTCTTGTTGGAGTCATTGGCTAAGGATAGTTCCACGGTCAATTCTCAAACCTTCCTCTTCTCCTCGCAAGAGGCTTCCAATGCACGGTTCTTTTCTCTCTCTTGAGAGATCAAGTCCCCTTGCATTGCAAGACTCTCATTCCGACTCTCTAATTTAGTGAGCAATTTTATGATTTTAGCTCCACCTTTCTTTCCAAACTTTCTAATTAAACTAAGCTCAAATTCATCCATATCATCATCACTACATTCATCACTAGAACAAGTAGGAGAGTTAGGTGATACCTTCTCATTCTTAGCCATGAAGCAAGAATGAGTGAAGTCTCCTCGTCGTCGGAGAGGTTCTCGAACAAGCGTGACGAAGCTGTCGATGTAGCCATGTTGGAGAAGAGACTTGGAGAAGAGTCTTGTGTATGGCGATGTTGGCCGCTCCCTTCTCCTTCTCCTTGCTCTTGCTCTTCTCTTCATCACTTGAGTCATCTTCCGAGAACACTCCTCACCAAGATGAGCTTCACCAACTCTTCTTCTTCTATGCTTCTTGTCATCACTCTTGCTATACTTGTTCTTGTTCTTCTTTTGTGGACAATCGGCAATGAAATGATCATCCGCTCCACACTCATAGCAATTCTCTTCTTTGACTTCTTGAAGTAACCACCTTTGCCCTTCTTGTGCATCTTCTTTCTCATGAATCTTCTAAAGTTCTTCACAATAAGGGCCAACTCATCATCGGAGTCTTCACTTCCTTCGCTTGAAGAGTCATCTCGAGCCTTGCTTCCTTCTCTCTTGATTAGCCTTGAGTGCTACCACCTTTTTGTGGCTTGCCTCTTGTTCTCTATATCTTCATCATCCAAGATTTCATGATGCTTTATCTTGGCAGCATCTCATGAGGTCCCATGCTCTCATAGTTAGGTCTCTCCATGATGATTGATGCAAGGTTCTTGTCCTCTTTCTATATGCTCTTAATAGCTTTCTTCCAGCTGAGTAGTCATCCCACTTTGTGTCTCCGAGTGCTCTAATCTGATTTACCACACGTCATGATCTGTCAAACATTTGTTGAGTGGTCTCATTTTTCTGATTGCAAAGTTCTCAATCTTTCCATGAAGAAGCTCTATGTTGCACTTCCTCACACTCGCATCACCCTCATATGATATACTGAGTGTATCCCAAATCTTCTTGGCATTCTCCATTCCTGTACCTTGTTGCTTTCTTTAGCTTTAGGCATGATGAATCAATGATGCGGCTTGAACATTTTGTTGAAACTCAAACACAATCATTGTCGGTGAACTCTTGACCTTCAACATGACTTGGTCCATTTTCACAATCTCCCAACTCTTGCAGCAAGAAGGTGTAGCTTTCATCTTGTGTGCCCAATCATTGTAGTTGATTCCATCAAAGGCAGATGGCTTGCCTAGATGGACGCTAGGCAAGTGCATGACCTTTCCCATATGGCTATAGTCATAGTGCACTCTAGTGAACTCGGTGTCTTTCTTGCCTTTCTCTTCATCTTCCTTCTTCTTGTCATCCTGAGCGGCTGATTTCCACCGCTTCCGGATGCTTCGGCTTTGCTTTCCAAAGCTCGCCTCAAAATCTCCATCTCATCTTTCATTCTCTCTCACTCATCTTCATGCTTCTTGCTTGATCTTGAACTATCTGAGCAGTACCCCTTCTTGACAATCTCATCAAGCTGTTCTTGACTTATGGTAGACATGATTCTCCCTTACCGGTGAAGCGCTAACACAAGGGTTAGGCTCCGATCCAATTGAAAGGACCGAATCAGCCTAGAGGGGGGTGAATAGGTGATTTTTGACTGTCTGAAACTTCACAAACTATAAGATGTAGTTAGATAGCACCGGAGAGGCCGGTTTGTTTGGGTAGGTACTACCGGGTGTGAAACACCGGTACTACCAACACAAACAAACGGCACAACCGGGATCCTAAAAGAAACTAACAAATCCGATGAAAGTAAGCTATGAAGATAAAACAAGTTTCTAGCCAACTTTCCGAAGAATAATTTATGGAAACTACTCTCACGCAACCTTGGTTGCTCCCCTTGATGTAGATCGAGCCTTCCCAACCTAAGAACGAGATAGGGATAGGAAGAACACGAAGAACACAATAACAAGAGAAGTAGAGAAAATAGGGACAAACAACAACAAGCACACGGGACACAAGATTTATCCCGAGGTTCGGCCAATCCACTAAGAGTACCTACTTCCTCGTTGTTGAGGTGACCACAAAGGTCGGAGTCTATTTCACCTCCTCGCCTCACTCAAGCAACCCAAAGGCTACGACGAGTATCTCTACTAGAAACTCAGTCAGGGTAATACAAACGCTTCGGGGAGCCCTCACAAAAATCAATACGGGCTACCCACGAAGAACACCTACGGCTAGAGCTCAAAGAGCTCAAAGTAAAGACACAAAACAAGCCGGCAAGATGGAAACCAAGTGCTCCAGTTGAAGATTGATGCTTCCCCACTCTCGAATCTCACTTCCCTAGCTCAATCTCGCAGGGGAGAAAATCTAGGAGCAAAGGGGAGAGAGAGGGGGAGTCAATGCTTGGAGAGAGTTGTCTAGAGTTAGGTCAGTAATAAGTGTATCGTGTAAGTCCGTGACCATGAAAATGGAGAGGGGAGGCATTTATACTCCCTCAGTCCCGAGGCTGGTCGGTACCACCGACCACCCATGGTCGGTACCACCGACCATGTCACAACGGTCGCATACACCCAGATCTGGTCAAACTGACAAGCACCGCCCAAGGTCGGAACCACCGAGGCCGGTGGTACCGAGGTAATGGCGGTACCACCGCCAGGCCAAAACAAGCTCGAACAGAGAGCAACTCAGTTAGGGACTCGTCCCTCGGAAACTACCGCCCGAGGGTCGGTACCTCCGAGTCGGTGGTACCGACGGTCGTGGTAATAATGGCGGTACCACCGCCAAGTCAAAGGCTAGTCAGTCCAGAGAGCCCTGAAAACTTTCAACCACCGAACCTGGGTCGGTGCTTCCGAGGTTATGGCGGTACCAACCGCCACAGCCAAGTCATATCAACACACACACAGGAGCCTCGCAAAGCCAAGTTACCACCGACCTCCGTCGTACGGTACCTACCGATCCCGGTGGTACGAGGTTATGGCGGTACCACCACCGCCAGGCCTTTTTCAATTCTACACAGGGAGCTCTGCAAACTTGGTTACCACCGGCCTTGCGTCGGTAGCCCGGGGGCGGTAACTACGAAGTATGGCGGTACTACCGCCAGGCCAAAAACAGCCCGAACAGAGAGCCTTGCAAAATTGGAAACTACCGGCCATGGGTCGGTAGCACCGCGGGCGGTACTACCGAGGTAATGGCGGTACCACCGCTAGGTCAAAAACAACTACTATCCAGAGAGGGTTGCAAACCAGGTTACTACCGACCTTGCGTCGTACCACCGCGGGCGGTAGTACCGAGGTTATGGCGGTACTACCGCCAGGTCATTTTTGACCAACACGGAGAGGGTGTTTGAGCGCTGCGCAGAGAAGCCGTGGTCGTGTACCACACCGACCACCCATGGTCGGTACCACCGACCATATGAAATTACCCTCTACGTGTTCGTGATTGTGCGGTGTCTCTCAAGCTAACTAGGTTAGTCGATTTGAGCACTTTTCTCCACATCTAGCCAACTTACTTTGTGACCCTCTTCATAGTCCGGCTTACCTATAACTCAAGTTGAAAATTGAAATTTTAAACTACCACTTGAGCTAGGCATCTTTATGTCCAAAATATCCTACGTGCTTTGTTCACGAGATTTCAACGTTTCAAATCTTTCAAAGGACTAACACCTGCATACATGCTTTATAAACTGGTTAGTCCCTAATTTGATTGTCATTAATTAGCCAAAACCCACATTGGGGGCGAATGCACTTTCAGGATTGCGCAATTTGGCGGAGAACTTCCAAGAGTTGGTTGGATTAAAATTCAAAAAGCTTCAACAAATCCCGCTGACTGGAGCTCAGCAGGGACTCGTCTTCAGCTCTACCGAGGAAGGTAACATCATCCATTAGCCAATACAACTAGCCCCGGCTAGGTTGGTTGGCACAATCGACTAGATCCTCCCGTACCAACATGGACATCAACTCCCCTTTGAGGAACATGATACCTCAACAGAGCTAAATTCCAGTGCCTCTACTTTGGAGTTGGTTACACCATGATCAACAAACCAGGGCTACACTCGTGAAGTCTTCATGGCAGGACATCAATCATCTCTACGACCTCCAACTCCTCCAGATGTCCTCTACGATGATGAAACCTTGAGTATGATATCCGATAACGACCCAGAAGGACCCGGAGAAACCGAGTCTATAAAGGCAAAAAGAATACGAAGGAATCAAGCCAAAGATGCTCACAGAAGACAGGCAACCCATCGAAAGGAAGCCATGGAACGCTACCATGTGCGGCTAGAAGAATATAACAATCAAAGGCGTCTGGAAGAAGAAGCCGAGCGCCAAGTTCATCATGAAAGGGACCAGGAAATAAATCCAGTCTCACGACGATCGCAATCGCCGACGAGCCGACTACTCGCGCAACCTTGAGCCTGAATTCATGAGGGTAGCTGGTCACAAAGTATATCAGACACCCTACCAAAACATTTTGGCCTTAGCCGCGGAGATGGGAGCCAAGGACAACCGCACCCCTGATGAAGAACGACGGTTGATCAGACTACCGCGCTATATCTCAAAGGTCGACACCTTGAATCCTTAGCCGATGACCAAGATTCATCTCATCCCAGCCAAAGGCGACCTGTCCATGAGCGGCTCGGTCGAGCTCCAGCAAGGAGTCACCTGGGCAACCGAGTACCTGATCAAGCTGAAGGAGGGGTCGAATCATCATATAGAGGAGTCGACATCTTAGCATCTGACGCAGTCGATCGCTTCCCCTGCTTTTCCCAAAGGCTCCGAGCGGTCCCGTTCCCACGAAAATTCAAGCCCGGGAACTACTCGAAGTACGATGGGAAGACAGAACCTAAGCGGTGGCTCAGGCTGTATGCTCAAGCAGTCGAGTTAGCAGGAGGAAGCAACGATGTTAAAGCGCTCTTCCTACCCATGGCTCTAGAGACAATGCCACTTGCATGGTTTGACAGACTTAAGCCCGAGTCCTTCGACTCCTGGGACCAACTTCACCGCACCTTCATAGAGAACTTTGCAGGTGTCCCGGAGCGATCGGACCCTTGGACTAAGCTCAGGACTTGCAAACAGCAGAAAAACGAGACAATGCGGGAGTACTACAGACGCTTCTCGGAAATTCGCTCCACAGTCTCTGACATAACAGACAAAGAAGTAATCGACCTCTTTGGCAATGGAATTTGCGAAAGGTACAATTACAAGGATTTCATCAAGCACGACTCGACCACCGCCGACGAGTTTCATCGGGCAGTAAACTCCAAGATGGAGACAGAAGAACGCACACAAGAACGCTTTCCTGAAAGGAACACGCAGGGTGATCGAGGAAATAATCAGAGAGGCAACCAGACTGCACAGCAAAACACTCGAAAGAGAACAGGGGACAACACTGTCGCAGCCATGGAACCTCAGAAGAAGGGGAACAAGCCATCCACCTTTGACGACTTACTCGATGGCCCATGCCCTTTCCATCCAAAAGGAGGACACCAAGCTAGGCATTGTCGACAACTCAAAGAGCGAGGTTTGAACTTCGATTTCAATAAAAACAAGAAAGATAAGGGGAAGAAAGCAGCTGAAGACCTTCAGCAGGACGTCGGCGGTTTCCAACATCCCAAAGGCACCATCAATGTCATATTTGGAGGTGTAACCACCAATGACAATAAGCGTCTCCAGAAACTCTCCCTACGAGAGATCATGTCCACGGAACCAGCGACTCCCAGATATCTTGACTAGTCTGAGCATCAGATCAATTTCTCCCGAGCTGACCAATGGACTAGTGTCTCCAATGCAGGGTACTACCCGCTAGTCCTGGATCCTACAGTCGCCGGGTTCAAATTGGGAAGAGTACTCATAGACGGAGGAGCAGGACTCAATGTCATCTTCGCAAGCACCCTACGCAAGATGAACTTGGACCTTGCGACTCAGCTCACACCGTCAAGCGCTCCCTTTTATGGCATAGTACCCGGAAAGGCGACCATACCACTCGAAAAGATCATACTACCCGTCACTTTTGGAACTCAAAATAACTATCGAACCGAGTACATCAGTTTCGAGGTAGCTGACTTCGAGTCCTCATACCACGCCATATTTGGACGACCAACCATCACCAAATTTATGGCAGTACCACACTATCCATACCTTCTGCTGAAGATGCCGGGTCCCAAAGGTATTCTATCTTTCAAGGGTGACTTAAAACGATCATTCGACTGTGACACAGAGGCTATCCAAATCACCGAAAAAGCTCAACTCGCCCTGGAAGTACAGGAACTCGCACAGATGGTACATAACGCCAAGCTTGGAGCTTCAGAAATCCCAACCAAGAAGGCGGGCGCTATCCAACCATCAGCAGAAATCTCCACAAAAACTATTGATCTGGAAACTGGTGATCCCTCAAAGACAGCGGTTATCAGCGCTCACCTATCTGAAGAATAGGAACTCGTGCTCAACAAGTTCCTCAGAGCAAACAAAGATATATTTGCTTGGAAACCGGCTGATATGCCAGGTGTTTCAAGGAACTTGGCTGAGCACAAGCTGGAATGAAAAGAGGGATCCATGCCCATCAAGCAAAGACTACGACGATTCTCACCAGAGAAAAAGAGCCAATCAAGAAGGAAATAGCCAAACTACTCGCTGCTGGGTTCATCAGAGAAATTCTCCACCCCGAGTGGCTAGCTAACCCGGTACTAGTAAAAAAGAAGAATTCTGCAGAGTGGCGCATGTGTGTCGACTATACAGATCTCAACAAACACTATCCAAAGGATCCTTTTGGATTACCAAGGATAGATCAAATAGTTGAAGCCACCGCAGGCTCTCCTCTATTATCCTTTCTGGATTGTTACTCAGGGTACCATCAGATTGCTCTCAAAAAAGAAGACCAACCCAAGACATCGTTTATAACTCCCTTCGGTGCCTACTGTTATAAAACCATGTCCTTCGGGTTGAAGAATGCAGGGGCCACTTATCAATGAGCTATCCAAGATTGTTTGGGTGACCAAATCGTCCGCAACGCGGAAGCTTACGTCGATGATGTGGTTATAAAGACAAAGGATCCGACTACTCTCATATCGGACCTAGAGGAAACCTTTACTCGGTTACGCTCATACCAATGGAGGCTCAACCCCACGAAGTGTGTTTTCGGAGTACCCTCAGGCCAGTTACCCGAATTCCTTGTTAGCCATCGAGGCATCGAGTCTAGTCAAAAATAGATCACAGCCATCATCAATATGAAGCCACCTACTTCTGTCAGGGACGTTCAGAAACTCACTGGGTGTATGGCTGCACTCAACAGATTTATATCACGGTTGGGAGAAAAGGGACTACCTTTCTTCAAACTACTCAAAGCCGACGATAAATTCCAGTGGACGAAAGACGCAGACAGGGCCTTTGAACAGCTCAAAGGATACCTCACCAATTTTCCTATTATCTATATAAGTCGCCAGAACCCAGGGAACCAATGATGCTATACATTGCAGCTACCTCCCATGTTGTGAGCATAACAATAGTAGTAGAGCGCAAGGATGAGAAGCACATCTATAACACCCAACGACCATTTTACTACATCAGCGAGGTACTCTCCGACTCAAAGGTCAGGTTCCCGCAAGTTCAAAAATTACTCTATGCTTTACTCATATCTTCAAGGAAGCTACGACACTACTTCGAAGCCCATGAGATCACAGTTGTTACGGGCTTCCCATTGGGAGAAATCCTTCACAACCGTGATGCTACCGGAAGAATTTCCAAATAGGCAGTCGAGTTGGGGGCACTCAATATTAAGTTCACTCTAAGGAAAGCAATCAAGTCACAGGCCTTGGCTGATTTCATCGCCGAGTGGACAGAATTACAACAAGTTCAAGACAATGCTATTCTTGAACATTGGAAAATGTACTTTGACGGGTCCTTAAAACTCGATGGAGCAGGTGCCGGAGTACTACTTGTTTCACCCGCCGGAGAGCAGCTCAAGTATGTTCTGCAAATAATGTGGCCTGCTACCAACAATGAAGCAGAATATGAGGCGCTACTACACTGGCTAAAGCTAGCAGTCACATTAGGCATCAAGCGACTCCTAGTCTATGGCGATTCTTTTGTGGTGATTCGCCAAGTCAACAAAGATTGGGACTGCACCAAGGAAACAATGAACGCCTATTGCGCTGAAGTCCGCAAGCTAGAGAAAAACTCTCAGGTTAGAACTCAGTCATATTACCCCGGATCTTAATGTAGCAGCAGACATCCTAGCAAAATTGGGATCCGACAGGGCTCTATTTCCTAATGGTACTTTCGTGCATGAGCTATCCAAGCCCTCAATCCAAGAGCAAGAAGAGATTGATCCTACACCCTCCGCACAGATTTTAACTCTAGTACCCGACTGGACACAAGTTTTCATCAACTACTTCAAGGAGCATAAACTGCCCAGTGATAAAACTGCTGCAGAGCAGGTCACCAGACGTAGCAAAAATTATGTTCTAGTCGGAGACAAGCTATATCGACGCGGTGCCTCATCAGGAGTCCTCCTCAAGTGCTTTTTGCCAGAAGAAGGCAAAGAAATCCTGATAGAGGTTCATTCCGGGTGTTGGGGCAATCACGCAACATCAAGGACATTAGTCGGAAAAATCTTCAGATCAGGGTACTATTGGCCCTCCGCCTTGAAAGATGCAGAAGACTTAGTCCGTTGCTATCAATCATGCCAGTTCTTCGCCAAGCAACAGCATGTCCCGGCTCATGAGTTGATCTGTATTCCCCTGTCATGGCCTTTCTCATGTTGGGAACTCGACATGGTGGGTCCTCTTAAGCGTGCTCCAGACGGATTCGAGTACGTCTATGTTGCAATTGACAAATTCACCAAATGGATTGAGTACATCCCACTGGTCAAATTCAACGCATCAAAGTCAGTACAATTCATGCAGAGCATCTTTCACCGCTTTGGGATCCCACACAGAATTATCACTGATCCGACAATTGAGTTCAAATCATGGGCCAGTGACTGTGGAATAAAGATAGAGTACGCATCAGTGGCTCACCCACAATCAAACGACCAAGTTGAGAGAGCGAACGCCCTCATCCTCGTCGGTCTAAAGCCAAGATTATTTGATGTTCTAAAAGATCACGGCGGGAAGTGGGTAGAAGAACTGCCTAAGGTAGTCTGGGGGCTAAGGACACAGCGAAGCAGAGCAACAGGACAAACTCCTTTCTTCCTGGTCTACGGCACCGAAGCAATCCTCCCGGCAGACTTAATCTGGAATTCTCCTCGTACGGAACAATATAACGAAGGAGAAGTTGATGATACAAAACGACTAGAAGTCGACAACCTCGAGGAGGCCCGGCTAGCTGCTCTTTTTCAATCAGCAAGATATCTCCAAGGGATGAGGCGCTACTATGACAAGAACGTCTATCACCGCACTTTCCAAGTAGGCGACATGGTTCTGAAGAAGATTCAGAACACCACAAGACGCCACAAGCTTATGAGTCCATGGGAAGGACCCTACATAGTATCTAAGTAACAAGACCGGGTCATTCGAGCTAGCCACCGAGGATGGTTCTCCATTGCCAAATTCATGGAATATTGAGCATCTGAAGAAATTCCATACCTAAGGATTATGCTACAAATTTAACTCAGGGCAAATGTATCTATTCCCGGATATTAATAAAGATTGGTTTTCAATTATCACGACTATTTAGTCGGATAAAATCCTTAGAAACTTATAAGCTCTAACTTTTGTGCCCCACCGACTAATATATAATATTACTCGGATGGATCCTTCTTGGTTCAGAGGCAACCATACTCGAGTTACGAGCTCTGAGCTCAATACAACTCAAACGACAGTACGGCTTAAAAACCCGGCTGTCAACCTATAGAGAATATGGTGTCTACAAAGTAGATGCTAGTTCCTATAAGGTATAACAAGGGGTGAATCCCTCATCCTGTCGTTTATTACTCGGATAAACGCTAAATCCGATCTCGCACTCAAGCTGCGACTACCAAGAGGATTTGATTCACCCGACATGAACCATTGTTTCGGTCCTCAAAGAGGTGCTTGATCAAATTTATCCCTTGGAAACAGGTACTAAGAGTAGTACTCGGGCAGACTAAGTTCTCTATTAGGTCGCTAAAGACTATAAGAGAAACAAAGTCATATGACCCAATCTTAAGTGCTAGAGATCACTCGGATAGACTCGTCTAATAAGACGCCTAGTCATACATCCACCTCAAGCAAAATGACCCATTGACAAGACATTCCTTGCAATGACGAGTTGACCATACGCGGAATTAACAAGACTCAAAAGTAAATTATACTTTGATTCTTTATACATAAAAATATTTGTTTACAGGATATACAAATTATGGTCAAGGACCGAGGGCGACATACTACTCCACAAGATCTAGTATTTGGGAGTACTCTTCCGCTACGGCATTGACTTCCTCTTGCATGGCTGTGTGGTCCTCATCACTCTTGCCATCAGGAAGCGTCATGATGGAGGACAGATCAAAAGACGGCATATGCAGTCGCACACGCGTCGCCAGCAGACACACACTACCGAAGTAGCCATGTCCTTGATGTACTGAGTCAGCCGCCCGGTGTACTTTGGCTCGATCAATCAAAGATTCTTCAGCTCCTTCTGGGCGTGGAATCATATCCAGGACGGGCTCTACAGCAATTTCTAACGCCTTCAAAGAATCCTCAGAAGTCTTCAAGGACTCTTGGGACTCCTTTAAATGCGCTTGAACTGCTTCCAGAGCTTCCCATGACTCCTTGGTCGACTTTAAAGCCTGCAGCAGGTCTCGGTCAGCATCTTTACGAATCAGTTTGGCTTCTTGAAGAGTACGCTGCACATTAGCAAATACCTCCTCAAGCTCTGCCTCCTTCCGGTTGAAAGCAGTTTGCCATCCAGCGGCCAGCGTCTTCGAATCTGAAAGACATAACAATCAGATGAGTATCACAGACTTACAAATCAATAAGGAACCCGGAAAGCACTTTTGACCTACCAGAGAGCTGCTTCTTGGAAGACTTTACAACATCCTTAAGTTTCTGCTCTGAGGCAGCATACTTGCCGAGTAGCTCAAGCTCCCGCTGATTTGCCGCGTCACGCTCATCAACAACAACCTTGAGATTGTTTTGAAGCTCGTTGATGCGTTTATGAGGACTTGGGTGCTACCTTCTGTTCTGGCTAATCTGATCCTGAGCGATATAATCCTTGAGCTGTTGATTCTCAAGAGAAAGCTCTTGGCGGATCCGAGTGATCTGCTCAGTCACTTTTATATCAAAGCCCTGCACAAAGATAGCAATATAAAGAACTCAGATGTGATAACAAAAAGCAACGAGGGTTTTAAAAGAGTTACCTCAACAAATTGCCGGAGTGCTATGGCAGGCGCCATCACTTGCTCGCTCAACTCCTTCAGCAGAACGAGATTCGGGTTATACCCCACGACTTCCAGTCTCGACCCTTGGAGAGAGGACTCGGGGACAATCTCGGACTCTTCCTGCGGAGGATCTGAAGCTTCAGCATTGATTTCAGCTCGAACCATCTCCAGAGTAGGTTCATCAGGCTGTCGAGTGCGAAAAAACCACTCGTTCATCACTCGGTCAAACTCCAATTGAGTGGGAGAGCGAAAGATCGAGTATGGAACACCAACCTGAGGCAAGGGAAGTACGTCCACTTCAGGTCAGGTGTTGTCGATCGGGTACTAGATGGGGAGGAGCCTGGCAAAGTATTCACCTGGCTAGTAATAGGAGGGATGCTGGATCCACCTTTATCCTGTGCCTCCGACTCCTCCACCGCCTGGATTTTGATAGCACTACTTGAGGATATAGCAATCAGCTTCACTTTCCTACAAAAGACGAGTGTTCATAATAATGCTAGAAGGCATATCAGCATTTTAAAGACAAGTAATATGACTTACTTAACAAGCTTCAACGCCCGCGACAGCTTCAGGAGTGGCTTCTTTGGTTGTTGGTCTGAAGTCAGAACTTCTTCAGTAGCAGCTCCACTCGAAGCCCCTTGAGCTGTCCCAGCGTCTACATCAAACAAAGATATAAGACAAAGGTTTATTAGATCCAAAGCATGAAGTCTGTAAAGTACTCGGGTCTTTCCCTTACCAGGAGCACCCGTATTACAGTGCTTTTCAGCCAATTCTGTTGATAAAAGGATTTTTCGATAAGCACGACGATTACCAGTGCGAGCCTTCTTTGGGACTGGATCTTTGGCTCCCTGGAGCAGACTTGGAGACCTCTTCCGGCTACTCTCAGCTTCAGGATCTATGAGCATGACATCAGAGTCAGTCGAGTCTGAGTCTAGCCAGTCAAGATCACCAGGAGAGCTTGACTCATGACGAAGGTCCTCACTTCGAATGGGACCCTCAAGAGTAATGCCTCTGCCTTCTTGAGTCACCGGGGGTAGGGGTGGACAGTCATTGTTATTCCGCCCTTGGTCCTATGAAGAAGAAGAAGATAATGTCTAGTCAGAAAGATATCTATTAAAGAATCTAAAAGACGGACACCCCGACTACTTACCTCTGGAGGAGGGTTGATGACGGAGAAATTCGTCATCATTGGAAAAAGCTATTCACATGTAACACCCACGGTGTTACCGCGTAAAACAACTTACTAAAACATGTCATGAGCATCATGTTAGTTTGCTTGCATATGGTTGTGTTAAATAACTTATGATGCTTCAATAATACTTGTTAGTTATCGTGTTTCGTCCAAGTCTTTGTGAGGAACGTGACCCTAGTCAAGCAAAAATCTTTGGTGGAGTCTAAACTCAATCCTTGTCTCTTATCGAATCCAAAATCATCTCTCAAACCAAGTTAATCGCTTTTCCGGTGGTCGTTCCGACGTTGCCTTAGTGCCTTTTAACTAAGTCGTGACCGTATGCTACCACCCAAGTCATTGTATCTGGTTCTTATCCCTCTTTTGGATATCCTGAACAAAAGTTAGTAAGAGTCTCTGTCAAGAAAATATGCGGAAGATGCCTAAAAGCGGCCAAAACCAATGTTGCAACCTTTTTCAGGATGCATCATTGGCTTAAGTCAAGCTGCAGTTTCCTTAACTGCTATGAGGTTAGACCTTTAAGCAAAGTTGTAGATGGGGTCATGGTAGACAAGTTTGGTTTAGTGACCAAGGGCTGGTTCGGTTTGGGAGCTAGTCTAAAAAGTATAGAAAGTTTGAATCTGCTGCTGAAAACCCAAGGACTTAGAAAAATCTGCCAAGTCTAGGGCCTTTGGGTGTTCTTGAGGTTGGCATCCCATGTTCTCCTCATCTGTGCAGAGTTTGGGATAGGTCCAAAAATAAAAGTTGGAGTAGATGTTTCGGGTTAGAGCTTGTGGAAAGTTGAGCTTTGTCCGAACTTGTCTGGGCCGTCATAACTCAGTTTGTGTTGTTTCGGCTGGCACAGCGACACCGCCATCTTGGCACCGTCTTTCTCACTGATCCGAGCCTCGTACGGTCTTTCGCCTTAAAGGATTTTGGAAGTAGGTTGGAAGCTCTCCAACTTTGTCCACAGGCGTCTGGGCTAAATCCGAGCGGACGATGCCATAAATCTGGGTTCAGAAGTGGTCAGGGACGCACACGAGGTGTTTTTTTTTTTGACCCTGCCTTGGCTTGACGCTGAAAGGTTCTAGCCGACTGTCCTCCTCGTGGGTTGGTCGGTTCAGGGTGCTATCTGCGTCACCCAACAGGGTTAGGTCCTGTGTCTCATGTTCCTTTTGGAGCCAAGCGCCGCAGTTATGAGGATCGGCCGGAACGCTCGCATCCAAACCCTGGCCATGACATGTCAGCTCGTCAGTTTTTGGCCGCGATCACCACGTGCACGTTCCCTGTCCATGGGCGCTGTGCGCGTTGCTGTTCGCATGTGGCCGTCATCAGGTGTCTCTGGTGTTTACGTGCCTCCTAAGCCTGGCCTTGTGGCCAAGCCCTTGAAATGGCAGAGCCTTTTTCCTTTCTCTCCCGAGCTCCACCTTTGCTGTAAACCAAGCCTCTGTTCCTCGCTGCTCCTCCTGTCGCGACCGTTCCTGTGAGTGGTTTCGGGGTCGGCCTTGTGCCCTTGCCTCCACTCGGCCGCGCCACTCTCCTTTCTCCCTTGTCGGCGCCGTGACCTGTCCGCCGAGAGGGCGCCGCCCGGCCGGCCGTCTCGGAGACCCGCGGCGTGGGCTCCCAGTTGGGGCGCCGTGCTTTTGCAGCGTCGGGTAGGAGGCCGCGACCACCTTCGGTCACGCCTCGTCGCCGGCGAGCCGCTCCGGCCGGCGTCCGAACCCCCCCCCCCCAAGTCGGTCTGTTCGATCGAACAGGCAGCAGGTAGAAGAAGGACCGTCGGGCGTAATATAGGTAAAGTCCAGGGGGTTATCCGAGTTTGTCAGTGAGTAGATAGAATAGTGTTTGGATCGTTCCGTAGTTATCCTGTTTCTCGGGGTCTAGATCGCAAAAGTCGTGAGAGAGAGAGAGGGCGAGCGGCCCTCTGTTTGGGGCCGTTGCTGGGCTCCGCCTGGGCCGTGGCTCGGGCCGGCTGGCCAGGCCGCGCGGGAGCTGGCCTGCCGGGCAGGCGGCTGGCTGGGAGCCGTTGGACCAGTTTCGGTTTTTCTTGTGTTTGTTTTAAGAATGTTTTATTAATTGTTTAACTGCTGCAAACTTTGATAAATCATAGTAATTAGTGTGAGCGTCCAAAAATAGTGAAATAAATTTTGTTAGGTTTCTAAAATCATGATATACCTGTTGGAATGTTTAGTTCATACTAGTTGTGCATTTTTCTGGTAGTCTTTAAATAAATGCTAAATGCTTCATTGCTTGGAATAAAACCTGTAAGATTTTTTAGGAGACAAACCATAATAGCTATAGCTCTAAATTTTTATGGTAGCCTCTCTGTAATATTAACTACCTACTGTAATTTTTATAGCTTCATCACAGTCTGTTTGATAGTCCATCTAGTTAGCTCCTAAGAGTAAATAGAAGAAAATAGAAAAGGACATGAGTTAGTTAGTTTAATCCTTGGTTAGGGTTGTTGTAACCTTGCTGTCAGTATAATCTGATGGTACCTTTCTATAGTTAGTAGTCAATGCTATAGTAGCTCGTGTGTTCATTGTTTGCTAGTTGTTAATCCATGTTAAGCATTGCATCATCATCGCATGCATATAGGTGACGGACAAGAAGAGTTTGTGGCCGTCGGTGACCAGGAGTTCGAAGAGGTGATAGAGGAGTACGAGGAAGTGCTCGAGGTGCCTGAGGAGCTGCCACCACCGCCGCCTCTTTCTGACTTTGTTCCTGTTGCTCCTGCCCTGACCAAGGCAAGCCCCGGTGCATAACCTATATTTTTGAATATCTCTAAATGAATATATGTATGTTGTGCATTTATGTTTTCAGGAGTTATATGAAACCCACCTGCATATATATACATATCTCATGAGTCCTACTAGTACAGGTTCGAGTAGCGCTATGCTTAGGATGAACGGTAGCGTGGGCGACCTATCGTTGCTCACAAAGTAGGTGCTCTACTTTAAACTGATGATGATGGAAAGAAACTGAGACCGGACAGGGATGTGGTTTGGTTCTGGTGGGTGTGACGAGTTATGTCCCGCGGCCACGGGCTTAGCTTCGGTTGCACTGTTTCCCTGTCTGTGTCGCTTAGGGACCGTTCGTTGTTGTGGGTGTGAGCTATGTCACAGATCTTCTTATCCCGAACACATACTTGCTTATGGGAGCGGGAAGGCTAGCTGACTCTTGCCTCGGTTTCCGGCTCGATGTGATCCGACCGTTAGAGTTTTGGCAGGAGGAGGTCCTTGCACCACTCACGGCCGGGCCGGTGAATGGGGGCTTGGAGTCCCGGTCCTGGATGCGGATACTAGACCCCTTGGCAGGAGTTGACGAGTTGGTCTCGGTTGTGCCTTGGTACAAACGGGGCGTGTGTTTTGGGGTACCCAGCTGGGCTACATTGATTCACGAATCGCCGTTGTTTAAACGGTACCGGTATGGCAATCGCCCGACAACGTAGTTTAACAACTGGAACTAAGGATGGAGAGTTATACTGTATTGTTTACCACTTGCTTGGAAATAGAATAGGTGCTTACATAGAGATAGGAGTAACAATTAATATGGCTAAATAACATGTTACAACCTTTTCTTAAAAATGCTCTTTTGCAAACAAAGAAAAACCAGAGCCATATAACCTTTCATAATCCTTGTGAGTCGGGATCTATATTTCCCATTCGGGTAAGACTTGGGAGTACATTTGAGTACTCAAGGTTTGTTGTAACTTTTGTTGCAGGTGCAGCTTGAGCAGTTGTTTGGAGGACTCTTCTGGTGGGCACAGACCGAGTCCTCACCCCTTCGTTTAGATCTTCGCTAGTTGCTATTTTTCTACACCATTTACTTTCCACACTTGAACAATGGCTTGTAATAAATAAATTCCTAAGGCTTGTAATATATGTGGCTTGGTTTGTGTTATGTAAGCTCTACTCATTATTGGATCCTGGCGAGAAATGTGGATTGTTTCGAGTTCTCCCTTGGGGTGTGCTCGACGGAATTGCTAAGTTTAGACACTCTCAAGTGCGCTTAGTGCCTAATGGAAGGCAAGTGTACTTGGAAGTGGATTTACTTAGGCGGTTCTGCCACAGTTGGTATCAAAGCCAATAATGAGTATCTGAGCTTCAGAACACTTCCGAAAAACTGCTAAAACTTGACCAACAAGCATAGGAAGCGTAGGTCGTGTATTAAATATGAGCCCTATTATAAATATGGTCTATCTAGGATAGCGACACTGTTTTAAACTAATCATTTTCTGCAGGTACACTAACTTGCGTAGCATACGTAGAGAGTGTGCGATGTGCCGAACTTTTGCGATAGCCGCTATATTTTGGCTTGTGAGGATAAATAGGTCGAAGCATGCATCATCCACAGGGAACCATAATAAACACCCCTTCACAAATAATGTTTTCTCTTGTTCCATATCTCTTCTCGAGCTCTATGATAAGATGGTGTTGACTGTTCCGTAATAATGGCCCTATCTATTCCAGATGAATCTGAGGTCCGGACGTGGTCAGGCCAGCGCTGGGGCAGGCGCAGGGGGAGACCGTCAAGGGAGTGCTCATGGGAGCAACCGAGAGCACGAGGGTCATTCGGGGAACAATGAGGTCCCCGAGTTGGAGCCTGCACAACATCTACCTCACCCGCCACCCCCGCCGCCACCTCCTCACGGGGTCCCGGCGGAAGTATGGGTGGAGTTTGCGGCATCTCATCGGGAAGCAGCTCAAGCTTTGGGCCTCATGGCTCGTTTGATGGAGGGTTTTGCTCAGGGGGCAAGGGGAGGAAATGGGGGTCGTGCTCCTGGAAGGGAGTGCATGTTCCAGGACTTTCTGGGAACCCAGCCGCCTACTTTTGTTCCCACTCAGGAGCCTTTGGATGCTGACCATTGGCTTCGCAATATGGAGCAGAAGTTCCCGCTCATTCCTATCACTGATGGGCAGAAGGTGTACTTCGCAGCACAGCAGCTGCGGGGTGCAGCAACAGCTTGGTGGGAGACGTTCAGTGCAGCTCAGCCGGTGGGCCATGCCATCACCCAGTTTTGCGCACCCTCTCAGCAGGTGCAGCAGCCACCTCCTGGACAGCAAGCACCATAGTTTCAAGCTCAAGGGAACAGGCCGGGTGCTTGTTTCAAGTGTGGCAAGGAAGGTCACTATGCTCGGGAATGCCCGCAGAATCAGGGCGGTCAGTACTCTCAGCCTTCAGCCAACTCACGCCTGGTCAAGAGAACGGTGATCAAGAAGAGGATTCCAGTTAGCAGATCTGGTCAGGTGAACTACACCACAGCTGAGGAGATTCCACAGGGAGAACCTGTGATGGCTGGTATGTTCACCATAAATTCCCATCCAGCCTATGTGTTGTTTGATTCTGGTGCATCACATTCATTCATGAGCATGGGTTTTGCACAAAGGCGCGATATATCTGTTATGGCTATACCTATTGCCTATAGAATAAGAACCGCGAGGGCTGAAATCTGTGTTAATACTCGGACAGTCACAGTGGATCTGAGATTAGCCACTCATATATATCGCTCCCAGTTCTTAATACTGCCTGGACACGACATAGATGTTATCTTGGGAATGAATTGGATGAAAAACTTTGGGGTCAGTCTGAACTTAGAGCACCGAGCCATAGAGCCGAGACTTCCAAACTTATCAAAGGATAGGATGACTCTTTTCTTGACCTCCACTCTTGCTTTGCCAGTTGTTGCTAGTACAGAAGCTTTCCCCGATCTTGCTTCCATCCCAGTTGTCTGTGAGTTTCCAGATGTGTTTCCTGAGGATTTACCCGGTCTTCCTCCTGAGAGAGATGTAGAGTTCACCATTGAGTTGGAACCAGGGACCGCGCCAATTTCTCGGCGTCCCTATCGCATGGCTCCTCCAGAGCTTGCTGAGATGAAGAAACAGTTGGGAGAGTTGCTAGAGAAAGGTTTCATCCGTCCCAGTCACTCACCTTGGGGTTGTCCAGCTATCTTTGTCAAGAAGAAAGATGATACACTCAGGATGTGTGTGGATTACCGTCCCCTCAACGTGGTAACCATTAAGAATAAATACCCATTGCCCCGGATTGACTCACTCTTTGACCAGTTAGCCGGTGCAAAGGTATTTTCCAAGATCGACCTTCGATCCGGTTATCATCAAATCAAGATTCGGCCTGAAGATATTCCCAAGATAGCCTTCTCCACCAGATATGGTTTATATGAGTATTTAGTTATGTCTTTTGGCCTCACCAATGCTCCTGCCTTCTTCATGTACCTCATGAACTCAGTCTTCATGCCAGAGTTGGATAAGTTCGTGGTGGTTTTCATTGATGATATCTTGATCTACTCCAAGGATAGAAAAGAGCATGCCCAGCATCTTCGGGTAGTCTTGAGTCGACTGCGTGAACACAAGTTATATGCCAAGTTTAGCAAGTGTGAGTTTTGGTTAGAAAAAGTGCAGTTCTTGGGGCATGTCTTAACCCCTGAAGGAGTCTCGTTGGATCCAAGCAAGGTACAAGATGTGTTGAAGTGGCAATCTCCAGTGTCAGTGCATCAGGTTCGACAGTTTCTTGGTCTAGCTGGGTATTATCGTCGGTTCATTCCAGATTTCTCCAAGATAGCTAGACCAATGACCAAGCTGCTGCAGAAAGAGGTCAAGTTCAAGTGGAGCCCAGAGTGTGAAGAGTCTTTTCAAATCCTCAAGAAGTGCCTCACCACTACTCCTGTTCTAGCTCAGCCTGATATTGAAAAGTCTTTTGATGTGTATTGCGACGCATCCAGGATTGGACTGGGTGTTGTGCTAATGCAAGAAGGACGGGTAATAGCTTATGCTTCCAGGCAGTTAAAGAAGTAAGAGTTGAACTACCCCCCCCATGATCTTGAGTTAGCTGTAGTTGTGGACTCATTGAAAATCTGGAGGCATTATTTGCTTGGAAATTGTAACACCTCAAGTGTTTACATGAATAAAATGTTGTCATTCCATCATAAGCATTTCATAGCATCATGTGCTAGCTCACCTTGAGATGCATTCACTAAAATGAGTTTAATTCCTAATGTGTGAGCATCTTTGTTTATGCTTGTGATGTAGCTCAAAAACCTAATTTAGAATGTCATTATGAAGTAACTTGTGTTCATTCCCACTTGACTAAAGTCAGGTAAAGGCATGAATCCAAGTTCAACAATTCAAAAGAAACTAAAATCTATTTAGCTAAAACTGGGAAAAACATTAAATTCCTATATAAGTTAATTAGCCCTTTCTAGTTAAGTCAAAATCTATGCATATTTAGGGGTTGACCCTAAAATCTTTTTGGTAGATCTTGAGGAGAGGTACAACTTTGGTATTCAAAGTTTTCAAAGTTTTTGTACAAAATTTCAAGTAATTATGAATTTACTCAAACCCTGGAAATGGTTATCTTTTGACTTTAAACCTGCATTTCAAAAACTATTTGAAATCTGAGTTTGAGATCTACATCAAAGTTGTAGAGAATTTCAAAATGAACATTTCATACATTGACCATTTTTCAAGTGTCAATGCAAAATCAAAAGTAATTTTACTTCTACTGTAAAACCCTAAATCTGTCCCCTTTTCAAATTTCCAATTTCAAATCGATTTGAACTGTTTTGACAAAATTGACCTATTTCCAGTGAAAATCAGCCAAAAGGTGTTAAATTAAAGTTGTACCACTTTTCAAACTCTACCTTTCATATATTGGCAAAATTGGAAGTTGTTCAGAAAATTCAAGAGTAATTTTGAATTCAGTTTGGTCCAAATTTGATTTTGAACTCCATTTCAAAATCCAGGCAGAATTTGACTTTGATTCTTAAAGCAAACTTGTAGAACACAAAAATTTGGAGCAACTTTTGTTTTAAGAGTTTTTGGCGTGCAGTACAAAAATCTGGAGAAGCTAGAAAAGGGGTAAACCTGATCCTGTAGCTACTGGAGGGGGAGTGCACCTGCCGGAGCAGGGCAGGCCGCCGCGTGCGCCGCCGCCGTGGCCTGGCCGTCTCCGCGCCGCTCCGCGTGTCTGGCCACGCAGCTGAGAGCCTGCTTGCTTCACTCAGCGCGGTGGCAAGCCTTGAGAGCTCCCCCAACCTCCCATCGTCCGCGTCCGCCACCCCCTTTTTCTCCTCCTCTGTTTTCCAGTCAAGCCGGCGAGCTCGTTTACCGCCGTCGCTGCGTCGCGGTCCTCTCCATCTCCCAGATAGCTCCGCCTAGATCTCTTGCTTCTCCTGAGCTAGCTAACCCAAGCCCTGGAGCTTGCAATAGCCGTCGCCGCGATCTTCTTCCTCGCTGCCGGCAGGGAGCCGCCGCGGGTACCCTGGTCGTGGTCACGGTAAGCCGGAGTTCCTCCGGTCAAACCGACTAATGTTTTAGCTTCATGATGTGTTGTGGCTCACGTTCGGCTCGCTTTTGAGTTCTCTACCACCCTGGCTTGAGCAGTTCACGGAGGTTGCCGTCGGTGCCAGCTTTGTCATCGCCGCCGCCGTCGTCCACCTCGGTCCAGTGCTCCTCGAGTCAAGGTAAGGTTGAAAGTCCCTGTTTGGTTTTGGATAATTGATGTCACCTAGAGTACTAACCTTTGTCATGAAGAGTTTATGAGCTAGGTTGGTACACACCAATGCGGGAGCTAGATGATGATCACGGTATTGGTGGTGATGACCAAAAGATGGATCAAGTGCTCCACATTTGGAAAGAGAAGAAGAGAAAGCAAAACCCTATGGAGATCAAGGCAAAGGTATAAATAGGGATTTTGTTTTGCACTCAAGACACCATAGAGGGTGTGAGTGTGTTTAGGATAGATAGCCGTACTATCAAGAGGGGACTATCTCGGTGATCGCGGTTATCAAGTGCCACTAGGTGATTTCATACATGCATATGCATTATGACCTGTGTGCTAACCTCTAATCCTTTGAAAATGATTATGAAAATTCTAACACACATGCACATGATGATGTACACTTGTTGGTGTTAGCACATTTGCAAAGGAGAAGGTGGTGGAGTTGAATTGGATCAACTCGGAGAAGTTTTCTGAGAAATCTTTGTTTTGAAAGAGAAGCAATGGATGTTGAATTCGAAATCTGTACTAATCCTTTGTGTTTTGGATCTTGTATTCATGTGGGTTGTATAGCCCTCTGAATAAGCTTTCCAAAATGTCCAAGATCATCGAAATCGGAGTTCGGAGCTAAAAGTTATGGCCATTTTAGCGTGGAGGTCAGTTTGCTGAAGTCGGTAGTACCGACCCTGAGGCCGGTAGTACCGACCCCTCCGCGAGCAGATCACAAAACTCTCTGTTCGAAGGAGTTTTGGCCTAGAGGTAGTACCGCCATAACCCCGGTAGTACCGGGGCCGGTAGTACCGACCCTACTACCGACCCCTCTGTAGGCAGCGCGCAAACTCTTTGTTCGGAGGAGTTTTGGCCTAGAGGTAGTACCGCCATAACCTCGGTAGTACCGGGCTCGGTAGTACCGACCAGGGGGTCAGTAGTACCGAGGTTTGAAGGAAGTTTGAAGGCGTTCTGTATAGATCTAGATCTGGCCTACCGGTAGTACCGCTATAAGGCCGGTAGTACCGGGGCCGGTAGTACCGACCGTGTTAGAAAGGCGATTCTAACGGTCTTTTGGACCGCCGGTAGTACCGACCCTTGCCCCGGTACTACCGACCAAAGCGCAGAAAAGGGGAGAACGACTTGTTGTCTTCCCCTCTCCATATAAATAGGTTGTGGCCGGGTTTGGGGTTTTCTTCTTGACTTTCCAACCTCTTGAACATCCTCTTGAGCAAGATCTACTCCCTCCCACTCATCTCCTTGCTTGATAGCGCGAATCTAAGTGAGATCGAGTGGATCCAAGTGCATTTGCTTGTGAGTTTGCATCTAGTGGCACTTGGGGATTGTTGTTGCTGCGGGTATTCTTTTTACTCTTGGTGGTTGCCGCCACCTAGACGGCTTGGAGCAGCGGAGGAGCTTTGGCACGAGTGGTGATTGTTCGTGGCCATCTCCCGGTGATTTGTGAGGGGTATTGTGCTTCCCCGACGAAGAGCCAAAAGGTAACTCTTGTGGATTGCGCGTGTCTTTGAGTTACCTCCATTTGTGGGTTGGTTCTTGCGGCGCTCATTTGTTGAGCTAGGTTTGTGAAACACCTATTAGCCGCCGAACCACCAGTGGTTGGTCGACACAACGGGGAGTAGCGTGCCGGCAAGCACGTGAACCTCGGGAGAAAATCTTTGTGTCTCTTGCCTCTTTGGACTTCTCCCAAAGTTTCTTGGTATTCTTATTGTGATTGATTGTCTCTTGCCGGTGTCGGTACATCTCTCTATCCTTGCATTACTTTCTTTATCTCTTGTGTAGAGATATTTGTTGCTAGAAGTAGCTCTCTAATTAGAAGTAATTATTTCTTGCTAGCCTATCATTTTAGAGAGTAGTAACATATCTTTTGTGTGCCATAGTGAATATAGGTTACTAGAATTGTTGGATAGGTGGCTTGCAGCACTTAGTAGAGCTAGAGCAAAAAGCTTCGCTTTGTAATTATCTAACTAGTTGCTCTAAGTGTTTTGTAGAATTTTTATTAGGCTATTCACCCCCATCTAGCCATTTAGGACCTTTCAAAGGTGCGCATTGTAGTCGTGATGAGTTCCTAGGCGTGTTGCGCTCCCTAGTTTAGTCTCTACCGGGTCATCTGGGTCGGTTCGCGTGGCTCGCCGTCGGCGCAAACGCCGCCATGGCCGCCATCGTGGACCATGTTGCTCGGCGTCATCTCCAAGTGAGACTGGGTGCGCATCATAGTCGCAGAGAGTGCCTAACTGCGGTGCTGCTCTTGTTTAGGTCTCTACCGAGCCCTAGAGGCCGGAACGTTGCCGCCGCGCTCGACATGGCCGAGCCGCCATGCTCGCCGGTGAATGCCTTCCGGTGACCTAGAAGCCTAACCGTCTCCTCCAGTGGGTTCGCGGGGTCGAGCTTCGGGGGTTGGTGGCCTTGCCGTCGTCGGGGAGTCCACCGCCGGCGAGAGAGCCGACGGTCAGCGCGGCCGGCAGCCGGTCAAGGCCGGCCGAGCTCTGGTCTGGGCGGGAAGGAGAAGAGCAGAGGCTGACACCTGGGGCCCGCCGAAGTTGGGCCGAGCCCAATAGGGTTTAGAAAAGTTTTTCTTTTTCTGAAATGGGTGAATAGTGTTAGGTCTTGTCTTTTTGGTATGTTTTTGTAGGAAGCTCCAAAAATTGTGAAATTTTTTGTGTAGCTTTCTCAAGCTGTCTAATATTTATGAAAAATATGAAACTTGAGTTTTGAACAATTTTGAAAGTGGTTTAAATAGGCCTTTTAATTAATAAATGGACTTTGATGATTTTTGTAGGCTTATTTAAATGTCCAAAAATCATGAAACTATTTTTGTCCCTGTTTTGAGCTGGAAATGTATCATCACAAAATTTTGAGCTCTATTGGAGAAAATATTTTATTCTTATTTCTATGCCTTAATTAATTATTTAAATGTTATAATTTGATTTAATTCTGCAGGTCTAAATGGTTGTTCAAAAATTGTGATATTTGTTTTACCACTGTTATTTGATATAATTTATCATCTCTAAAAGTTTGAACTAATTTGGGCATAGTTTGCTTCACAACTTAATTTTGTGCTAATTAAATTGCTTTCTTTATGAATAAGTGATGTTGTTTAACATGAACACCTAAGTTTCTTTATGGTAGATTTGGAGGTTAAGTTAGGTGAATTATCTTGATCTGCTGAGTGAATTATCTTGATCTGCTGCTTGATGCGAAGTTGGTTTTGTTGGTTTACAACTATACCGTGATGGGAAGTTGTTGCGAGTTAAATGTTTATAACTTAGTAATTTTCCATCTTTACCATGATCATGACATGAGCATCTCATTAAGCATGCACTCCTTTATCGTGTAGTTTCCGAAGGGGTCGATTGTCCGGACGAGGTTGGTCCAGAGAGTTCGGAGTGTCCTGTTGATCCGGAATATCAAAAGTTCCAGACTCTTTCAGTCAACGAAGGCAAGCCCCGGTTCATTTAACCATTTCCTTGGATTTCCAATTACACTTACTTTCGATAACCTGATGCATTAAATGTTTATCGAATAAATGCTTTAAACCTGTTGATGCATGATCAACCTTGTTATCGATATATCATTCCTTGATACCTGCTTTATGCAAATGATAGAATTTTTATTAGGCTATTCACCACCCCTCTAGTCATTTAGGACCTTTCAAGTGGTATCGGAGCCGTGGTCACCGTTTGCAATAAGGATTAACAACCTTCGGTGTTAAAAATGGCTCAAGTTGTGTTCAACCATGTTGGGGGCAAACCACCGTTCTTTGATGGCACATCTTTTGATTATTGGAAGAGAAAGATGAAGATGTATTTGGGTTCAATCAATGACAAGGTGTGGGATGTGGTTGAAAATGAGTTTGTGATTCTTGATCCTACCAATCCAACACCAAATGACTCCATCAACAAGCAATGCAACACAATGGCGCTCAACACCATATACAATGCCATTGATCCAAAGGTGTTCGAGCAAGTCAAAGATCTTGACAATGCAAGTGAGGTGTGGAAAAGATTAGAAGAAACATATGAGGGCACTTCAACGGTAAAAAGTGCCAAGTTGTACATGCTCAAGGACAAGCTCGCCAACTTCAAGATGAAGGATGATGAATCAATTCCAGAAATGTTCTATAGATTGCAAGTCATCATCAATGATCTCAAGTCCTTGGGAGAAAGGTACAAGATGAAGACTTCACTCACCAGTTCCTGAGTTGCTTGCCCAAGAGGTTCAAGACACTTCACACCATCATCTTTAGAGGAGGATTGAAGAATGTGACTCCAAATGAGGTGCTTGGTGATGTCATGACCGAGGATCAATACAATGAAGATAGTGAAGAAGTGGTCAAGGAAGAGGACAAGAAGAAGAAAAGTGTGGCATTCAAAGCCACCTCATCTAAGAGCAAGGGCAAGTCCAAGAAGGAAGAATCAAGTGACAATGAAGAAGCTAGTGACATTGATGATGAAGCCTTAGCTCTCTTTGTGCGCAAATTTGGCAAGTTCATGAAGAAGAAAGGCTATGGTGCAAGGAAGAGAAGAGATTACAACAAGAACAAAGACTATGTGAGAAGGTGCTACAAGTGCAAGAGCAAGGATCACGTTGTAGCGGATTGTCCCTACAATAGTGACAATGATGAAGATGAGAAGAAGAAAGAGAAGAAAGAGAAGAAAGAGAAGAAATGAGCTTCAAGAAGAAGAAGAAGGGTGGCTCATATGTTGTCACATGGGATAGTGATGCATCATCCTATAGTGAAGACTCAAGTGATGATGATAACAAGAAGAGCACCAAGAAGAAGGCACTTGCAAGCATTGCAATCAACAACAAGCCTTGTCTATTTGACACTCCATCATGCTTCATGGCTAAGCCAACAAAGGTACATTCCGATGATGAGAGTGATAGTGAGAGTGATGAGGATGAGGAGCACTCAAAGGAGGACCTCATGGACATGTTGGAGCAAGCTCACACTTGCTTTGAGATGAAGAGGAAGGAGTGCAAGGAATTGCGCAAGAAGCTTAGTGCTCTTGAGCAATCCCTTGATGAGCTCAAGTCTACTCATGAGACGCTAGAGGTAGCCCATGAGAAGCTTGGCAAGGCTCACACCAAGCTTGAAAAAGCTCACTCCTCCCTCCTTGATCAAGTCAAGGTTGAGGATGTTGTTCCAACATGTGACATAGGAGTAACTTGTGATATTCTTGATGAATCCTTCTATACTCCTATTGTTGTTGCTCCCACTAACCCTTCATGTAGCTCATCCACTACTACTTCTACTATGAGTGATGGTTTCACTTGTGATGCCTCACTAATGGTGGAGAATGAGACCTTGAAAAAGGAGGTCAATGAGCTCACTCGTGCCTTAGGCAATGCCTATGGTGGAGATGCCCGCTTGCTTAAGTGCTTGGGTAGCCAACGGTTCTCTCTTAACAAAGAGGGATTGGGCTATACCCCCAAGAATGGCAAGGCGGCTTTTGTGACTCACAAGACTAGTTTTGTGAGAAGCAATGGTCGGTTTTGCAACAAATGCAAGCAATCCGGGCATATAGAGCAGTATTGCAAGAACAAGAATAAAAATGCTAATGTATCCTCAATTCAATTTGATTCTTGTTATTTGCTTACCAAGGGTGTAAATGGTGTGAAGGCTAAGTTTATTGGTGCTCCCATTGTTGGCCCAAAGAAGAAGGCAATTTGGGTGCCCAAGAGCTTAGTGACTAACCTTGGAGGACCCAAGCAAGTTTGGGTACCTAAAAAGAATTGATCTTTTCTTGTAGGTCAATTATAAGCCGGAGGAAGGCATTGGGTGCTTGATAGTGGGTGCACTCAACACATGATCGGAGATGCAAGAATGTTCAATTCAATCAACAAGAATGATGACAATGGGATTGATAGTATTACATTTGGTGATAATGGCAAAGGCAAGGTCAAGGGGCTTGGTAAGATTGCTATATCAAATGACATGACATATCAAATGTGTTGCTAGTAGAGAGCTTGAACTTCAATTTGTTATCGGGGGCTCAATTGTGTGATCTTGGATTCAAATGCATATTTGGAGTTGATGATGTAGAGATCATAACTGTAGATGGCTCAAACTTGATCTTCAAAGGCTTTAGATATGAAAATCTATACTTGGTTGATTTCAATGCTAGTGAAGCTCAATTGTCAACTTGTTTGTTCACCAAATCTAGCATGGGTTGGCTATGGCATAGAAGAGTTGGTCATGTTGGAATGAAACAATTGAATAGATTGATTAAGCATGATCTAGTTAGAGGCTTGAAAGATGTGGTGTTTGAAAAGGATAAACTTTGTAGCTCTTGTCAAGCTGGAAAGCAAGTTGGAAACACTCACCCTAAAAAGAGCATGATGAGCACTAGCAAAGCATTTGAGTTATTGCACATGGATCTATTTGGACCAACAACATACACTAGCATTGGTGGAAACAAATATGGCTTTGTGATAGTGGATGATTTTACAAGATATACATGGGTGTTCTTTCTAAGTGACAAAAGTGATACATTTGCTACATTCAAATCTTTTGTCAAGAGGTGTCACAATGAGTTTGAAACAACCATCAAGAAAGTAAGAAGTGACAATGGTAGTGAGTTTAGAAACACAAGAGTTGATGAGTTATGTGATGAATTTGGAATTAGACATCAATTCTCGGCCAGGTACACTCCACAATCAAATGGTCTTGTTGAAAGGAAGATAGAACTCTCATTGATATGGCAAGGTCTATGCTTAGTGAGTACAATGTGAGTTATTCATTTTGGGCCGAAGCTATCAACACGGCTTGCTATTGTAGCAACCGCCTCTATTGTCATACCATGATGGAGAAGACTCCCTATGAGCTATTGAATGGAAGAAAGCCTAACATTGCATACTTTAGAGTCTTTGGTTGCAAATGCTATATCTTGAAGAAAGGCACTAGATTGAGCAAGTTTGAAAGAAATGTGATGAAGGGTTCTTACTTGGTTACTCCACTACAAGCAAAGCATACAGAGTATGGAACTTGGCTAGTGGTACTCTTGAGGAAGTGCATGATGTTGAATTTGATGAAACAAATGGCTCTCAAGATGAAGAAGAAAATCTAGATGATGTGAGAGGAACTCAATTGGAAAAGGCAATGAAGAGTATGGACATTGGTGATATTCGGCCTAGGGAAGTGATTGATGTTGAAGATGACATAGATCAAGTGCTCACTTCTCCAATTGTGCAAGCTAGTGGTTCTCAATTGCAAGATCAACAAGTTGCTAGTTCATCTCAACAAAATGCTCAAGCAAGTACAAGTAATCAAGTTCAAGTGCTCCAACCAACCAATGTTGCAAGAGATCATCCATTAGATCAAATCATTGGTGGAATTCAAAGTGGTGTGCAAACTAGATCAAGATTGGCTTCTTTTTGTGAACATTACTCTTTTGTGTCATCCATCGAGCCAACCAAGATTGAAGAAGCTTTACAAGATGTTGATTGGGTAATGCTATGCATGAAGAGCTTAACAACTTCACAAGAAATCAAGTATGAGAATTGGTAGAGAGGCCTAAGAACTACAATGTGATTGGCACTAGATGGGTCTTTCGCAACAAGCAAGATCAAGACGGCATTGTGGTGAGAAACAAAGCAAGATTAGTGGCATAAGGATACACTCAAGTAGAGGGCTTGACTTTGGTGAAACATATGCACCGGTTGCAAGATTGGAAGCAATAAGAATCCTATTAGCTTATGCTTGCTCCCACAACATCAAGTTATATCAAATGGATGTCAAGAGTGCATTTCTCAATGGCTACATCAATGAGTTAGTATATGTTGAGCAACCACCCGGTTTTGAAGATGACAAGAAGCCCAACCATGTTTACAAGCTCAAGAAGGCACTTTATGGTTTGAAGCAAGCACCAAGAGCATGGTATGAGAGGTTAAGGGATTTTCTCCTCTCTAAAGGGTTCAAGATGGGAAAGGTTGATACTACTCTCTTCACCAAGAAGATTGGAAAAGACTTGTTTGTGTTGCAAATCTATGTTGATGATATTATTTTTGGTTCAACCAATCAAATTTTTGTGAAGAGTTTGGTGAAATGATGGCTAATGAGTTTGAAATGTCCATGATTGGAGGCTTAGCTACTTCCTTGGTCTACAAATAAAGCAATTGAAGGAAGACACATTTGTTAGTCAAGGCAAGTACATAAAGGACATGATCAAGAAGTTTGGATTGCAAGATGCAAAAGCCATTAGCACGCCTATGGGGACAAATGGACAATTGGATAGTGATGCAAGTGGCAATATGATGGATCAAAAGTTGTATCGGTCTATGATTGGAAGCCTACTCTATGTGACCGCATCAAGACCGGATGTTATGTTTAGTGTATGCATGTGTGCAAGATTCCAATCCTCACCAAGAGAGAGTCACTTGAAGGCCACTAAGAGAATATTGAGGTACTTAAAGCATACACAAGATGTTGGTTTGGTATCCAAAGGGGTCAAACTTTGAGTTGATTGGATATTCGGACTCCGATTATGCGGGTTGCAAGGTTGATAGAAAGAGCACATCAGGCACATGTCAATTGTTGGGAAGATCACTTGTGTCTTGGTCATCAAAGAAGCAAAACAGTGTGGCACTTTCAACCGCTGAAGCCGAATACATATCTGCCGGTAGTTGTTGTGCTCAGTTACTATGGATGAAAGCAACTTTGGATGACTTTGGAATCAAATTCAAACAAGTGCCATTGCTATGTGACAATGAGAGTGCGGTGAAGCTCACAAACAACCCCGTGCAACATTCAAGAACAAAGCATATTGACATTAGGCACCACTTCATAAGAGACCATCAACAAAAGGGTGATATTTCAATCGAGAGTGTTGGTACCGATGATCAACTTGCCGACATATTCACCAAGCCACTTGATGAGAAGAGGTTTTGCAAGCTAAGGAATGAATTGAACATACTTGACTTCTCAAATATGTGTTGATGCACCCCCACTTATATGACATGCCTCTCCTTCGACAGAGCAAGGTAAAAGTTGATTGGCATATGCATCCATACTTTGCTAGGAACATGTTTAGTGCATCTAGTCATTCCTCACAATCATGAGGCTCATTCATGGAAATAAAGTGATTTTGATGCTTGTATGATGCCACTATTGTTTCTATGCTTTATGATCTAGTGGTAACATATGACATGTTTATGGGCTTGCAATCCTAGTGTTTAATCTAGAGAATGAGAAATGGAATGTTTAACCAACGTGAGTAAGATAACCATTGCAAGATGTGTGAAGAAGCTTACTCTAGAGCAAACCGTGTTAAATGTTTCATGAAAATGATCTAGATTGAACCAAATGAGAAAGAACTAACTCTCTCCTAAACAATTTGAACCTTTTATGCAAACCTTTTATGGAAATAGATGACAAAGGGGGAGAGAAAAGTCACAAAATCAAATGAAGGAGATCAAAACTTTGAAAATTTTTTGAGCACACAAGTAGGGGGAGCAAGCTCATGAACTTGGTTGTTGCATTTGATTTGTGCATGTTCATATGCTTGCTTGCATTGCACAAGTTGTTAACTTTATATCCATGCTTGTGTGGTGTATGCTAGAAATAGATTTTGAATGATGATTTGCAAACTAGCATGCATAGGTAGTAGCTAGATGTAATTTGCTTTTACAAGTGGTACTAGAGCCTTTCATATAATGTTGATCTCATGAGGTATCTAGTGTTTTTGTAAAGTCTAGCTAACCATGGTGCTAAGGATGGTATACATTGGCAACTCCGATTGGTATCACGCTTCAAAGGTCCATTCTTTACACCTTAGCATCATTTGATAGTATTACTCTCCCACATTTCATATCTATGCATATGTGCCGAACTTGAACCAAACACTATAGCACATATGTAGGGGGAGCTAATACTAACAAAGTGGTGACTCAAATTTTCAAAAATATATCTTTGTGAAAGGTTGTCATCAATTACCAAAAGGGGGAGATTGAAAGTCCCTATTTGGTTTTGGATAATTGATGTCACCTAGAGTACTAACCTTTGTCATGAAGAGTTTATGAGCTAGGTTGGTACACACCAATGCGGGAGCTAGATGATGATCACGGTATTGGTGGTGATGACCAAAAGATGGATCAAGTGCTCCACATTTGGAAAGAGAAGAAGAGAAAATCAAAACCCTATGGAGATCAAGGCAAAGGTATAAATAGGATTTTGTTTTGGCACTCAAGACACCATAGAGGGTGTGAGTGTGTTTAGGATAGATAGCCGTACTATCAAGAGGGGACTATCTCGGTGATCGCGGTTATCAAGTGCCACTAGGTGATTTCATACATGCATATGCATTAGGACCTAGTGTGCTAACCTCTAATCCTTTGAAAATGATTATGAAAATTCTAACACACATGCACATGATGATGTACACTTGTTGGTGTTAGCACATTTGCAAAGGAGAAGGTGGTGGAGTTGAATTGGATCAACTCGGAGAAGTTTTCTGAGAAATCTTTGTTTGAAAAGAGAAGCAATGGATCTTGGATTGGAAATCTATACTAATCCTTGTGGTTTTGGATCTTGTATTCATGTGGGTTGTATAGCCCTCTGAATAAGCTTTCCAAAATGTCCAAGATCATCGAAATCAGAGTTCGGAGCTAAAAGTTATGGCCATTTTAGCGCGGAGGTCAGTTTGCTGAAGTCGGTAGTACCGACCCTGAGGCCGGTAGTACCGACCGCTCCGCGAGCAGATCACAAACTCTCTGTTCAGGAGTTTTCGCCTAGAGGTAGTACCGCCATAACCCCGGTAGTACCGGGCCGGTAGTACCGGCCCTGAAGTCGGTAGTACCGCCCTACTACCGACCCCTCTGTAGGCAGCGGCAAACTCTTTGTTCGGAGGAGTTTTGGCCTAGAGGTAGTACCGCCATAACCTCGGTAGTACCGGGCTCGGTAGTACCGACCAGGGGGTCGGTAGTACCGAGGTTTGAAGGAAGTTTGAAGGCGTTCTGTGTAGATCTAGATCTGGCCTACCGGTAGTACCGCTATAAGCCGGTAGTACCGGGCCAGTAGTACCGACCCTACTACCGACCGTGTTAGAAAGGCGATTCTAACGGTCTTTTAGACCGCCGGTAGTACCGACCCTTGCCCCGGTACTACCGACCAAAGCGCAGAAAGGGGAGAACGACTTGTTGTCTTCCCCTCTCCATATAAATAGGTTGTGGCCGAGTTTGGGGGTTTCTTCTTGACTTTCCAACCTCTTGAACATCCTCTTGAGCAAGATCTACTCCCTCCCACTCATCTCCTTGCTTGATAGCGCGAATCTAAGTGAGATCGAGTGGATCCAAGTGCATTTGCTTGTGAGTTTGCATCTAGTGGCACTTGGGGATTGTTGTTGCTGCGGGTATTCTTTTACTCTTGGTGGTTGCCGCCACCTAGACGGCTTGGAGCAGCGGAGGAGCTTTGGCACGAGTGGTGATTGTTCGTGGCCATCTCCCGGTGATTTGTGAGGGGTATTGTGCCTTCCCCGACGAAGAGCCAAAAGGTAACTCTTGTGGATTGCGCGTGTCTTTGAGTTACCTCCATTTGTGGGTTGGTTCTTGCGGCGCTCATTTGTTGAGCTAGGTTTGTGAAACACCTATTAGCCGCCGAACCACCAAGTGGTTGGTCGACACAACGGGGAGTAGCGCATGCCGGCAAGCACGTGAACCTCGGGAGAAAATCTTTGTGTCTCTTGCCTCTTTGGACTTCTCCCGAAGTTTCTTGGTATTCTTATTGTGATTGATTGTCTCTTGCCGGTGTCGGTACATCTCTCTATCCTTGCATTACTTTCTTTATCTCTTGTGTAGAGATATTTGTTGCTAGAAGTAGCTCTCTAATTAGAAGTAATTATTTCTTGCTAGCCTATCATTTTAGAGAGTAGTAACATATCTTTTGTGTGCCATAGTGAATATAGGTTACTAGAATTGTTGGATAGGTGGCTTACAGCACTTAGTAGAGCTAGAGCAAAAAGCTTCGCTTTGTAATTGTCTAACTAGTTGCTCTAAGTGTTTTGTAGAATTTTTATTAGGCTATTCACCCCCCTCTAGCCATTTAGGACATTTCAAAGGTGCGCATCGTAGTCGTGATGAGTTCCTAGGCGTGTTGCGCTCCCTAGTTTAGTCTCTACCGGGTCATCTGGGTCGGTTCGCGTGGCTCGCCGTCGGCGCAAACGCCGCCATGGCCGCCATCGTGGACCATGTTGCTCGGCGTCATCTCCAAGTGAGACTGGGTGCGCATCATAGTCGCAGAGAGTGCCTAACTGCGGTGCTGCTGCTGCTCTTGTTTAGGTCTCTACCGAGCCCTAGAGGCCGGAACGTTGAGTCGCCGCCGCGCTCGACATGGCCGAGCCGCCATGCTCGCCGGTGAATGCCTTCCGTGACCTAGAAGCCTAACCGTCTCCTCCAGTGGGTTCGTGGGGTCGAGCTTCGGGGGTGGGTGGCCTTGCCGTCGTCGGGGAGTCCACCGCCGGCGAGAGAGCCGACGGTCAGCGCGGCCGGCAGCCGTCAAGGCCGGCCGAGCTCTGGTCTGGGCGGGAAGGAGAAGAGCAGAGGCTGACACCTGGGGCCCGCCGAAGTTGGGCCGAGCCCAATAGGGTTTAGAAAAGTTTTTCTTTTTTTGAAATGGGTGAATAGTGTTAGGTCTTGTCTTTTTGATATGTTTTTGTAGGAAGCTCCAAAAATTGTGAAATTTTTTGTGTAGCTTTCTCAAGCTGTCTAATATTTATGAAAAATATGAAACTTGAGTTTTGAACAAATTTTGAAAGTGGTTTAAATAGGCCTTTTAATTAATAAATGGACTTTGATGATTTTTGTAGGCTTATTTAAATGTCCAAAAATCATGAACTATTTTTGTCCCTGTTTTGAGCTGGAAATGTATCATCACAAAATTTTGAGCTCTATTGGAGAAAATAGATTTTATTCTTATTTCTATGCCTTAATTAATTATTTAAATGTTATAATTTGATTTATTCTGCAGGTCTAAATGGTTGTTCAAAAATTGTGATATTTGTTTTACCACTGTTATTTGATATAATTTATCATCTCTAAAAGTTTGAACTAATTTGGGCATAGTTTGCTTCACAACTTAATTTTGTGCTAATTAAATTGCTTTCTTATGAATAAGTGATGTTGTTTAACATGAACACCTAAGTTTCTTTATGGTAGATTTGGAGGTTAAGTTAGGTGAATTATCTTGATCTGCTGAGTGAATTATCTTGATCTGCTGCTTGATGCAGGCAAGAGTCACTCCTGTAAACCATGTATATTTATACAAGTTGGTTTTGTTGGTTTACAACTATACCGTGATGGGAAGTTGTTGCGAGTTAAATGTTTATAACTTAGTAAATTTCCATCTTTACCATGATCATGACATGAGCATCTCATTAAGCATGCACTCCTTTATCGTGTAGTTTCCGAAGGGGTCGATTGTCCGGACGAGGTTGGTCCAGAGAGTTCGGAGTGTCCTGTTGATCCGGAATATCAGGAGTTCCAGACTCTTTCAGTCAACGAAGGCAAGCCCCGGTTCATTTAACCATTTCCTTGGATTTCCAATTGCACTTACTTTTGATAACCTGATGCATTAAATGTTTATCGAATAAATGCTTTAAACCTGTTGATGCATGATCAACCTTGTTATCGATATATCATTCCTTGATACCTGCTTTATGCAAATGATAGAAATGCTTAGCCTTGCTTTATAAAGCTTTTGATAAATGTTTTCTATACTTATCGTTTTGGAATGATAATGAGAAAGAATGATGCTTAAGACCAGACGGGCACATGCATCGAACCTTGGGTTGGTGTAGGGTGACCCGGATGTGTCGGTTTAGGGTTAACCGTTGTTGGCCTGCTAGATTGAGAAACTGTGAAGTACCGATCATATGGTACGGTAAGCCCTGCCTTGGTGGTTCTTAAATGAGAACGGCTAATCGCGCACTGGGAGTGGAGAGATGGCGGGAGTACTAGCTACCCTCGTGGGTTAAAGTCCCGGATTGGAGGTGTACAAGTACTCTCGGGTGGCGCGGACCCGGTCTTGTTTGGAGGATCCGAGGCTGGGGTTGGTATATGTGTGATCCAAGGTCTACATATCGTATGATCGTGGAAAACTACCAGATCTGGTTGAATCGGTTCGAATCGTCATCCTCCTCGGTTAAGGAGACTCAATCTACTGACCCGCACCGTAGAATAAAAATGGAACTAGTTTAAGAAAGAATGATAATGACCTTTCACTAATGTTCTCTTTCAATTCTTACCATGTACATAAATGATTAAGAAAAATTTGGATCTAGGATTACTTTAGTAAGCTTTTATGCAAATGAAAAGTACTGTTGAGCCTACCCAAACCAGCATATCTGTTCCTTCTCCTATCTTGTCGGTTAAGCGTTGTTGAGTACCTTTGTACTCAGGGTTTGTTAAACCCCTGTTGCAGGTGGCGTTCACGAGCAGCCTTGCTTTGAGGCTTGTTGCGTGACCGTCATTGAGGAGGACGTGTCCGGGGAGGAGTAATGCAACCCTTAGGTGGGGTTGTTTGTGTGCTATACAGTTTTATTAATGCTACTTCCACTACCTAGGGTAAAGTTTGGAACTATGGTTTGTAATATTATCCTGAGTTTGAACAACTGGTTTGTAAAACTTATGGTGTAATACTTCCGTGCTTTTATCTCTGATGTATATTATTTGTGAAATGTTGTAATACTGCCTTGACTCTTGCAATGATCCTGGGAGTGTAAGAAAACATGGATGAGTCGGGTTACCTGATGACACGTGATGGGTCTTTGGGGTTATGGGGCATAGTGTATGACTGTCTAAGGTCTGTTGGACAAGGACAGGTACACGTGGGCCCTAATAATTCAGGAGGTTCCGTCACAGAAATAAGGTGCACATTTACACCGACCACAAGAGTCTCAAGTATATCTTCACTCAACCTGAGCTGAACCTGAGGCAGCGAAGATGGCTCGAGCTGATTAAGGATTATAATCTGGAAGTCCATTATCATCCTGGAAAAGCTAATGTGGTAGACGATGCTTTGAGTCGGATGTCACATTCGACGCAAGAGGAATCTTTACCTTTGGATCATTCAGAGATCCTAGCTCATATTGCTCTTGTTTCGGATTTGTTAAAACAGATAGTTATGGAGCAAAGGCAAGATAAAGCAGAAATCCCTCACATCAAGAAGTTGATTATGGAACAGCGGGGAACTCATTTCAGCATGGATGATCAAGGAGTGGTGAGATTCAAGAACAGGCTTGTAGTTCCCATTGAAGGAGAGTTGAGAAGGAAGATTTTGGAAGAAGCACACAACTCAAAGCTTTCTATTCATCCTGGCAGTAACAAGATGTATCATGATATACGTTCTTTGTACTGGTGGCCAAATATGAAGCAAGACATTGTCAAGTATATATCTGAGTGTGATACATGCAGAAGAGTAAAAGCAGATCATTTGAGGACACCTGGTTTTCTTCAGCCTTTGCCTATTCCTACCTAGAAATGGGAAGATATCTCTATGGATTTTGTTGTGGGCTTGCCCCGTACCTCTTCAGGATATGACTCCATTTGGGTGATTGTGGATCGACTCACCAAGTCAGCTCATTTCTTGCCAGTGCATACTAAATATGGGGCCAAGTAGTATGCTGAGTTGTATTTCGACAGGATTGTCTCTTTGCATGGGGTACCTCTCACCATTGTGTTAGACAGAGGGTCTGTGTTTTTTTCCTGTTTCTGGGAACAACTCCATGAATGCCTGGGAACTAAGTTGTTAAGAAGTACGACATATCACCCACAAACAGATGGACAAACTGAAAGGGTCAACCAAGTGTTGGAGGACATGTTGAGAGCTTGTGTCATATCTTTTCCAGAAAAATGGGACAAGTGTCTAAGGTTCACAGAGTTTTCTTACAATAACAGCTACCAAGAAAGTATCAAGATAGCACCATTTGAGGCTTTGTATGGCAAAAAGTGTAGAACACCACTCAACTGGGTTGAGGTTGGAGACCGTGGATACTTTGGTCCAGATTTGGTAAAAGAAGCTAAAGAGCAAGTCACTATCATTCAGGGTCATATAAAGGCAGCTCAGAACCATCAGAAGACGTATGCAGACAAGAGAAGAAGTCCTTTGAGTTTTAAGGTTGGAGATTATGTTTATCTTAAGGTATCCCCTATGAGGGGTGAACATCGTTTTGGTGTTCGTGGAAAGTTAGCTCCTCGTTATGTTGGACCTTACAAGGTGTTGTCAAAACGGGGTCTGGTGGCATATCAGATTCAGCTTCCTGAGATTCTGTCAGCAGTCCATAATGTTTTTCATGTATCACAACTGAGAAAGTGTTTGCGTGTCCCTGAAGAAGTTATAGAAGTTACTAATCTTCCTCTTCAGCCTGATCTCTCTTACGTTGAGCATCCGGTAAAGATTCTAGATGAAAAGGAAAGAGTCACCAGAACCGAGTGGTTAAGTTTTACAAGGTTCAATGGCAAACCATTCAGAGGATGAAGCAACTTGGGAACAAGAAAGTTATATTGCAGAGCTTTATCCTCATCTTCTTCCTGTCTATCCAAGGTAAAAAGCTCAGTAATGTTTCCCTTCTTTTTCCACACTAGGCACGGAAATCTCGGGATGAGATTTTCTTAGGGGGGTGGGGCTGTAACACCCACGGTGTTACCGCGTAAAACAACTTACTAAAACATGTCATGAGCATCATGTTAGTTTGCTTGCATATGGTTGTGTTAAATAAAACTTATGTTGCTTGCAATAATAACTTGTTAGTTATCGTGTTTCGTCCAAGTCTTTGTGAGGAACGTGACCCTAGTCAAGCAAAAATCTTTGGTGGAGTCTAAACTCAATCCTTGTCTCTTATCGAATCCAAAATCATCTCTCAAACCAAGTTAATCGCTTTTCCGGTGGTCGTTCCGACGTCGCCTTAGTGCCTTTTAACTAAGTCGCGACCGTATGCTACCACCCAAGTCATTGTATCTGGTTCTTCTCCCTCTTTTGGATATCCCGAACAAAAGTTAGTAAGGGTCTCTGTCAAGAAAATATGTGGAAGATGCCTAAAAGCGGCCAAAACCAATGTTGCAACCTTTTTCAGGATGCATCTTTGGCTTAAGTCAAGCTGCAGTTTCCTTAACTTCTATGAGGTTAGACCATTAAGCAAAGTTGTAGATTGGGTCATGGTAGACAAGTTTGGGTTAGTGACCAAGGGCTGGTTCGGTTTGGGAGCTAGTCTAAAAAGTATAGCAAGTTTGAATCTGCTGCTGAAAACCCAAGGACTCAGAAAAATCTGCCAAGTCTAGGGCCTTTGGGTGTTCTTGAGGTTGGCATCCCACGTTCTCCTCATCTGTGCAGAGTTTGGGATAGGTCCAAAAATAAAAGTTGGAGTAGATGTTTCGGGTCAGAGCTTGTGGAAAGTTGAGCTTTGTCCGAACTTGTCTGGGCCGTCATAACTCAGTTTGTTTTGTTTCGACAGGCACAACGACACCGCCATCTTGGCACCGTCTTTCTCGCTGATGCGAGCCTCGTACGGTCTTTTGCCTTAAAGGATTTTGGAAGTAGGTTGGAAGCTCTCCAACTTTGTCCACAGGCGTCTGGGCTGAATCCGAGAGGACGATGGCATAAATCTGAGTTCAAAAGTGGTCAAGGGCGCACGCGAGGTGTTTGTTGTTTTGACCCTGCCTTGGCTTGACACTGAAAGGTTCCAGCCGACTGTCCTCCTCGTGGGTTGGTCGGTTCAGGGTGCTATCTGCGTCACCCAACAGGGTTAGGTCCTGTGTCTCATGTTCCTTTTGGAGCCAAGCGCCGCAGTTATGAGGATCGGCCGGAACGCTCTCGTCCAAACCCTGGCCACGACATGTCAGCTCGTCAGTTTTTGGCCGCGATCACCACGTGCACGTTCCCTGTCCATGGGCGCTGTGCGCGTTGCTGTTCGCATGTGGCCGTCATCAGGTGTCTCTGGTGTTCACGTGCCTCCTAAGCCTGTCCTTGTGGCCAAGCCCTTGAAAAGGCAGAGCCTTTTTCCTTTCTCTCCCGAGCTCCACCTTTGCTGTAAACCAAGCCTCCGTCCCTCGCTGCTCCTCCTATCGCGACCGTTCCTGTGAGTGGTTTCGGGGTCGGCCTAGTGCCCTTGCCTTCGCTCGGCCGCGCCACTCTCCCTTCTCCCTTGCCGGCGCCGTGACCTGTGTCCGCCGAGAGGGCGCCGCCGCGCTGGCCATCTCGGAGACCCGCAGCGTGGGCTCCCAGTTGGGGCGCCGTGCTTTTGCAGCGTCGGGTACGAGGCCGCGACCACCTTCGGTCACGCCTCGTCGCCGGCGAGCCGCTCCGGCCGGCGTCCAAACCCCCCCCCCCCCAAGTCGGTCTGTTCGATCAGACAGGCAGGAGGTAGAAGAAGGACCGTCAGGCGTAATATAGGTAAAGTCCAGGGGGTTATCCGAGTTTGTGAGTGAGTAGATAGAATAGTGTTTGGATCGTTCCGTAGTTATCTTGTTTCTCGGGGTCTAGATCGCAAAAGTCACGCGAGAGAGAGAGAGAGGGCGAGCGGCCCTCTGTTTGGGACCGTTGCTGGGCTCCGCCTGGGCCGTGGCTCGGGCCGGCTGGCCAGGCCCGCGGGAGCCGGCCTGCCTGCAGGCGGGCTGGCTGGGAGCCGTTGGGCCAGTTTCGGTTTTTCTTGTGTTTGTTTTAAGAAATGTTTTATTAATTGTTTAACTGCTGCAAACTTTGATAAATTATAGTAATTAGTGTGAGCGTCCAAAAATAGTGAAATAAATTTGGTTAGATTTCTAAAATCATGATATACCTGTTGGAATGTTTAGTTCATACTAGTTGTGCATTTTTCTGGTAGTCTTTAAATAAATGCTAAAATGCTTCATTGCTTGGAATAAAACCTGTAAGATTTTTAGGAGACAAACCATAATAGCTATAGCTCTAAAATTTTTATGGTAGCCTCTCTGTAATATTAACTACCTACTGTAATTTTTTATAGCTTCATCACAGTCTGTTTGATAGTCCATCTAGTTGGCTCCTAAGAGTAAATAGAAGAAAATAGAAAAGGACGTGAGTTAGTTAATTTAATCCTTGGTTAGGGTTGTTGTAACCTTGCTGTTAGTATAATCTGATGGTACCTTTCTATAGTTAGTAGTCAATGCTATAGTAGCTCGTGTGTTCATTGTTTGCTAGTTGTTAATCCATGCTAAGCATTGCATCATCATCGCATGCATATAGGTGACGGACAAGAAGAGTTTGTGGCCGTCGGTGACCAGGAGTTCGAAGAGGTGATAGAGGAGTACGAGGAAGTGCTCCAAGTGCCTGAGGAGCTGCCACCACCGCCGCCTCTTTCTGACTTTGTTCCTATTGCTCCTGACCAAGGCAAGCCCCGGTGCATAACCTATATTTTTGAATATCTCTAAATGAATATATGTATGTTGTGCATTTATGTTTTCAGGAGTTATATGAAACCCACCTGCATATATATACATATCTCATGAGTCCTACTAGTACAGGTTCGAGTAGCGCTATGCTTAGGATGAACGGTAGCGTGGGCGACCTATCGTTGCTCACAAAGTAGGTGCTCTACTTTAAACTGATGATGATGGAAAGAAACTGAGACCGGACAGGGATGTGGTTTGGTTCTGGTGGGTGTGACGAGTTATGTCCCGCGCGACCACGGGCTTAGCTTCGGTTGCACTGTTCCCTGTCTGTGTCGCTTAGGGACCGTTCGTTGTTGTGGGTGTGAGCTATGTCACAGATCTTCTTATCCCGAACACATACTTGCTTATGGGAGTGGGAAGGCTAGCTGACTCTTACCTCGGTTTCCGGCTCTATGTGATCCGACCGTTAGAGTTTTGGTAGGAGGAGGTCCTTGCACCACTCACGGCCGGGCCGGTGAGTGGGGGCTTGGAGTCCCAGTCCTGGATGCGGATACTGGACCCCTTGGCAGGAGTTGGCGAGTTGGTCTCGGTTGTGCCTTGGTACAAACGGGGTGTGTGTTTTGGGGTACCCAGCTGGGCTACATTGATTCACGAATCGCCGTTGTTTAAACGGTACCGGTATGGCAATCGCCCGACATCGTAGTTTAACAACTGGAACTAAAGATGGAGAGTTATACTGTATTGTTTACCACTTGCTTGGAAATAGAATAGGTGCTTACATAGAGATAGGAGTAACAACTAATATGGCTAAATAACATGTTACAACCTTTTCTTAAAAATGCTCTTTTGCAAACAAAGAAAACCAGAGCCATATAACCTTTCATAATCCTTGTGAGTCGGGATCTATATTTCCCATTCGGGTAAGACTTGCGAGTACATTTGATTACTCAATGGTTGTAACTTTTGTTGCAGGTGCAGCTTGAGCAGTTGTTTGGAGGACTCTTCTGGTGGGCACAGACCGAGTCCTCACCCTTCGTTTAGATCTTCGCTAGTTGCTATTTTCTACACCATTTACTTTCCGCACTTGAACAATGGCTTGTAATAAATAAATTCCTAAGGCTTGTAATATATGTGGCTTGGTTGTGTTATGTAAGCTCTACTCATTATTGGATCCTGGTGAGAAATGTGGATTGTTTCGAGTTCTCCCTTGGGGTGTGCTCGACGGAATTGCTAAGTTTAGACACTCTCAAGTGCGCTTAGTGTCTAATGGAAGGCAAGTGTACTTGGAAGTGGATTTACTTAGGCGGTTCTGCCACATCACGGCTCTTCAACAGCCGGTTCATCCTCCTCAGAATCTCTTGGTTGGACAATTGTTCAGCATCATGTCGGCCCGGGTCCTTCACGCCAAGGTACTCGAAGCCAGAATTGGCTCGCTGTTGTAGCGGATGGATTCGGCGCGCAATAAAATCATGGACGACGGTATAACCAGTCAATCCACTCAGCTTCATTGCCGCTATCATGTCGATCAGTGGTTGGATAGCATCTACCTCTTCAGCAGAGATCTTGTCCTTCCATTCACAGGATTTTTGGGGCGGCCATCCATCATGACGATGAAGGGCCGTTGGGCGGGTGGCAATGTAAAACCATCCGCTTGCCCACTCTCGGACAGATTTCGACAATACTACAGAAATATATTGAGTAGCTGTTTCTATCCTAAGCTAGAAACTAGCTCCTCCGACTACTTCTACACATGCATCACTGGGTTGACTCTTAACCCAGAAAAAATAACGAAAAAGATTAAAAGAGGGGCAAATTCCTAGAAAAGCTTCACACAGATGAGCAAGGATAGCAATGTGGAAGCAGGCATTGGGAGTGATATGGTTGAGAGTCAAACCATAATAGTGCAGCAATCCATTGAAGAAATCGGATGCTGGAAGCCCCAATCCGCACTCCACGAAAGACTTGAACATCACTATCTCCGTCGTGTTGGGGGCGGGAGCACGATGATCAGTGGGTACCCTTCACCCGTCTATTGGCTGTGACCGGAGTAATCCTTTCTGTGCCAGAAAAGCTAGCTCTGATTCTCTGGTATCTGGCGCTTTCCAAGCAAGCACATCTATTGGAGGGCAAGAGTGGCGTGGCTTCCCGCTAACGGCTTTCGCTTTCTTCTTCTCGACTGTGGATTGCTTCTTTGGGCCCATGTTGATGACAAGGGACTTTCTGCGCATCAACTAATGGATTGGCTATGGGATTCCTTGCTCCGACGGCTATGGCTTGATGAAAGAATGAAGAAACTGTACGCTCAATGGCGGCTTATTATAGATCTGTTTCGGCAACCGATCACCTTTCTGAACGGTGTTATGAGACCGTCGGAAACCCTAACGGCTGAGAGACGTTTCAGACAGCGTCAGAGTCAATGAACAGGCAACCCGTACAACAGATAACATTATTCTTTCGCAAGGCACATTTAGTACTCGCATGAAAAGACAAAGGACTCGGACAACATTCCAAGTACCCGGATCTTATTAATTATTACTCGGAATTACAACGGAGATACATGGATACATCTTGAGATACAATAGCTTCCAGTACAAAGTTCACTCAGGATGTAAAACGCTACTCTAGTGTAATCAAGGTATAGAGTCTTGATGCACGCCACACCAAGGACCGGGTTCAGTGAGACGCAGTAAAGCAGACACAGAACCTTGGGTAGATACTATCTTTTCAGCGCATCCCAAGGTTGGTTTAAGGCTCTACCCCAGTACACAAAGAACTCAGTAGTAGGCCCTAACCCTAGTGTTGATGGTGCTTAAAGCATCATTTCACCACCAACATTTCACCCAAAACCAAGGTAAAACAACATAAAAGGTAGAAGATTTGGTTTATAACTAACCTATTTCCACATGTGCATAGTTTCTTATCTTAATGAAGGAAATGATGGAATTTGGGCCAAACAAGAGTACCAGGAGCAAGGCCAAGCCACTCTAGCCCATTTGGGCCTGAGCAAGGTGGCGGCCGCCACCTATTACTGGCGGCCGCCAGGTCACTCGTGCCAAAAGTGGCCCAAGCCACGTCATCGATCCGTGTGAGTCACCTCAAGCTCAAATCCTGGCCATTGCACACTAAGACGGTTTGATCCAAGAGCTAAGAAGAGTGTCACCTGGATAGTGGGCTTTGGACACGTGTCTAAACCCTAACCGACCCTCAAACTGACTTAGGAGAGCAAATGAAGACCGTTGGATGAATGGCGGTTGCAATGGAAGGTAGAGAGGTGGCAGGCGCCAGGGTTTGGTGGCGGGCTCCTAGCACTATAAATAGGCCCCTTGAGCTCTCATTCGGAGAGCCTCACATCATTCCTCACCATTTGGTTACTGGCTATGCTAGAGAGATTAGAGAGAGTGTGAGTGCCTCACTAGAAGAGGAGCTGGAGAGGAGAAGAGTAGAAGTCTGGAGAGTTCCGGAGTTGTCGGAGACCTCTGCTTCACTCTGCTCTGCGCTTCAACTTTGGTAACTTAGTATCTATTTTATCTTCAAGTATTTATTTTCAGTACTTGTGTGTTTGTTTCATTGCTTGATATTATTTTCAAGTGCTCTAGTTCTAGTACAGGGCTAGTAGTAGTAATATATAGATTAAGTGTGGTACTTAGGCTATATATTGCCAGTGAATACGGTTAGGCCCCCGGATAGCTGTGGTAGCAAGTAGGTGGTGACAGCCATGTGCGCCTTGAATTCCACCACGTAGTTGGTCTAGTTTAACAGTAGGGCTCGTTGTGCTAGCGTTCAACCTAAATCAGTGGTAAAGGCTAGTACGCCCACAATACACTAGTAAAGAACTTAAATCACTAGAAGTCTAATAGAACTAGGATCTACCCCAGTAGATAGTGCCCGTGCCCTTCATCTATCCTAGATATCCTTACCCCCCCTAGTTTTCTCAAAATCACTTCGCGTTCCTCGTGGATTCGATACCCCGGAATACTCTAAGGTGAAAAGCTACAACTGACAGCCGTGCGCTTGTGGTTTCTTCTGCGTCCACCCGAGGTGTCAACAAGCTTTTCTGGCGCCGTTGCCGGGGAACGGTAGCTGATTTTTGAGACTAGAGTTAGGATCATCTTTACCCTCTCCGCATGGAGAATCAATCTATCTTACAATTCGCAGCTCCTAAGAGTTCGCGATTAGAGCCGCATTTATCATCACAACCTATATATGCTGATAGTTACGAATTGCGCCCAGACTTTATTAACAAAGTTCAGGAGAGCATGTTTACGGGATCAGAAAATCCCTACACACATCTATGTGAGTTTGAGCAAGTCTGTGCATGCTTGAACATTTCGGGCATTTCACCTGACACTGTCAAGTGGAAGCTGTTTCCATTCACTTTGACGGGAGCAGCTAAAACATGGCATGCTCGAACCGTGGGAAGTGCCAAAGGAGATTGGGGAACTTTACGGACCAAGTTTATCTTGACGTATTTCCCTGTCCACCGAGTGGTACGACTACGAGTAGAAGTGTTGACCTTTAGACAAAATGATAAGGATACATTAGGGGAGGCTTGGGACCGTTTTATTGATTTAATCAATTCAGGACCCGATTTAGCCATACCCAATCCAGTGCTCCTTCAGCATTTTTATGTCAGTCTAGAGAAAGAGAGCGCTCTTCACCCTGATCATTCGTTAGGTGGAGCGTTTCTTCATCTTTCTCCACGAGGTGGAAAGGAGGTTCTTGATAGAATTCTCGAGAATACTCCTTATACTGGAGTTTCCGATGAAATCCCTGAGGAAGAAGTCATAGAAACCCAAGTTTCGACTGTAGAACAACAAGAAGAGCCCGAGTCTAGCTCGCTGGACTTAGCGGAGCCTATTCAGTCCACATCTGGGAGAGAAATTCTTCCGGAGTTTTTGGGCAAGACAGAGGATGATGTGTTTGAGGATTACGGAAATGCTATGAACTACTCCGTTCAAGCTCTCCCATCCGACAAAACCACTTCCTGAGACTTCTGATGGAATCTATAGCCGGGAGCGTCTTTTGGAACTTTCAGCTGTCATGAGTCATGAATGGACAATGGAAGCTGAAGTATTTAGAAAACATCCCTCGCATAGATAAAGTACCTAGCATAATAGATTGTCGAATTAGGGGAGAAAGGGCCTTTGCCTTTTACGACCCTGTCGTGGGAATTAATGTTCTTGCTAGTAATTACGTATCCAGAACATTCCCCGACCTTCAACGACAACCAACTAAACGGTGTTTAAGAGACCCAAATGGTGACATCTTGGAAAGTGAAGGAATCCTAAAGATGGTCCCCATCCAAGTAGATGGAGCGGACATGGTCTTAGATTTCTACATTTTTGATGTAGTCCTTTTTGACGTCTTCTTAGGACAACTGTGGTCCATACTTGCCTTGCAAGGACCATGTCAAGAGCACTTTAATGCTCAAATCGGTGGAAAAGAGTACTCAATACCTTTCGTTCATGCATTAAATTCTATTGCCGAACAACCACCAGAACCAGATCTTCTCGATCAAGCTAGAACCTCTACTCTTCATGAGTTGGCTCAGCTTGATTTTGAAGAAGATTCTGAGTTCTTTGTTGAAGAAGAAGCCGAGACAGATGAACCATTTCGCTTAGACGAATTAGAAAAGCCATCTCGACCTTCCATAGAGCTAAAACCTGTGCCTGAAGGCCTAAGATACATTTTTCTAAACAATGACCCCGAGACTCCCGTAATCATTAGCAGTAAGCTATCTGAAGAGGAAGTCCGTAGGTTGACCCTTGTCTTAGAAAAACACCGATCTGTCTTTGGCTATTCACTTCAAGATTTGAATGGAATTAGTCCAAATCTCTGCACCCATCGTATCCCTCTCGATCCTGAGATACCCTCTTCAAGAGAGCCACAAAGACGACTTAATAACGCTATGCGTGAAGTCGTGAAAAAGGAGGTTCTGAAACTCTTGCACACGGTAATTATTTATCCAGTTCCTTATAGTGAATGGGTAAGTCTCGTGCAAGTAGTTCCCAAGAAAGGAGGCATGACAGTCGTTAAGAATGAGAAAAATGAGTTAATCCCTCAACGCACTGTCACTGGATGGAGGATGTGTATAGACTATAGGAAGCTGAATAAAGCCACAAAGAAAGATCATTTCCCACTTCCTTTTATAGATGAGATGCTAGAGAGATTGGCAAACCATTACTTCTTTTGCTTCCTGGATGGATATTCTAGTTATCACCAAATCACAATCCATCCAGATGACCAAAGTAAGACCACTTTCACATGCCCGTATGGAACTTATGCCTATAGACGCATGTGTGGCAGAACCGCCCAATTTAACTTAATCCCAAGTACACTCGTCAACCATTTGACACTAAGTGTACTTAAGACCAAGTCAAATCCGGTAGTCTGTCGAGCACACCCAATGGGAGAACTCGAAAATCCACGTTTCTTCCAGAATCACAATTGAGGACCAAGCATCCAAACTCGAAAACATTTCTTTTATTACAAGATTACATCATCAGAAGTATTACAATAGTTTGATATGCAGCAAGAATTAAACATTATTAGATTAAACAGAAGTTATACATATGATCAAAATTAATACAGAAGGAAGCAATGATATAATAATTCTAGGAATTTATCGTAAAGACAGGTTATAACCATATGTAAACCTTTTCCTTTGTAAAAATCTTTTGCAGAATGTTATAAATAAATACTATGGTCGCAGCGATAAAAGGAAATCCTCTCTGAGCCCACCAGGAGGAATCCACACACAAGAGTTAGCTCCAAACTTCACCTGCTACCTGCAACAATGGGAATCAACCCTGAGTACTCAATTGTACTCGCAAGTCTTACCCGAATGGGAAATATAGATCCCGACTCACAAGGATTATGAAAGACCATATGGCTCTGGTTTTCTTTATTTGCAAAAGAGCATTTTTTTTAAGAAAAAGGTTGTAACATTTTATCTAGTCATATTAGTTGTTACTCCTATTTCTATGTAAGCACCTATTCTATTTTCAAACAAGTGGTGAACAATACAGTATAGTTCTTCATCCTTAGTTCCAGTTGTTAAACTACGCTGTCGGGCGATTGCCATACCGGTACCGTTTAAACAACGGCGATTCGCGAATCAATGTAGCCCAGCTGGGTACCCCAAAACACACGCCCCGTTTGTACCAAGGCACAACCGAGACCAACTCGCTAACTCCTGCCAAGGGGTCCAGTATCCGCATCCAGGACCGGGACTCCAAGCCCCCACTCACCGGCCCGGCCGTGAGTGGTGCAAGGACCTCCTCCTACCAAAAATCTAACGGTCGGATCACATAGAGCCGGAAACCGAGGCAAGAGTCAGCTAGCCTTCCCGCTCCCATAAGCAAGTATGTGTTCGGGATAAGAGGATCTGTGACATAGCTCACACCCACAACAACGAACGGTCCCTAAGCGACACAGACAGGGAAAACAGTGCAACCGAAGCTAAGCCCGTGGCCGCGGGACATAACTCGTCACACCCACCAGAACCAAACCACATCCCTGCCCGGTTTCAATTTCTTTCCATCATCATCAATTTAAAGAAGAGCTCCTACTTTGTGAGCAACGACAGGTCGCCCACGCTACCGTTCATCCTAAGCATAGCGCTACTCGACCTGTACTAGTAGGACTCATGGGATATGTATATATATGCAGGTGGGTTTCATATAACTCCTGAAAAACATAATTGCACAACATACATATATTCATTTAGAGATATTTAAAAATATAGGTTATGCATCGGGGCTTGCCTGGGTAAAACATTCAGAAAGTTAGTAATCCATCTTCGTGCCAACGATCATCATTGCGCCAGCTTTTGGCTAAACACCACGTCCTTCAGGTTCTCACGATCGGTATTAACGTACCTAAATGAGATGCAATGCATATGTATGAACATAAAGAATACACACACGATTCTCTACAAAAGATATACTAGCAAACTCATAAGTATAGCAAAGTGACACAAATAAAACTCAGAATCTGGACAGCAACAAAGCAGTTACTTGTTTTAATCATAACTGAAGATATAAGTATCCAAATAAGGTGATCCAAGACTTTCTGGAAAGCTAATAAAATTATCTACAACTTTGCTATTATCATCCAGCGCTAATTCACTAGTTAACAAGACCAAAATATGTCGACAAGCAGATCTGCACAAATAATGGACAGAAAACTGATAGGAAGTTCAAAGAGGCATATCTGAAGTTCTAGGCATTCAATACCCATGATTCTTAACTTTTTGGAAAGCTTATTAAGTTGTCTATAACTTTCTTATAATCATCTAAAAGTGATTCAACATATAGTAAGGCCAAACAATACCAAGAAGTAAATCTGTCCAGACTTGGGCAGATTCTGACAATCAACTTCAAACACTCATAACTAGAGTTCTATGTCACCAAAAGATATAATATAGGACATTTTGGAAAGCTTAGAAAAAGTAATAAAACTCTTTTATTAACATCAGTAGGTGATTCTAAAGTTATATTAACCAAACAACTCGATATTTTAGACCTGCACCGAGAGCATGTAAAACTTGACACTGAACTTGTAAAATCTATAACTCATAAACTACTTGGCCTAAAATCATAAAATTCTAGGACAAGAAAGATATGAAATTTATATACAACTTTTGTATTCATCACTTTTACAGAAAACATCATTTTAATTTCGAAGTTAACTCCACAACAGGAACTGCTCTGCCAGCCATAACAACACTCATGCAAAATGTACCTCTCCTTTGTTTAGTTAACATGGACATACACATATATATCATTTTAAGGGTTCAACCAACAGCAAAATAACTTATTCATACTTTATTCAAGATATTGTAAGCAAAGCATCATCACAAGACTTATCTACATGTATCTCATATTAAACTTTCCATACGTCTCATATATTAAAAGATATGCATATTATTTTAGATGGTGTTGCCAACATGTAGTTTGGGGCTCAGATTTTTATGAGTGATAAGGAATGACAAAACATGACTACTATAAAATTATTTCATGCTCAGGTTTTATAAATTAATCACTACAGGTAAAACAAGTTTTAATTACAAAAAGGCAGGTGAGAGCAAGATAAATCTAAAATCAATATTTTCAGTAACATATGATCATATAAAATTTTCTTAGGCTACAACATCACCATGCAAGACCAGTGAAACCATATTTTCTATTTTTACATACAAGTATCATTCGCAAATCATTTATTTCCATTTAATAAGCCACAACAAGCTAAGTCCATAATTCTGTCATACATGCATAACTTTATATACCAAACTTGTAGATCACAGAGAAAGGAAACTAACAAAATTGGTTTCATAAATTTTAGACTCATAAAGGTCAAGTTATGAATTTTCCCCTAGAAAAGTCTATTTACAAGGACAAATAAAAATAGCAGACACTTTCCACTAAAGCATATTATAATATATAACCACTGCGTAGATCTACTCACAAGGATTCTAAAAAGTCCACATTTGTCATCATACGATTTTTCTACGATTTACTAAGCATTTTAGAAGTTTCAGCTATAAGCATGGATAAAGGAAACGAAAAAGATAACAAGTTTGCACCTAGGACTCTGGGCTTTACATCCATCAATCAAGAACATATAAGTAAACACATGAGTCATAATATATTTATAAACACAGCAAAGAGACTCTAATCATTTTTACCATTCTTCTGCCTCTTCACGAAGCACGATTTAGGATTTTTGGCACGGGAGTCGGCGTCGCTCGCCGGCTGGCTCGGTTGTGGTCAGCAACGGCAGCTATAGCAGGCATGACTAGGGCCGGGCACAGCTGGCTGATGACCAGATGGTGGCCCGCTGTGATTTGCAGATGGTGATGGTTGGCATGGTTGTGACGGTTTTGGCCAAAGCCAGCGGCGGCGGTGGCGGACTCCGGCGACGACGACTTCGGCCATGGCCGTCAGCATCAGCTAGCAGCAGCAACAGCGAACACGGAAGAGAGAGCTGGCAAAGAGCGAGAGAGTTAGAGGAGAGGCATGGCCTCCGGCCTCTATCTAAGTGCAAACACTTGAAGGCGCTGGGCAATGCACATGCAAGGACGACGGCTGTCTGCACCTCTGCATGTGGCCAAGCGCGTGCAGGGCCGAGGAGGGCCGGGGGCGCTGGCTGCTTGCGGCGTTGGCTGTTTGCGGACGCTGGCTCCGTGCCTCTCTGTGCGGCGCTGTAGAAGATAGGATTGCTCGTCTGTACAGCCCCGCACTGCATGCACTGGCACTTGGGCAGTGGGCACTCGTGCTCTTTCTCTCACACTTACATGCACTGCTTAAAAGGAACGCTTAGACGAAGCATCACATCGCAAACAGAGAGGACGAGGGCGCCTGGCCTGGCCTGAGCGGCCATGTGCTGGTGTCGTGTGTGGCGTGCGTCCTTTCTTTTCAATTTCTTTCTTTTTTTACTATTTTATTTATTACTTTATTTATATATATACTTATATATATAACATATAAAATAATTATATTATTAATTTATACTTATGTAACTATTTCTTTGTTACACTAACTTATTCATAAATCGTTATTAACAAGTTGATAACAACACGTTTTATTGTTAAAAGCCGTTCGTAACACCGGGGTGTTACAGCATGTCCTTTGGACTTTGCAATGCGCCGGCATCTTTCCAACGGTGTATGATGTCCATCTTTTTCGATATGATTGAACAAATCATGGAGGTATTCATGGACGACTTTTTGGTCTATGGGAAAACCTTTGACGATTGCCTAGCCAATTTAGACAAAGTCCTCCAACGATGTGAAGAGAAGGACCTAGTTCTTAACTGGGAAAAGTGTCACTTCATGGTGCGGGAAGGAATTGTCCTAGGCCATCGAATTTCAGAACGTGGGATAGAAGTGGATAAAGCCAAAATCAATATAATTGAACAATTGCCACCACCCACTAATGTGAGAGAAATCCGAAGCTTCTTGGGCCATGCCGGCTTTTATAGAAGGTTTATTAAGGATTTCTCACAAGTCGCTAGACCCTTAACGAGCCTGTTAACAAAAGACGTCCCGTTCAAATTTGACGAGGATTGTCTACAAGCTTTCAATATTCTGAAAAGGCTCTAACCTCGGCACCAATCATCCAACCCCCAGATTGGAATTTGCCGTTCGAAATCATGTGTGATGCTAGTGATTATGCAGTGGGGGCCGTCCTTGGTCAAACTAAAGATAAGAAGCATTATGCTATTTCTTATGCTAGTAAGACCCTGACTGGCCCCCAGCTAAACTATGCAACCACAGAAAAGGAACTTTTGGCTGTAGTCTTTGCCATAGACAAGTTTAGATCTTACTTAGTGGGAGCTAAGGTGATCGTTTATACCGATCACTCTGCTCTAAAATATCTCTTCACTAAGAAAGATGCTAAGCCAAGGTTGATCCGTTGGATCCTTCTCCTTCAAGAATTTGACCTGGAAATAAGAGACAAGAAAGGAGTGGAGAATTCAGTAGCTGATCACTTGTCTAGACTACAAGTCAATAATTCGGACAAACTCCCAATAAATGACTTTCTTCGCGATGATACCCTTTTAAAAGTCACATATACCAACCCTTGGTATGCAAACATCGTGAATTTTATAGTCGCCGGCTATGTCCCACCGGGGGAGAATAAAAAGAAACTGCTATATCAAAGCAGAACGCACCTATGGGATGAACCATATCTCTATAAGGTCTATGTAGATGGACTCTTGAGAAAATGTGTCCCCATAGAAGAAGCAACAAAAATCATAGATAGATGTCACTCCGCCGAATATGGAGGACACTATGGAGCTTTTCGGACACATGCTAAAATATGGCAAAGTGGTTTTTATTGGCCATCAATGTACGAGGACACAAAGAATTATGTGAGACGTTGTCCTCGTTGCCAAAAGCATGGTAACATTAATGCCCGAGATGCTATGCCTCTCGTGAACAATCTCCAAGTTGAGTTGTTCGATGTTTGGGGTATAGACTTCATGGGCCCCTTTCCTAAATCCTATGACGCCGAGTACATTCTTGTGGCTGTGGATTATGTCTCGAAATGGGTAGAAGCCATACCCTGTCGAGCGGCAGATGCTAAACATTCGAAGAAAATGTTCAAAGAAAACATCTTTCCTCGTTTTGGAGTTCCTAGACTAGTCATTAGTGACGGAGGCCCTCATTTCATAGATAAGAGCTTCCGACATTTCTTAGCTAGTCAAGGAGTCCAACATAATGTAGCCACTGCATACCACCCCCAAACAAGTGGACAGGCTGAAACGTCCAATAAACAAATAAAGAATATCTTGCAAAAGACGGTAGAAGAAATGGGAAAGGGATGGAAACATAAGTTACCCGAAGCTCTGTGGGCCTATCGGACCGCCTATAAGACCCTGATTGGAATGTCCCCATACCAACTAGTTTATGGAAAAACTTGTCATCTTCCTGTTGAGCTTGAGTTCAAAGCTCATTGGGCCATTAAGAAATGGAACATGGACCTTGACCAAGCTGGCCAAAATAGGAAGATGCAAATTTCTGAACTAGAAGAATGGCGAGAGAAAGCCTATCATAGTGCCAAGCTCTATAAAGAGAAGACTAAGAGATGGCACGATAAACGGATCAAAAAGAAAGAGTTCGAAGTAGGAGATAAAGTTTTACTCTTTAACTCCCATGTTCGACTTTTCGGACATGGTAAACTTTGAAGCAAATGGGAAGGACCTTTCAAGGTTGTTGCAACCTCTTCCCATGGAGCCGTCACATTAGAAAGTGACAATGGGCAAATCTTCAAAGTCAATGGACAAAGATTAAAAATATTCTATGACTTTGATAAAAATGAGCTAAACAAAATTGATATAATTAACTTTAAAGTAGCTCAAGCCCATGACAATTAATGGATGGACCCAATTTACCCCTTGTCCATTTCATGCACCTAGTCCATCCAAAACCCCGAGAAAGGCCTCTTTAGGCCCAACTAAGCCATTCTGACCTCAGAACTTTGAAATTTAGGAGGTGTCGACGAAATATGGTCGATAGTCCACCTAGGGGTATGCCCAAGGTGGTAGATTAGAGGGGAAGGTGCGCAAGACGACGACCCAGACGTTGACGCAAGGCAAAAGTAGATGAACACAGAGGTTTATCCAGGTTCGGGCCGCTAGGTTAGCGTAATACCCTACGTCCTGCGTCGAGTTGTATTGATTGGATGTGGCTTGTGGCTTATGACCTATGATCTGCTGTCTATGATCTGCTGTGTCGTGTCCTCTCGGAGGCTGCTAGAAGATGAAGAATAAATCTTGTAGCAGGCTTATAAAAAAGATAAATCCACTATGGTGAAAGCAGTATGTCGTCCGAGCAGGTTGCCGAACGACGAGTCCGAGCACCGAGCAGTCCCTAGGTTAGCTGGTGACCCCTCGGTGTAGCCGTCGATGAACGTCGAGGAGTCTGGCTAGCTGGTCGGCGATGAAGTCCGAGCGCTAGGCGGTGAGCACCGAGCGATCCGACTAGCGCTGTTGACGATGTTGGCGTGAAGAACCTGAACACCGAGGAGTCCCCAGGTCAACTGGTGAGCTCTCGGTGTAGTCGTCGATGAGTGTCGAAGAGTACGACCAGCTGGTCGGCGATGAATTCCGAGCGCCAGGTGGTGAGCACCGAGCGAAGCGACCAGGTGGTCGACGAACCCGAGCATCGAGGAGTCCCCAGCTCAGTTGGTGAGCTCTCGGTGTAGCCGTTGATGAGCGTCGAAGAGTACGGTCAGCTGGTCGGCGATGACGTCCGAGCGCCAAGTGGTAGGCACCGAGCGACCGACCAGGTGATCGGCAGCGAAGTTCGAGCGCCTAGTGGTGAGCACCGAGCGAAGCGACGAGCTGGTCGGCGGCGAAGTCCGATCGCCAGGTGGTGAGCACCGAGCGAAGCGACCAGCTAGTCGGCGGCGAAGTCCGAGCGCCAGGTGATGAGCACCGAGCGAAGCGACCAGCTGGTCCCAAGCGATGATCTTCTTGTTCTTCATGACTGGTCCAGTCCCCGAGCGTAAAGGATAAGCTCGTTGACTAAACCTCGACCCTGAAAAATAAATACAGAGAACGGTAGTACATGACGTATAAATAAAATATGGAGAAAATAACGGCAATAAAGAAACAGCATGTGCCGCTCAGCGGTCAGACAGCTGGATTGAACGCTCAGCATTAAATAAAATTCCCCCGAGCAGTTTGTTTGTAACTGAGTCGCCAGCCCCGGCTAGCCGATAACTCCGGAGCGTAAGGCGCGGAGCCCAGGCACGCATAAGAGCACCAGCGTCACCGAGGAGCCGCTGCCGACCACCCGTAACGCAGAGCGCGGAGCTGCATTCACGTGTAGGGAGGAGCCGGAGACAGGGCCGTCTCTGGAAAGCACGAGTGTAAACGTGGCTGCTCGGGAAGACACATATGTCATCCTCAGGATGGTATATATGGTGAAAAATAACAAAAAGTCGTTGTAAAGAATAATGTGATCGCGGAGGCACACGATGATATCTAGAGATATATCATGATCGAAGAAATATTTGATTGGTGTGAAAGATAATACTTAGCTTGATTGTCGTCCGAACGGAGTAGTCGACGAGAGGCGTCGAGGACGGCGATGAGTCGTCAACGAGCGGTCGGCGAGGATGGCGGTGAGACGATGACGATGACGTGACGACTCGCTTGTGGCTCGTCGGCTCGTTGGTGGCTCGTTGATGGCTCGACGGTGGCTCGTCGATGACGTGATGGCTCGCTTTTGGCTCGTAGGCTCGCGGGTGGATCGCTGGCTCATTGGCTCATCGATGGCTCGACGGTGGCTCGTCGATGACATGATGGCTCACTTTTGGCTCGTAGGCTCGTCGATGGCTCGACGGTGGCTTGACGGTGGCTCGTCGATGGCTCATTGGCTCGACGGTGGCTCGTCGATGGCTCGTTGGCTCGACGGTGGCTCGTCGATGGCTCGTTGGCTCGACGGTGGCTCGACTGTGGCTCGTCGATGGCTCGACGACCACGTGATGGCTCGCTTCTGGCTCGTAGATGATCAGAGCGAGCGTAGGGCACGGGTCATTGAGCAGCTTCTCGTAATCCTCGTCGTATTTGATCAGCCAAGCCAACGATGTCTTCTTGTCGACGGTGATGGAGTTGTCTAGCACTCGATCTTTCCTCCCGGTCGTGGTCGTCATAGCGCCGCTTATTATGGCGATCATCATTGCGACCCGGTTAGAGGTCGAAGCGAGAGGTACGAGCGGCGTTGTGCTCGGGAGATCGATCTCTGATCAGATCTACGAGAGCGAGAGTGTCGGCGATGCTTGCCGTGACCCGATTGATGGATTCAATCAGATCGGTATTGTCGACACGCTGTCTCCGATAGCGGGGAAGCGTGGTCGGAGCGCCGGGGAAGATAACCTCGAAGAGATGTCGAGGCTGGTCTCGCCGACGCCGAAGTGGTGGAAGCAGATCCATTCGGCACAGGGGAAGCCTGCACCGCCTCCACGCCCCGGGCGACGCCGTCGACGTCGGTGGTCGAGGAGAATGACCGGACGACGAACGTGAAGCCTCCGGAAGGGTCGTGGAAACGAGGAAGGAAACCATCTGAGTCGTCATGGCGTCCGTACGCACATGCCCCACGGTGGGTGCCACTGTCGACGAAATATAGCCGATAGTCCACCTAGGGGTATGCCTAAGGTGGTAGATTAGAGGGGAAGGTGCGCAAGACGACGACCCAGACGTTGACGCAAGGCAAAAGTAGATGAACATAGAGGTTTATCCAGGTTTGGGCCGCTAGGTTAGCGTAATACCCTACGTCCTGCATCGAGTTGTATTGATTGGATGTGGCTTGTGGCTTATGACCTATGATTTGCTGTCTATGATCTGTTGTGTCGTGTCCTCTCGGAGGACCCCTGTCCCTCCTTATATATTCCGAAGGGACAGAGTTACATGGTAAGTATCCGAGTTGGTACTGTATCTAGATTACAACTGTCGTACGGTGCATGTCGTGCGCCGTACGCCTTCATCCTGTGGGTCGGACGACCCCCAGTGGTGTGGCCCATGTACCATCGTGTGGTACCCTGGGGTCTATATCCCCACAGGAGGCTTACCTTCTCTCGCTCGATGCCCGGCGAAGGAGAAGTGGCGGCCGCCACTCCCAACTGGCGGCCGCCACCAAACCCTGGCGCCCGCCACGCTAGGCGGTGGTTTAGAGGCCCCTCTCCACGTGGCAGCTAATCCCGAGCTCAGGAGAGTGAAAGAAGGAGGAGATGAGGACGTGTTAGTTCATCTAAGGCTTATCCCTCCACTTCTCCCCCTTCTTAAAAGAAGAACTCCTTCTTCTCCCTCCATCCACTCACGAAGTCCAGCCAAGCCTCCTCCAAAACCATGTCGTCTCCACGGAAATCCGAGTCCTATAACCCTCAAGGATCCATCTCGTCCTCCACCAAAGCCATCATCTGATCTTTGATCGACGACGACATGGAGGTACTTGACGTACCTCCTTTAGCAATGGTGTTGCCTGACGGCACTTATGTCAAGGGGACACCACCGGAGGGTGCAGGGAAGGCACCAGCCACCACTCCAGTGGCGGGCGCCACCCCTGCTGGGCGCCCGCCAGGGGTGAAACGCCCCCTGGCTTCGCCTCCGCTCCATCTTCATCCTCCTCCGGTGACGCCACACGGGAAGAAGTTGAGGATGCCCACCAGGCCGACCACGGGGGAGATCACCTCGAGGAAGTCTCCGGCCGTCAAGGCCAGGGGTGATGAAACGCCCACTCCATCAAGGGCGAAATCTCGGGTCAGCTTTGGCTCGGATAGCCGCACCAGTAGTTACAGCCCCAATCCTAAGAGGGCTAAAGTAGAGGTGTATGGCGTGAGGATGCCCGATGGGCATTATGAGAAGAGGCTACGTGAGCGCGAGGCGAGCACTCATGGCTCCAATGGGTCGCCCTCCGAGCCATCCGTGCGCCGCCGTCTCAACCCATCGCCGGCAGGAGTCCCCGGTGAGATGGAGCACAACGGTGGTGAGGAGGGGTTAACCCTCGAAAAACTCGCCGCCAAGGTGAAGAAGCTGCGCAAGGAGAAGAGCGCCTTGGAGAATCAAGTCGCAGAGATAGCCCTGTGGCGGATGAATATGGAGGATCGGTTCACCATCCTCCGCAAGGGCTGCACCTCGAAGATCAAGCGTCTCTTCAAAGAGACGGGCTTCGAAGATCTCTACGAAGCTCCTTCACTAGATTAGATTAGATTAGATTTAGGGTGTCTAGTTAGATTTTTAATTTGATTTAGTTTAAATTTAATTTTGCTTGATTTAAATTTTAGGTTGTTTAATTTTCAATTTTTATATAATGAATAAAAAGACACCCTCTTTTTTTCCTTCATCAAGTTTGTTCAAATAAAAAGTACCAAAACTCCTAGTGTGGGGGAAATCCCCTCTCTAAACACCTCTTTAAAACGTGATAGAATGTTCAAAACTGTAACCTGAACTTAGCAAGGTAGCTACCACGTTGTTTGCAAGCCGCGTGGGCCAAAGCCCATGGCGGCCGCCACCTATTTCTGGCGGCCGCCAGGCCACTCTGCACCGAAACACCCCCGGTGAACCCCTAAACCTGTGTTTTAAATTCTGTACAATTTGGATCACTAGATGTCTCAGTTTGAACTAAAAATGCAGCTAGGAAATAAAAAAATGCTGAAACAATTTCTTTTGAATTGAGTGTTTACACGACATGTTATTCTACCTTTTATTCATGTGTAGTAGCCTACTCATTTTGATAGGGAAATCAACCTAGGTTGTTGTTTGATAAGATATAGAAGTAGTAATTGAAATTGCATTAGTACTCTGCTACAACCTTGGGAGTTTTTATTTTGAAAACCAAAATTACCATGGTTCATGATCTTTCTTCCCTATCCACCTACCAAAGCCAAAATATTAGAGTACAGGAGAACAGCCCATAAAGCCTTCTAAATCAATCTTTGAGCTTTGTCAAGAATAGTTGATCTAGGTAGAAGAGTTTAGTCATGCTCTAAAAGCCAAGGCAAACCATGCCTTTTTGAGACAACTCTCACACTGAGAGTATACTCACGTAGTTCTCCTCCAAAATTTTGTTCTAAAAGAATAGAATAAATTTCCTCATTCCTTCAAAGGACATGGCTATATAGTATCTAAAAAAAGAGAGAGCAAATGCTCTAAAAAGGACAAGTGTCCAAGTATTCAAAAAAAGCAAATGCTCTCAAAAGCACAAGTGTCCAAGTATTCAAAAAAAAGAAAAAAAGAGAGAGATGCATATAGCCATGATCCTTGGTAAGAGAAGAGTTTCAAAAAGAACAAAGGAGTTGAGTTAGTCCACCCTATACCTTGGCTAGTGCATGACTATACTCTCCCATGATCCAAAACTTGACTTAACAATAAAAGATAGATAGAAGTGCCTTACATTCCTTCCTTTCCCTATAAACTCCACATAAACCATAGGATAGACTCTGGCATTTTCTTTTGCCATAAAGTGAGGATATACACCATGAGTGCCTTGAGATTTAAAGAGATTCAATGAACCATGATTTTTATTTTGAAAATATCCTGAAACCCCAAGGTATGTAAAAGAGGAAAGTGTGTTTCTCTTGCTTGCAAGCTATTCTATCCTTCAATCGCCATAGGTATGATTTATTAGCCACTTGGAAAGGTTACTAACATGAGTATAGGTAGTTGAACATCTTGTGTGAATGCTTAGTTCAATAAAATTGTTGCCATTCTTAAAGTCCATGCTTGCTCGGGATGAGCAAGAGGTTAGTGTGGGGGAGCTTGTTGATGGTGCTTAAAGCATCATTTCACCATCAACATTTCACCCAAAACCAAGTTAAAACAACATAAAAGGTAGAAGATTTGGTTTATAACTAACCTATTTTCACATGTGCATAGTTTCTTATCTTAATGCAGGAAATGATGGAATTTAGGCCAAACAAGAGTACCAGGAGCAAGGCCAAGCCACTCTAGCCCATTTGGGCCTGAGCAAGGTGGCGGCCGCCACCTATTACAGGCGGCCGCCAGGTCACTCGTGCCAAAAGTGGCCCAAGCCACATCATCGATCCGTGGGAGTCACCTCAAGCTCAAATCCTGGCCATTGCACACTAAGACGGTTTGATCCAAGGGCTAAGAAGAGTGTCACCTGGATAGTGGGCTTTGGACACGTGTCTAAACCCTAACCGACCCTCAAACCGACTTAGGAGAGCAAATGAAGACCGTTGGATGAATGGCGGTTGCAATGGACGGTAGAGAGGTGGCGGGCGCCAGGGTTTGGTGGCGGGCGCCACCCCCTAAACCCTAACCGACCTCCCCTTCACTCTATAAGTACCCCCCTAGCTTCCTAGCACTATAAATAGGCCCCTTGAGCTCTCATTCAGAGAGCCTCACATCATTCTTCACCATTTGGTTACTTGCTATGCTAGAGAGATTAGAGAGAGTGTGAGTGCCTCACTAGAAGAGGAGCTGGAGAGGAGAAGAGTAAAAGTCTGGAGAGTTCCAGAGTTGTCGGAGACCTCTGCTTCACTCTGCTCTGCGCTTCAACTTTGGTAACTTAGTATCTATTTTATCTTCAAGTATTTATTTTCAGTACTTGTGTGTTTGTTTCATTGATTGATATTATTTTCAAGTGCTCTAGTTCTAGTACAGGGCTAGTAGTAGTAATATATAGATTAAGTGTGGTACTTAGGCTATATATTGCCAGTGAATATGGCTAGGCCCCCGGATAGCTGTGGTAGCAAACAGGTGGTGACAGCCCTGTGCGCCTTGAATTCCACCACGTAGTTGGTCTAGTTTAACAGTAGGGCTCGTTGTGCTAGCGTTCAACCTAAGTCAGTGGTAAAGGCTAGTACGCCCACAGTACACTAGTAAAGAACTTAAATCACTAGAAGTCTAATAGAACTAGGATCTACCCTAGTAGATAGTGCCTGTTCCCTTCATCTATCCTAGATATCCTTACCCCCTAGTTTTCTCAAAATCACTTCCCGTTCCTCGTGGATTCGATACCCCGGAATACTCTGAGGTGAAAAGCTACAACTGACAGCCGTGCGCTTGCGGTTTCTTCTGCGTGCCACCAGAGGTGTCAACACCTAGCGCCTTTTGACAACCTGTGACCCTGAGGTTGCCCGCGATGCGGGAGTCACAAGAGTTCTTCTAGGCGCACCTCTGTATCCCTCTGCTCGCGACCACTTGGAAACCACCCTGATGGATAGTCCTTTCACAAGAGTTCTTCTAGACACCTCATCTATCTTACATAAGGAAGATACCCGGGGGCTCAGACATTTCTGCCACAGATACTATAACACTTAAGAGACTAAGAGAAGTCATACACTCAGGAAGGTGTGGCTTCCTTGCTCCCCAAGCAGGGTATTTATAGGCGGCCGCTCCTGGTCTATGGACACAGTTCACGAATGTAAACTTTTCTGTGCACTATTACACATGTGAAGCCTGGCCCCAGTGACGGGTTAGCTTCACGTGTCTACTTCAAGAGCAAGCCGACAAAAGTATTGCAGTTGCAGAACACGACAAGAATCATCAATGAGGACAGTTGAAGCAGACACTGGTCAATTATTGATTGTCCTTGTGGTAATTTTTTCAGTGGGGGTGAAAAGGGATGTTTGATGAAAACATTACTCACCTGAAGCTGGAGATTTGATTACTCACATGAATTAAGATATAGATCAGTGTCATGTTCTAACTTATTATTATCCTTATGGTTTACCCGGAGGATGTATTGGAGACCCCAAGTACCGACTACTCGAGTACTCAGAACTCAGGCTCGGGGGCTACAGGGTATATACCATAAAGGAAATATTTTTTCTTAGCTAAAGTTTATTTGGAAAAGGCTCAAAAGATCCTCAAAGTTATTATAAATAACAAGAGGCTCGGGGGCTACACCCTATGGGTGCACTTTTCAAGAAAAAGTGCACGCCATGGAAGTTTTTACCTACAGAGCACCTCAAGATTTCTCAAGACATACTCAGAGATTCCCAGAGAGAAACCAGAAGATAACGTTTTAGAGAAATGATGAAGAGCTCGGGGGCTTGACGGACCAGGATGACAGAGATATCATCAGAAGATGATTACTCCGACTAACCCTGGCGACACGGGAGATCCAAAGACTTGATACGAAGTGTACATGGATTATGACTCTCATTGTAACTTAGTCGAGTTCTTAAAGAAAGTCTTGTAATTGGAATAGGACTCCTCTGTTGTAACCGACTAGGACTTGGTATATGCCGTGCTTCACCCGGATATATAAGGGGAAGCGGGCGCCGATCCCTATCGTTGAATCTTGAATCATAACACAAGGCACACGCCGCACTGGACGTAAGGTATTACGCTATTAAGCGGCCTGAACCAGTATAAATCACTGTCCTTGCGTACTCGCCGAGTTCTACGAACGCCGATCCCCACTGAACAAATCGTCTGAGATCCCTCAAGATGAGTTGCCGATTAACAAACACCGACAGACGGCGGCGTGGGCGCCGCCGCGGCGCCTGGCTGCTCCTCACCGTGGGACGCCACCGCATACAGGGGACTGGCGGAGGTCGCGGCTTGGAGGAGTGATGGCGGTGTGGGGAAGCAGCCACGGGAGGCGTGGGGAAGCAGCCACGGGGAACCAGAGGCGGTGTCGGGCGGCGGTCGCCGGTCACCAGCAGCGGCGCCTGGTGGACCAGAGCAGAGGAGGAGCGGCTTCGGTGAAAGAGGCGACACCCGACGTCTAAGAAATATAGGGAGGGACAAAGATGTCGTTTCTCGTGTCTCATCCAACGTGACATGTTGAGTTAAAGAGGTATGAAGGTAAAATGGGCAAAAATATAGCACCAGAGTTGGGGCAAATCTTTTAGATGCGATTAAAAGAGGGGCAACTGAGTAGGAACCATCCGTGAGAGTAGGAACCATCCGTGAGAGGGCAAATCTTTAAAGGAAAAAGTCTAAATTACTACCTTGAAGTATTGCTTATGTCCATATAACCCCTTAAACTAATATTTTGTCCAATCTACTCCCCTTAAATATTTCATCGGTTCAATTTACCCCTTAACAAAATTTGTCATATTTATTTCTCTATGTACAATTCGAGTTTTAATTTCAAATTTTGTGATGTGATAGTGGATATCATAAATTATTTTAAATATATTATGAATTTTATACTATAATGTTCAATATAATTTTGTATTTTTAATGTTACTTTCTTATTTTATGTCCCAACCAATCAAAACATGATAAAAAATTGTGATATGTTTTTAAAACATAAAGTATGGTGCTAGCTACCTCCACACATAATTTGAAATTAAAAACCATTCTGAATATGGAGAAATAAAAAAAATCCTGTTGAGGGATCAATTGGATCAATTGATATAATTGTGGGGAATAAACCGAACCAAATGATACTTTAGGGGGTTATATATGGACATAGTTCGTACTTAAGGGAAGTATTTTGGACTTTTTCCAATCTTTAAATATCCCCGGTTTCCACTTCCACCCAGTCCCAGGCCGCCAGGCGGAGAGGGCGGACCCGAGAGGAGACGGCGCGATGAGCTCCCCAGCGAGGTCGACCGTCTCGGCTGCGAGTGGGGGAGCCGTCTCGGCTGCCGAAGACGTCGCCGATTCGATCGACGCGCTCCACCGCAAGGACGAGGCCATGGCTGGTGAGACGCCTCTCCTCTCCCTTGTGTGGCTCTGGCAGGCCTTAGAGTGACTGACCGATTGGGTTCGCCTCGCAGAACTCAAGTCTGAGGTGATGGAGGCGCTGCAGAGGGAGGTGAGATCGCTCGATGACGACAACTGGATGTTCGCCGCGCCGCGGTCCCGCATCAACCTCGTCTCCAGGCCCGGTAAGAAGCGAACACAGCAATAGCAAGGGATTCCTCCTCCAATTAGATGCACAACGTGGTTTTCTAATCAGTAAGAAGAGGACACAGCAATAGCAAGGGATTCGTCCTCCAATTAGTTGCAGAACGTGGTTTTCTGATCAGTTTTTTTATTCTTTATTAATCTGCGTAGCACAGTTTAGTGTTCCTGAATCCTGATGGATGAGCTGTGTACATTGCTGATATGATTGCTACCGATTTTATTTGGATCCCATTGGGGTATGTGTTTATTAGGTGCTTACCTGCCCAAGCAACACGGGAAACTCTCGGAGCTGGGGCAAGCATCCAAGAAAACAAGGAACTTCTAGGTGCAGTGTAGATGTTGGTGCCTGCAAGAAACCTAGTCATGGCTCCATGATGTGTAAGGCTGGGGTTCCATCTACGCTGTAGCATCAAGGATGATTTGATCCAGTTTCAAGCCAATCTGGTTGCTTCCTGCTAGTTCAATTGCAGGCACATGTAAGGATTTTCAAGTGATGAGTTGCCAATGTCATGGTATTGTTCGTGACTTGTGTCTTTCCTATCTACAAACTCAGCTGGCCTTGTTTTTCTTACATTCATAATCCATCCTTTTCTTTCTGAAACAGATATGCATGATTTATCTCAAGAGATACAATTGCCACTTTAGTTTGAGAGACAGCAAATGCATCAATGGTTATTGGACAAAGATATGTTGTCTTTAGGTCTCACAATCATTGGCATTAGAATACCTTTAGTTCAGTTGTAAGTTGAAAAGCTTGCAAATCAAAATCCATATCTTGGAATAAAAATGCTAAAACATAGACATGTTCTTTCGTCTGGGCTGTGTTTTTGTATGACACTGTCCTATGCCTCATACTAATCTGATGAATGTCTGATTAGACGTGCATCGCTGTGTTTTTGTATGGCACTGTCCCATGCCTCATACTAATCTGATGGATTCCTGTTTAAACGTGTATCATTTAGTGATCTTAATTGCTTACTCTTTCATTATACTTACTTTAATGATAACAAATGTTTACATAGAAGAATTTTGTTACCAAAAACTTTTGTTACCGTTGTTGAACTTGATAATGAATGTGCAGTGTATAACTGTTTTGTTAGGCCTATGTACCATTGGTTCTAAAAATTGTTTTGCTTAGTTGACAATGTTTATGTGTTCTGCAGTGGAAGCAAGGCACTTGACAATTAGATTAGCCTGTATGATAATTCCTGTGTTTTGTTTTTCTTTTCTTTTTGTCAAATGTAAAAGAACGCTGTCATACACCAATGCATATGGAACAAAACTGGAAAAGCTGTAAAGATGGTACTATCAGTAGTTTGGTATCATGGTCCAGAAATGCTAGAGGTTCAGATTGGTGTGAATGATGTGGCTGCTCTTTAGCTTTCTTGTAGAGGCCATGCTTTGCAGTGCCTTCAGAAAGAACCTTTTGCTAGTACCTATGAAAGAAGTTGGGTTTGCACAAGTATTTTCTTCCAGAGATAGTGTTCTTTCTCAGTGTAACACTGAAGAATGTTGCTGGAACTTGAGCTTGAAGTTGACTTTGTGCGTGCACTTTCCATCATGGGTATAGAGTAGTGGAGAAGGTAGTTGAAAATGTTAGCAGCCATACCACTTTTTTCTTTTTGATTTTTCCTGTGTAATATAGCGGTCTATAATGTCAGGAGAGTTTATGATGCTATTTCCAGTTTAATATGCTATGATGTTCCCTCCGTTTCAAATTATAAGACGTTTTGGCTTTTCTAGATACATAGCTTTTGCTATGCATTTAGATGTACAATATGTCTAGATACACATAGGAAAGCAATGTATTTAGAGAAGTCGAAACATCTTATAATTTGAAAAGGAGGGAGTAGCGTATATTCAATTACTTGTAGATTTACTGGAGCCGTTGCTTGTCCCTAAACTAGCAAAAACACTGAATAATTGTGGCCTTCCCGTGAACTTGATGCTCTTAATTTTTTCCCCTCTCATTTGAGGCACTGAATGAAAATTTATTGGATGTAATCACGCATAAAATGCAGTCCAATGCTCCAATGATATCTACCGGTTGCTCTGGTTTACCCATATGACAATGTCTTTAGCCAGGTATTCTGTTTACCTTTTTGGTTTGGCATTCATACATTGCCCAATGGTTGCTTTGACTTTGCATTAGTACGCGGATTCTATCTCTATATGTCAAATGCTCTTTATTGTCATGCATTTTTGTTATCTTAAAGCTATGGCACAAAACCTCTAACCAAGAAGCAAATAAAAAACTACGTACAATTTTAAAGGCTAAGAAGTGATACAATAGTCTCCTTTAATCATTTGGAAACACAAATGCCGAGTCTATGCTAATATCAAACAATGACTCAAGATTTGCATATCTTGTTGATTTTTGTGAAATGGTTCTGGTTTAATATATATTATATGGGCATTGTTGGCCTTTGCTGCTGTCTTGGTATTACCTGAGGGCAGTCCCAACAATAGAAATTATGCACGCTATCGAAAAAGACTACATTAGTAAAAATCATCTAGAAACTCCTTCACACAATGGTTGAGTCTTTACGTAATACTCCCTCCGTCCCTAAACAGGTGTCGTCGTTGGTGTGCGTGCCACGTGTTTGACTCAATTTGTAGAAAATATGTGCAATATTTATATCTCCAAATAATTTTGTTAAAAAACTAGATGTAAAGATCTTTCCGATGATACTAATTACTTAGCATAAATATTAACATATTTTAATATATAATTGCCGGCAACTTTTTCTCGAGAAGCGAGAACGACACTTGTTTAGGGACGGAGGGGGTAAATATACAAGCTTTCTTTTCTCTCTTTTATCCCTTGCTCTCACTCCTTCACACAATGCCCAGCCTTCTCTCCCAACTCAGATGGAGAGCGCACGCCACCACTGAAAAAGCAGTAGAGTGGGGCGGCGAGCGTAGCGAGCGCATGCAACGGCGGCGGGCAGCGCTGGGCAAGCAAGGCGGGCACAGCGGTGCGGTGATGTGGCCGTTGCGAGCGGTGCAGTCAAGCCAGGCCGGCGCGGCAGGCAGGAGCGACGCCGGTGGGACGGGTGCGGCGACGCGGACGTCGCCCACGGGGCCGACGTGCCGGCGGAGAGCGAGGCGAGCGCAACAGGCACGGCGAGCGCGGCAGACATGGCCAAGCGAAGCGGGCTCAGCGCGGTCAGAACAGCACATCGGGCGCAGCGGATGTGGCCGGCGTGGCCGAGCGCAGCCGGCACGGGCGAGCGCGGCCGACGCTGGCGAATGGGCCAGCGCGACCTGCGCGACCGGTGCGGGCGAGCGGGACAAGCACACGGCCGCCATGGGCGAGCGTGGCCGTATGGCAGGGCGGCTGACGTAAGCAAGCCAGGGAGTCGTGCGATGTAGGCGGGGCCGACGCGGTCGCCGCAGGCGAGCGAGGCCGCACGGAGGCAGCGGCAGGCGTCGAGGGTGTCGGCGCGGCCGTCGTGGGCGAGCACGGCCGCGTGGCGGAAGCGTCCAGTGCGAGCAGGGCGAGGAGTCCAGGCGACGGAGGGGTCGAGGAGCAGGCCGGCGTGGTCTGGGTGGGCGCAGCCAGCATGGCGAGAGCGGCCGGTGCAGCACAGGCGGGCGCTCCGACGCACCAACGCGGCGGGAGCGGCCGGCGGAACGCGGGCGAGGTGCGCACGATTGAGCACGCGCGGGCTCCAGATAGAAACCGGTCGTTTCTTCACAACGGAGAATTCATCGTTTCTTCATTCATCGATGCAAGAGTCGACGTCGTTTCTCGTAGAAGAAACGGTTTCCTCAATTTTTTTTTTTTTTGTCTCTTTCCTCGTTAAATAGACTGCCACATCAGCATTTTGCTTAGCTGGCATCTCATTTATTAGAGATAGAAACCACCATTAATTCACCGTTGCGGGTGCCCTGGTAGCCTGATATCGAGCATCTGCTTGTCGGCAGATCTAATTGTATCTGCTGTGTTTTGGGACCTTTCCGTGCAGGTGATGTTGTATATTTGCTGGTGGGTGTTCTGTTATTTCCTGTTACTTGTACCTTGGTGGTGCTGAGGATCCATCTTGTTTCGAGTATTGTAATGGGGCATGCTTCAGGATGTGAGGTTTTTTTTTTTTTTTTTGCTGTGTCATGCTAGGTGTCGGTGCATAATTTGGAGTAATGATTGACAGTGAATCTGTAGCACGAATAGATCTTTTTCTGCTCTTCTGCAGTCACAGCACCATTGCTTTATGTAACTTCGGCGTCATTGATAGCATTGCCACTGTAGAGTTGCCATGGTTGGCGGCAGCGACGATGACGGCAACAGACACCGACATTGCCATTTAGGGGGTCTTTAGTTGGTAGGAATTTGGGTGTAAAGTTCCTGTAGCACTTTCGTTGTTATTTGACAAACTTTGTCCAAATATGGACCAAGTAGACTCAAAAGATTCGTTTCGACATTTACAGACAAACTGTGCTATTAGTTATTTTTTTTACCTACATTTAATACTCCATGCATGTGTTTAAAGATTCGATGTGATGGAGAATCTTGTAAAGTTTTGGGATCTAAACATGGCCTTAGATCCCAAAACTTTACAAGATTCTCCATCACATCGAATCTTTAAACACATGCATGGAGTATTAAATGTAGGTAAAAAAAATAACTAATAGCACAGTTTGTCTGTAAATGTCGAAACGAATCTTTTGAGTCTACTTGGTCCATATTTGGACAAAGTTTGTCAAATAACAACGAAAGTACTACAGGAACTTTACACCCAAATTCCTACCAACTAAACACCCCCTAAACATGGCCTTAAATTTGCTGTCTAAAATTTTTCTTTTATCATCAATGGATGATTGCCTCATTTAAAACAGTTAAGTAAGACACGTTTGGTCAAGAACCAAGAGAGCACTGGCAAAGGATCATATGGTAACAGTAATGTGATCCTTTGTCACAAGGTAGTGTTTGGTTACTCATTTCTGCGCTGTAAACAGTTTGCAATGTCTTCTGATGTTGTTATTTCGTGTTTGGTTGTAACGGGCAGTAGTAATCAGCTTACCTGGTATCGGATCCCATGTTATTTAAGACCCTGTTTGGCACGACTTCACCGGCTTCAGAGCCTTTTGGAGCTGTTCCGTGTCAAACGAGCCTTTTGGAGTTGTTCTGTGTCAAACGAGGTAAAATAAAACGGTTTCAGCTATGAAGCCACTAAATCGTGGTCTCACATATGTTTTATGTGGGATGAAGCTAAAAATAGTGGTTTCACCTCATTCTACATGACGTTTCACCTCATTCTACTTGACGTTGTGTGATTGTATGTTTTAAGAAACTCCATGTGTAAAGTTGTTTTGCCAAATAATTTTACCAAAATGGCTCCAGCTCTATTGGTGCAGTTGTTCATGGAGCTGAAGCCCTCAAAAACAATTTCACTAGTGAAATGGTGTCGTGTGAAACGGGATCTAAGATTATTCCCGTCTTGGATCGAGCGGTAACGGATCCCTTGCCGTCATTTATAAAGGCAGCTACAATAATAGGGTTATAGCCAAACAAATCTTAATATGAAGGAGAGAAGGAAGGAGAGAAAAGAGAGTTGTGCTCCCATATAAGCACCAAGCTGAGCACGAAATCATAGGTAATAATAAGTCTTAATAGAGATGTATATGAGAAGAAATAAGAAAAAGAAATGGTTTATAGTTAAATAGAAGACTAACTATTGTATAGATTGACTTTTATTATTGACCATGCTCTAAACTATCGGTTGAACCAAACAAATCAGGCAAGTAGCCGTATCCATTCCCAATACGGACGTGACCACTGAATTTAGCTGTGATGGTTAAGAAAAAAAAGGATTTATTATATTTCAAGAAATATAGTATTTTTTCAGACGATAATTAATAACCTTGATATCTTTATTTAATGGTCTAAATCTATTAGCATAAATTAGAATAAATAAATGTTAATTTTTTTCTACGGAAGAAAAAACTATTCAGACGTCTGAAATATAGGAAATGTAAAAAAAACAATCAGCACCATAAGTTGTCGCGATATGTTGTGGCAATAAAATTTATCACCGTAGTTAAATGTAGGTAAGAAAACTCAGTTCTTGGCCAAATGACCCAAGCGCAAACGGAAAAAGGTCTAGTGCCTTCGCCGGAGACCTCTGTGACCCAAACGGAAACGGAAAAGGTCAATTGGTGGAGACCTGTGACTAGTATCAGAGTATCAGGAGCTGGGATCGCTGGTAAACATGCAATGCAAGATGAGTCAGTTGATTTCGTTGGCTTTCCAGCTCTGCCGAGTGCTGTCTCATTCTTATTACCACTACCATCCATACCACTTTGGACTCTGGTAGTGGTAGAACTGCTCGGGACCGCCTGAGCGCAGGAGCGGAGCTCTCGGTCCGTCGGTCGTGCACTCGTGCTGGCGAACACACATGTGCCGCTGGCTGGAACCAGCTCAGCTCGATCTCTCTCTCCTAAACCGCTCGTCTCAAAACTGAAGGAAAGAGAGACATGATGAAAAGATATTAGCAGCACGGATGCACCATCCACAAAAGACAGTGACGTTTCCCAATTCCCATCCCAATGCGCATCCAAACAGACCTGTATGATCATGTCAGCATATTCAGCAACGCAGAGAAATGGCAGACGCAGTGAAACATGCGATTATGGTGATAATTTGTACTCCCTCCGTCCCAGAATACAAGTCGTTCTCGCTTCCCGAGAAGTCAGTTTTTTTTAAACTTTGACCAATTATATATGAAGATATATTAATATTTATAATAAATAATTAGCATCATTAGATAGATCGTTAAATATACTTTTATAATAAACTTATTTGGAGATATAAATGTTGCACAAATTTTCTATAAACTGGGTCAAAGTTAAGAACGTTTGACCGACCCATAGCGACTTCTATTTTGGAACGGAGGGAGTACATAGCATTTCTCTCTCTTTCTCCCGTTACTGCTAGTAGGACCCAGGCCACGTTCAGATTCCAAAATCTCCCTAAATATTTTGCGCAGTACGCATTTTAGATGCATGCATGGAGCATTAAATATAGGTAAAAAAAATAACTAATTGTACTTTTGGTCTGCTCATATCGAGACGAATCTTTTGAGTCTAGTTAGGTCATGTTTGGACAAAGTTTGTCAAATAACAACGAAAGTGCTACAGTAACATTTCCATATTTTTCGCGAACTGAACAAGGCCTCAAATCAAATTCCAAATGGGACGATGAAGACCATCACCACCACCCACCACCGCGAAGCCATGAATACCATTCTCACTTTTACGTGCCACCACAAAAGGCGAACCAGACAAAAGAGAGAGAGAGGATGACACCAAGGAAAAAGCACACAGCAAAGTGACGCTCCTCCGCCGCTGCGTCATCGGCATCCCAACGGCTACCTTCGCGTCTCCTGCGCTGACGTCACCGCCGCCGCGCCATCCCCAGCCTCCGCCCGCGGGACTGCTGCTGCCGCCTCGGGTCCTCCTTCAGCCGCCGGTACACGCCGCTGGACGCGTCCGCTGAAACGCAAACAGCCAAACAGCGAGAGAACACAACAGGCGTGAAAAGTTGACATCGCAAGGCCGGCGAAACTATCTCGCATATATGCCTGCGTCGTCCGCGGTGGAGATCCTCGGGCTCGGGCACGCACCTCCGCCTGCGCCAGCGGCGGTGGCCTCCAAGGAGCGCGCGGTGACGGTGGCGGTGGCGGACGCGGCAAGCACGGGCGAATCTGCACGGGCAACGCAACAGTCACCGCCGGGTCGATTAGCGAGAGCGGAGCGTTAGGGTGGGCGGCCCGCGCGGCGACGGAGACGTACCCGTGAGCGCGGCGGAGGGGTCATGGGACAGCAGGAAGAGGACGAGGAAACACAGGAGAGTGAGGACGGGGACCAGGTGGATGGACCTGTCCGGCGCCGGGGCCCTGGCGACCGCCTTCGCCGCCTTCTCGTCCGCCGCCTCTGCCTCCTCGTCGTCGGCCACGCTCAGGCGGGAGGACCTCCCGGCCGGGGACCCGAGGGAGAGGCGCTGCATTGCGATGGCGGCGGCGGCGATTTTTTTTTTTCTGTTGGTGGGGATGCGGGAGGGGAGCGCGGAGGGGGATAGAGCGAGGGGGCCGTGGCCGTGCGGGGTTTAATAGATGGAAGATGGAGTGTGTATATTCAATCTATTGTCCTACACGAGAGGTGGAGGATGTTTTTACTGCGCATGGAAAATGCCAGCATGCGCAGCATGTGTGCCGCGAGGGAAGGACTGGTGCTGGCGTACGTCTGCCAACTGTAATAATAAAAGGTTAGACTAAGGGGTGTTTGTTTCCTGGTAAAAAAAAATAGTCTGTCATATAGGATGTTACGACATTAATTTAGTCTATTAAAAATAAACTAATTATAAAATTAATTACATTGTCATATGCTAATTAGCAAGACGAATCTATTAAGGTTAATTAATTCGTCATTAGCAAATGTTTACTGCAGCATCATATTGTCAAATCATGAACTAATTAAGTTTAATAGATTCGTCTCGAGAAATAGTCTTCAGCTGACAAATTAGTTTTTTAATTACTCTATTTTTAATAGACTAAATTATGGTCGTAAAATCCGATGTGATGAGGCTAAAAATTTTTGCTGGAAAACGAACACGCCCTAACTGCAGTGGGGAACCGTATATGCTCCTCCAGGAGGATATACGGGATGAGAGCCCCGTAGCGGCTACGGTAAAGCGCCCGCTAAAGTGCCGGATGGAGTCCGCGTCCGCCAAATACAGAGAAGTAGCGGGAGTCCGCTACCGATAGACGTGGCGTGGGGCCCATGACTCCTCGCCCAGGAGCGCCGCCGTGACCTCGCCCAGGAGCGCCGCCGCGACCTCGCCCAGGAGCGCCGCCGCGCCCTTGCCCAGGAGCGCCGCCGTGGCGCTTCCTCGCCTAGGGGCGACCGGAGAGGGAGCAGGGCCCGCCGCAGAGGCGCACCGGCCTGGGAGGAGGGTTCGCCGCGCGCTGGTGTGCCGACCGCTGCACGCTGGCCCGCCGCGTGCTGGTTCGGCCGCCGAGGCTCGTCGGCGTCATCCCGGCCGTGGGAGCCCCGTCGCGGCAGCGCGGGCGAGCTCCATCCCCGGCGTTGGAGCTCCGCCGTGGGCGCGCGGCCGAGCTCCGCCCCCGCCGCGCGAGCTCCGCCGCGGCCGCGCGGGCGAGCTCCGCCCTCGCCGGGTGCGCGAGCTATGCCGCCATGGAGCTCCGCCGTCGTGCCCTCTGTCCGCCATGGACGGCCGCCGGGGAGGGGAGGAGGAGGGAGGGAGGGGAGGGGAGGGGAGGAGAGGTGGAGGAGGAGGGAGGCAGGGGAGGGGAGGGGAGGTGGAGGAGGAGGGAGGCAGGGGCGTCCGCCGCCCATGGCCTCCGTGGGGGAGGGTGTGGCCTGCGGGAATGGATAAGAAGAAGAAGGGGAGAAAAAAAGAAAAAGAAAAAAAAATCCTGGCAGGTGGGTCCCACAGTGGATAGAGGATGATATAGAGGATAGATGGATGCGGGAGAAATGAGTACAGAGGAGAGAATCTCGATGACCATGACGGAATATTCCTTTTAGAGGATGAATTTAGAGTACGATGAGTGCGGACAATCTTAGATATTGGAAGCTGTAATATTCGCATGCGTGATCCCTGCACGTGTTGTGCATCTTAAGGAATGTTTGAGACTACTCCACTCCAGTTTTTACTTTTTGGTTTCACGAACTCCACCATGGAGCAACTCCACCATAGAGCCGTGGAGCTTGTGGAGCAAATAATCTTGTTTGATACACAGTTATGCTCCAGCTCTAAGAATGACTTGTTTTCGTACAAATAGTCCATTATACCTCTAATTGAAATTCTTCTTGATATTATTATTACTGATATTTTAAATAAATTTTTTGAGGGGAAATGATTAAAAAAATTTAGAAGAGATTAGAAAACTAGAGTACCAAACATCCATCATTTTTAAATAAATACACAACCACGAGGAGGGTAAGAGATTAGAAGAAATAACCCATCATTAATTAGTGGCAAGGTGGGTAATTACCTCACAACTCCATGTGGGAGTACACAACTTCAAAAATTGGAGTACCCCTTGAGGTGCTCAAAAAAACGTGGAGTTGGCTTCTAGCTCCATGTTTTCTGTGGAGCTAAACATGTTTAGCACTATGGAGCTAGAGCGGAGCAGTAAAAATGAGAGCGGAGCAATCCCAAACATCCCCTTAGAATAAAACTACACTATGTATAATTAATTATATGAAAGCATAAACTATTATATATTAATATTAGTAGAGAAGGTAGCACGCTGACATAGACAACTAAATGTATATTAATAGATAATTTGTTTTATTGAACTTTAATTACATATTGCTAGTGGACTGATCAACTTGCATATCGAGATGGAACCTCTAGTAGATGACACTACACTGTTGGAATGTGATCTCGGCTAATTCCGAGATTAATTATGAGATTAATTAATTATTAATTAATTAATTAGTTTTTGGTCCACCTATCATATATATATCCAACAGATTAGATCTGCCGCGATCGGCGGCAGCCCTTAGATCTTTTAGGATTCGACCCCCTGACCCGCAGCGCATCTATAAATAAGAGGAGACGTCTCTAGCGGCTCCACACACAATCCATCTACGTGATTCCAATCACACAACCGATCATTTGGGCGCTGAAGGGTTTAGGAAGGTCGTCTACCCACGTTGTTCAGGTACTGACGTTCTGCTATCGTCGACTTCTTCATCAACCGAGGAGTCTCTCAGATTGGTGAAGATTAGAACCTCTACTTCGTCTACATCAACCCTACTACATCTACGGAGGCAATCGTATGGCATCTACCGACTCTGGTCAGTATCTGAGATTAGTTTTCCGCAAAGATAAGTTAGTGATCATGTTTAGTCTAAGATTAAGATCCTGTTTAGTCTAAGTTTTAATTCAACAATTGGTATCAGAGCCTGCTTAGATCTAACATGATCCTAATCCAGAGTCAATTTTGTTTAATGCCTTTGTTTTAAATTAGATTAGTTTCGGCTAAGCCAGATTAGATGCAATCAGTTTCTATTAAGTTCGATCTTGTCTGTTACGTACATGCATGATTAGTCTCTGCGATGTTTATCCTAATCTAATGATGTATTTTAATGCTACTTTAAGTGTCCGTATTAGATTTGTTTTAAGTTTTCAGTGACTATTTAGATCCAAATTAGATGCGTTCTAAGATTAATTTCATGATTATACTAAGTAATTAGGTGTTAGGGTTTACTGTTAATCGTAATTAGTCTTGGATTAAGACAAATTTCAGAAATTAGCAATCAGAGGTGTTTTTCACTACATCGAACCGAGATAAGCTTTTAGAAGGAGATGATTTGGGCAAAACCCGAGCAAAGTCCCAAAAAATCCCCAACTTTTTTCCCCATCTCACGAACCCTAACCCTAACCTAAGCATCTAAGATTGAAATTAAAGTAAGATTAAGTGTGCATCTCTACGGTTCGTACCCGTTTTTTCAGATTGGGTCGCCGTAGAGAGCAGTGCACGGCTCGTACCCGGCATCAAGGCTGGGTCACCGGCGCAGCTGCAGGCTGTGCAGGCCTACGGGCCGCCGCCGCACCGAGAACCTCCGTGTCGCGCGCGCACACTTGAGGGCCAGGCCGCCACCAGCAAGCCTTAGGGCCGCTGTCGCGCGCGCCCTTCGGCCCGCCGTTGCCGTCGCCAGCGCGTCCTGGACCGGCCGCTGTCGCGTGCGGACGCCGCGCCGAGCGTCCCCGCGCCACGCGCCGTCAGACCGTGCGACCGCGCTGCTAAGGGTCGGCCGTGCGCGAGCCTCCTGGGCGCCGCCGCGCCGCCCGCTCCCTCTACGCAGCCACTGAGCACCCGGCAAGCCTCCTAGACGGAGCCGCGCGCAGGACTTGCCGCTCGCGCGCGCCGCCTAGAAGACCGGCCGGTGCCAGCCGCGCCGTGCCGGAGGATCCGGCCGCCGCTCCCTGAGTTCCTCTGTCTATTTCGGCGGCTGATGAAGGGGAAAAGGAGAGAGTGTGATAAGAAATTTAGGGTTTTCACCCTTTTATATGAAGCTCGCTCTGTCCGGACGAGTTATGACCGTCGGATGAGATTGAACGGCTCAGATTCGCTGTGAATTAGGTTTACGTGAATGGGCCGTTGCTGGGTCATCAGGGGAGAAGCATATGGGCCTAACAGGCCGCACCTGTTTTGAGCACGGTCATGGGCTCCATTGGCTAAACGTATTAAGGCTGCAAGTTTGAGTTTAAGTTCTTTTTATTATCATTATTCTCATCATAATAATTAAGTATTTCAGTTAAGTTTTAAGATAATTAATGTAAATTATTATTTATGATTTTATTTTCTGCTCACTGATTTTTATGAATTCCCATATGCGGGTATTGCACTAAGAAGCAGAAAATAAATAAGTAATTAGATATTAATATTTTAGTTGAATATTTATCATGAGCTTTTGTCTCGCTAAATCCTAATTTTCGAGATCATCTCGGGCACTAAATGCTTCCTAAGTGGATTGTATTAATTTTTTAAGGGGAGAGCAATTTGACATGGTACATTTGGGCTACTGTCCGTTAAAGACCAAACTAAGATTCATTATTTGGGATATAAGTTTCTAACGCTATTCAATATAAGTGCTTTTTAAGTGTTTTAATTAAATACTGAGTTTTAATATCCTCATTACGTTTAATTTTTTTTCTAAATTTTATTCTCAGTGGCATAATTATTGCGTTAAGTGTATAAAATAAATTTAATATATAATTAATATATTCTCTTTTCATATAAAGTTTAATTGATCTCTTATTCAGTAACATTTTAAGATAATTTTGAGTATGTCTTGTATGTTGCTGAGAATATTTAATTATAAGGAATTTATTTTATTTAGTACAATTGACTTAGTTAACTTTTATGTGCTATTTAAAATAAGTTTTAAGCTTTAAATTTTATTTTCCAGTTTAAGTATTAATTTTATGCTTTCATAAGCATTTATTATTGTTGTTATTATTGAGGCTTTAAAATTAAGTTTCGTTTTATTCAATCAATTATATGTTTTTACATATATAAATTTTTATCCACCACTGTATAATAAGGTGGTCTCTGGTTAAATGGAACCAACGGGAAGTTTAATTGGAGATTACTCATAGTCAATTTCTGACCAACGTTGACTTTAATAATGAGTTATTAAGATGGTTTTTGATTTGTTTCTGCCCAACGGTGATGAAAATTAAAATCCTTAAGCATGTTGTTAATTCTGACCAACGTTGATTTAATTGCATTCTTTTAAGTACATCTTATATACAGTCTACTAATTGAGACATTATTTTGCTTCAATTTTTCAGTAAATTATGCAGACTATATAAGTAATATAGAACCCTTAAGTTGCACTAATTTTCCTACTTGGAATAATCAGGTGCATGCCATTCTCAAGGAGCAGGACCTTGATTATGCGCTTAATGAGAAAAAACCACATGCTCCTTCTCCTATTTATGATTATTATACTGAGAGGATGAAGGAGTACACTCCCAAATTAGAAAAATGGGAGAAATCCGACAGGATTGCTAAAATGATTATAAGATGCTCGCTCTCAGTTAACATGATGAGGGGGTTTCTCTCTAATAAAAAGAACATCATGAAAATAAGTGCTAAGGAGCTTCACAACTCCATAAGAGCACATTTTAGAAAGGTTTTCCTCATTGATAAGTTAATTAATTCCTGTTACGATGGGATAAGTGGTCTGGGTAACCACATTAAGAGCTTGTTTGACATGGCTTATGAGTTGAAGGCGCTTGGACTAGATCTGTCTGATGATTTTATGGTAAGCTGCCTTATGAGTTCTATGCCAGAAAAACATGACGAACATGCTCAAAATGATAAGATTCCAATAGTCTGCAAATTCTGCAAGTTACCAAATTGATGATAAGTAATAAGAATGGCTTCGAAAGAAAGGTAACTAAAGTTTTTACTTAAGTTATTTCCCCAACATATGGTGGATAAACTAAGGTGCAGAAATGCACGTCTTAATTTTCTCCTCAGGTCTTGCCAACCATGAGTACAAGGGGAACTAACTGTAAGGAGCCATTAATGGAATAAAGATGAAGTCGAGCCTTGGAGCTTCGTATTTGATCAGTTTCAAATTTAGCTATTAATGATGCTTATGTCATCTTAGTTTGAGATACTTTGTATTTTGAACTTATGTAAGTTTGGAGTTTATGAATGCTTCATATTTATTTCATTATGATTTAATATTATTATTGGCAGTAAGATTTATTTCATGTGATATGAGTTCTTTTTTATATATATGTCCGTTTTATTTTTAGTTAATCATTAGTCAGATGATGAGACCTCGTCGAAATTGTGTCACTGCTGTTGAGCCACATTTCGAAGGGGAGAATGGACAGTCTCATCGTAAAAGAGATGCTCTATTCACCACTATTATTAAATAAAGTATGGGACTTGAGAAATAAAGAAATCATACTAAGTTTTGTCCCTTAGCCCAATAATAGTCTCTAATTAAAGAAAAACTTGCTTTCACTATTTCTGGCCAAAGTTGATTAGTGTTTGCATGTTTATCAAGTTTGTTTGTTCTAGTTCATTCTGGCCAACGCTGATTAAACTAATTCAATATAACTTGTAATTAGAGACTTATATGACTTACTTTCACTATTTCTGGCCAAAGCTGACTAGTGTTTGTATGGTCATCAAGTTTATTTGTTCTAGTTCATTCTGGCCAACGCTGATTACACTAGTTCAATAGAACTTGTTATTAAAGACTTATATGACTTATTTTTGTCATTCTGGCCAACGCTGATTGATGAATATTTGTTCATAAAAGTTTTACTGGGCGAAACCTTAGTAAGACATAAGTACAGTCTAACTAAGGATAAATATTCTAAGTAAATGAGCTATCCACATAACACCCTGATAAAATCCAAGAGATTACTGTTCTTTGACAACGCAGAAATCAGTGGGAGCAAAGTCCAAGGGCTTGCGTTTCTACTGTTATAACTGTTAAGATACGATGTGTTCCTAGAGAATGCAAGAATCAGTGGGAGCTAGTGGGAGTTCACAAAGGAGGAAAATTAAATCTTAAAGAGATGCGGACTTAGTTTTCTGTATCAATGATTCAGGAAGATATAAATATCTCAATTTGTGTCATAAGTCATTAGTATACCTCCATTCAAATTACTACAATTTCTGCTGGAGATTTTCAAGTTAACTAGTAAGCCTCAGTAGATATATGTAGCTACTATTAGTTGATAATTAGGCACATAAGTAAACCTCTATTGTTACTAAACTACTTGTGATCCATGGTAAATCTATAAGTGATCACATGAAAAGAGGAAATTTTGTTAGTCTAAACTAAGCAATTTTATGAGCTTAGGTCCATAAGTATACACATAAAGTGTGGCTACAAATAAGTTTCCCGATGAAGTCAAAACAGTAGACTATAAATGGGTCTATAATTTTAAGCGTGATTTCAAAGGGAATTCTTTATAAGATTAACTAAGATCACATAGCCCACTATAGTTTAGAATATCATTTTAAGTGGACAATTATACAAAAGGTGGAAAAGTTTATTATCCTAATACTTTATGTGGGTGATGTTGAGTTAATATATGACAATGAGAATTGCACATAAGAACTCTAGTCACTCAAGATATATTTTGGTGAAGCCTCTAAGTTTTTGGCTATTGAAATACACCAATACAGGACCAAATGAGTATTAGGATTATCACAAAAAGGCATATCAAGTATATGCATAAAGTGATAATTTTTGAATATATAATGCCATGCATGTCTGTTTTTGCATAATGCATTAAGTTAATTTATCCTAAATATTCTAAGAATAAGTTAGTAACAGTTGAAGAGGAAGACGTTCCATATACTTTGACTGTCATTAACTTTAAGAATGCTCAAAGTCAATACTAGTTTAGACTTAGCATTGGGATACTTGGCAAAGAAATTTAAGTTTTATCTGGAAGGTCCACTAGATGGTGCTAATAAATTTTAAGATATTAAGGAGGCACCAAAAGAATCATCATGTCACTTATAAGAAATATGAATTGTTTGATTGTCAATTCTCTTGAGTATGTATAAGAAAGTGCACAATTAGATTATACATACTCTTGCAGAAAAGGACAATTTAATTGAAAGCTCCAAATAAGATTAATATTAAAATGAGCTCAATTAGTGATATGTTTAATAACAAACATGGCATGTCATCTGGCTTAAGATAGATTATCCTGAAATTGAGTATTAACATACTGCTACAGGCCTACTTTTAAATTGCAGTATTATTTCAAGTAACAACACTTCAAATGTTGATGCCAAGCACATTGATTAGCATGTTGTGAAAGAAAGAACCCAAGATCAAATTATTAAGCTCGAGAAAAGTAAAGAACTAAGTTGATGCTAGCACATCTGCTTATTTGAGGCTTAACACTAATCCCTTTTTATGAGCGTGCAAATCATTTATGGTTTTAGTGCAAAGTGTCTAACTTGATTCCTGGATACAGGGCCATATAATTACCTCCCAATAAGTAATAAACGTTCTAACAAGGTATTGCAGTGAACTATGGGTAATGGGGTCCCAGTGGCGATTAAATGCTGCTGATGACGCATTGGTCTGGTCTTGCTGTTATACTAAGTGTGAACATAAGTATAAAACGAACATTAGTTGTATAAGTGTATTAGCCGTTCGATCAAGTGGGAGAATGTTGGAATGTGATCTCGGCTAATTCCGAGATTAATTATGAGATTAATTAATTATTAATTAATTAATTAGTTTTTGGTCCACCTGTCATATATATGCAATAGATTAGATCTGCCGCGATCGGCGGCAGCCCTTAGATCTTTTAGGGTTCGGCCCCCTGACCCGCAGCACATCTATAAATAAGAGGAGACGCTCCTGGCGGCTCCACACACAATCCATCTACGTGATTCCAATCACGCAACCGATCATTTAGGAGGGTTTAGGAAGGTCGTCTACCCACGTTGTTCAGGTACTGGCGTTCTGCTATCATCGACTTCTTCATCAACCGAGGAGTCTCTCAGATTGGTGAAGATTAGAACCTCTACTTCATCTATATCAACCCTGCTACACCTACGGAGGCAATCATATGACATCTACCGACTCTGGTTAGTATCTGAGATTAGTTTTCCGCAAAGATAAGTTAGTAATCATGTTTAGTCTAAGATTAAGATCCTGTTTAGTCTAAGTTTTAATTCAACATACACCACTGCCTCCTCTCTCTCTCGCTGTACGCTGTCACACCCGCGTCGTTGCCCTTGCTGAACGGAGGAGCCTACCTCGTCGCCCTCGTCGAACGGACAAGCCCTCACGATCGTCATCGCCATCGTGCGCTGCTACCACCCTCACCTGTCACAAGCCATAGGTGGAGGAGTAGCCAGATCTGGTGGGGTGGGGCACATCAAGGGTGACGGCGACACTAACTGTAACTCCGTGTCCTGATCTTGTGGCTTCGGTTGTCTCTGAGCTAGCTTGTGGAACTACAACGATGCAGGTGCGTCCAGTGATATCGGGTTGGAGACGGCGCAGATCTTGGTGTTGCGCGGCGTGCACATCATCATGGTCGTCCGGAATGTTTCCACCGGGCTCGCGGCCAAGGAGGCCATTGTGGTCAAGATCCCAGCCGCGAGAGTCAGCGTGCCAGAGCTCGACCTTGGCTGTATTTGCGATTTCGGCACAGAGCTCCAAATCGACTCTGGTTTTTTCTCAACTTTGTCACACCCTGCAGAGATACAATCTATGTATATGTTCAACACACAGAACCTGCAGAGATAGCTCGAGCCACACAAATATCAAAAGCGGTAAAAGAGAGAAGACACGATATTTGTTTTACCGAAGTTCGGCACCCCCTCGGGTCCTACTCTCCGTTGAGCCGGCTGCGAGCTACCACAAAGGTGGGCTCTAGAGGACACCACAGGTCACTCTAGCCGCGGTCTATTTCACCCGCAATGCTCCTTCCACTCGTTGATCTCTTTTGAGGAGAGATCGAACCTTCACAAACTTTCCGAGGCACTCCACAAAGCTCTAGGGTGCTCAACGGCGATGCCTAGCCGTCTAGGACCGTAGAGTCCAAGAGTAACGAATGCGCACAACAAGATCGACGATTTGCACAAGTGCTCAAGAGGTGGCTTGCTCTCTAATTTGAATTTCTCTCAACCCACAAATGGATTTGGCAATTAGAGGTCAATCACTCACTAAGAGAGGGTTGGAAAGTGCTTTGGAAGCTCTAGAATGGGTGTGGGAACCAGCAGAATCAGCAGCCCTAAAGAGAGAGGGCTTGGGGGTATTTATAGCCCCACCCACGAAACTAGTCGTTTTCTAGCCGTTGGTTTGAAAACGTGAAGGTCGGAACTTCCGTCCAGATCTTGGAACTTCCGACGTTCACTAGAAACATTGTTCATAGAGGTATAACGACTACTTTTCAGTTAGTGTCGGAAGTCGAGTCGGAACTTCCGAGAGATAACCGGAACTTCCGACGAGCTTGCGGCGAGGAGGCTGAGCAGGTCGAGATCCCACTGTCAGAACTCGCGTCGGAACTTCCGACGCTAGCAGTGTCGGAACTCGGGTCGGAACTTCCAACGCTGGGAGTGTCGGAACTCGGGTCGGAACTTCTGACGCTGGGAGTGTCGGAACTCGGGTCGGAACTTCCAACACTGGGAGGACAGACTTGCTGAAAATCCCAGTGTCGGAACTTCCGACTTTAAGGTTCGAACTTCCGACGCTGGAAGTTAACAGCAACCTCTCCAAGTGTTCGTGAAGTGATTTTGTGTCTCTCTTTTGATTTTATTTTTATACTTGAGCACTTATGGAATCATCTACTATATGTTGCATTCCTCTTAATAGTACGGCTTTCCTAATCACTCAAGATGAATTGAAAAACAAGTTTTAAACCTCTTGAGTTGATCTTTATCAAACCGAAGCCGCTTCTCTTTCACCTTCTTCATTTAGAGGAATGCTTGTCATGACTAGAAGTAGATATCCCTCGAGCATAGCCATCTTGAGCATGTGACTTGACTCCATACAAGTGATATGATGAAATCCCAAATGTGTCAAGTCACTTTAATCAATATTGTTGCTAGGAATGTTGATTCTCCACTTAATGTAATCTTCAAGCTTGATTGATCCTTCGACTAAATGCAAGTACTTTCTTCTTCACCCTAGCTAGGTTCTTTGGCCGCCAAGCCGTCGCTTGCCCTTCACCCTTGCTTAGTACCTCGAAGACTCTTTCCTTGCTATCTTCATCATCTTCAAGCCATTCAATCACACTTTGCTTTGAATCCTTTGTTAGCACACATATGAAACATGATTATCCCACAATAGAGTAGCCTTTTCATCAATATCATTTTCATTGTTGTCTTGTGCTTGTGACATGAATATCATACAACAATCCATCATTTTGGCTTTGCATTTCATTTCAAACATATTGTGAGATAAGCTTTTTCTTGTGTCGCACTTAGCAAACATATTAGACCTTTAATCAATGTTGTCTTCAAATCATCCGAAACATACTTAAGCATAACATGCACTTTCAATCTCCCCCTTTTTGGTGATTGATGACAACCTTGATTAAAGCTTACAAAAGGATAAAACATTTAAGCTTATTGGGTTCAATGATTTATGGAGAGCTCCCCCTTAATATGTGCAATATGAATTGAATTCATAAAGGACCTCAAAAAGTCAATTTGCACATACTAAGTGGAGTTGGAAACTCCCCCTAAATCATTGCATCCGATGAGTGCAAGAGTAAATAATTTAAATGTAATGCATATGACATGGTATATCACACAATAATCAAAATAGAAGCAATACACCATTCATAAGGCTATACTACTCAATCAAGCATGAATTATATGAAATTAAATGCACAAGCAGAAACACACATATCACTCATCACAATTGTTTCTCAAATCCATAAGCCACTAAGATAGATATGGAAATAAAGATCATGTCTCACAGAGTCTCATCTCTCACATGATACAACTCGAACCATCATCAAACTGAGACTAGCACATAACTGATCTGACACATGTGATACAAGAACTAGTCTGATACATGTCTGATACATAAAAGATGATACACCAATGAAGCTCAACATAGATGCATCAACTCAATACACAACTGCAGTACATATCTCCAGATACAAGAATAGAACATATGAAGCATCTCTGAAGCTTTAATCATCACAATCTCTCCCCCTTTGTCATCCATCACCACAAAAGGTCTGACAAGAAGAACAAAAGAACAAAAGGGGCTGCAAGCTGTAGCTGTCGCTGAAGGTCACTCATCGTCGTCGTCATCTCTGCCCTGACCGTCGCCCTCGTCATCTGACCGAGGAGCACCTGAAGGACGAGAACCACCCTGAACAGGGTCACCCAGACCGCCCTGGAAGTGCGGGTCCTGAACATAAGAACTTTGCTGGTGCCCGTACCCAAAGATGTCCTCCCACCAGAACGCAGCTGACTCATCTACTGCACTAGGATGAGCTGCACCCTGACTGGAATGTCCACCAAGAAGCAGTCTCTGCTGTGAAGAACTGTGGGGTGCCTGCTGTTGTGCCTCCTACTGCGGCTCCTGCTGCTGCGAGTAACGGTCGAAGTGCTCCTGGTACTCCCTCTGGTACCTAGCCTGCTGCTCCTCAAACGACTCAGGCTCCTTGTCAGTGTCCTCAGACGGAGGAGACCTAGGTGGCTGAAACTGAAAGTGCTCATGCAGTATCTTCATCGTCCTCGAGTCCTCTCTCCTGGCCCTCCTCTCGTGATGTTGCTTCCTCTTTACCACATTGATGTCCTTGCACATTCCAAAGATAGCACTGAAAAACTTCTTGATCGGAGAGGGAGGGCTGCCACAGCGTGAAGCTGAACGTGGAGGTGCACGTGGCGGAGGTGAAGCTGCTCCTCCTGCACCTGCTGCAGGTGCGTCCTCTGCTGCTGCTGCTGCTCCTCCTCCTGGACCTGGTGGCGGGGCGTGTGTCTCTGTCAAGTCCATAGCAAGCCTCAACACCCTATGACGACAATCATAGTCAAACGTGTGTCTTGTCACCTGCTCAATCATATGCATGATGTACGGAGCAAAGCCACAGCCCTTGAGGGGCCTCTCACCAACACTCCTGATCTCGCTTCATATAAAATCAAAGACACTGAAGGGTCTAGCACCTGGAGCCATCCTCTGGAGAAGGTTCTTCAAATAATCTGCAACTGTCCCCTTGTCTCCACCCTTGCAGTCAATAGTCCTCCTGAATATCCTCTCAAGATACCTGTAGGTAGGATGGAGACCTAGAACCTTCCCAACCACTCCTGGACCACCTGTTGGATACAAGAATCTCATCTGCTCTGGTGGAAGTGCAAGCTCTGAATGGATCTTGTCCTTCTGGAGGTCCTCCTCTGTGAAGCCAAGATAAGTAGCAAATGCCTCATACTCTACAATGTACCAGGCTCCCTCAAGCATCCAATGCATGCACTGTGAATCCTCCTCAATGTACAAAGTGGCGTAGAACTGTGCAATGGCCTCTGAGTTCCAGTCATGCTGAAACTCCATAATCTGGTACGCCCCCACATGCTGACAAATGGCAATAGCATGGTCAAGGGAATCCTTCTCGAGCTCTCTGAAAGCTGCCCAATCCACCCACTCAGATCTGGCAATCACTGGGTTCCTGGATAGGATCACACTGGTATAGAAATTTGCGTGAAACTGTGTGTGAAACCTGTAGTCATACTGTATCTTAGGAAAACCTCTGGGATCAATCCTTCTTTGATCTCTAGCAAGTCTGGTCTTCCCCTTTCCCTTGTAGTTAACTCTAGCAATGTACTGAGGGACATGAGGGACATGAATCTCTAGCATCCCATAGTTCATATGTTGACCACCCTGGAAACCCTGCTGATAAAGAGGATTTGCTGCCTCCTCCTCCTCCTCATCTTCTTCTTCTTCCTCAATCTCCTCCTCACTATATCTGTCAGAGCACTTCCTCTTCCTGAATCTGTACTCCTGCGGATCACTATCAGGAGAAGAGTCAGAGCCTCCCTGAGCTGCTGCCCTCACTGGCCTACGCCCTGCTGAGCTGGTCCCTGTATCCTGTCTGGCCTTCTTGTGCCTCTCATGGTGAGGGTCATGCCTGCCCTTGCTCCTCGGCTCTATGTGCTCACTCATAGCTGTTGTCCTGAATCCACAAATATATCCAAGAACAATATTAAGAACCAAGCTCAAAGAATGTCTCACTATATTACACCACTATAACACAATTATTTATCCGAAGATTTGTCGTCACCTAGTCCAACATATGACAAAGGTTTGCAAATACATCATAGACAAATAATAGTATCATAGGATATAACATTTTGTTGAATTGGAATCAAACTGCAGGATGACACCTGCACTGCCTGGCCATACACGTCCGGTATGAGCGCAGTCAACAGCCCTTAACTAGGGTTTGAATCCAGACCAACACCAATCCATTCCAAACTTTGAGCACTACTTATAGGCATCCAATGCAACATCTTGACCAAAAGAAACTTCAAATGAACTTGAATCCAACAGATCAGACGAGGTCCGAGATTTGAATACCTTGGGGATGAAGAAGAGAATGAGAATTTGAAATCCAAAACTTGGGGCCTTCAATCTTGATGCAAGGCCTCTCCAATCTCTTCCCCTCCTTCACTTTTCCACGGACGAATCGACGAGGCTTGGATTGAGGTGTGAAACTCGGTTTTGGCTGTTCGTGAGAGAGAGAGAGAGGGGAGAATAAGAGAATAACTCTTCGCTGGCCTGGGGGTTCTTTAAGACACGTGCATACCAGACACGACCGGTATGTGCGGTCTTCGTCCATTTTGTCTGAAATCCATTTTGTTCTCTCCCTCTTTCTTTCTTTGACCTTTCTTAGTCCAAATTTAAACACAGACCTTTGATCCAAGATATTCTAAAGCATACTTAACCAAAGATTCTCAAATTCTTATTCTCTTTTCTAAAATAGATCATATGAGAGATTTGAACAAAGAGAGACATGGTGGCTTATGAACTTGAGAGAGTCATGTCACATGTGATTAGCCAAACATTCAACCAAGGGGAACAATAATCTCATTATGACATGACTAGGTCACAAAGACCAAAGAGGATCAAAGATTTTATAAAACCACACCTCCTATGCATGCTAGTAAGGGGTTTTGGAAAGATCTATCCTATTACACACAAATGCACACACTAGCATATTATAGGGCCTAGAATGCACTTTCAATGCATATAATCAAAAACATACCTTTGCCTTGAGCCCACGAAATCCACTAAGTATAGTTATGACATGGTGATGATTTGTTGACCTTCCTTGTCAAATAGCCATGTCCTCACTAAGTGATCAATTTAATCATGATGAACTACAACATATCTAGACAAAGCTCATTAGTTCATAAGAGACTCAAAATAGAAATTTAGCTCCCCCTAAATAAGTGCTTCAAGTATTTGAATTCCTTTCAAAGCACTTTTTCATTCTATTAAGAATGTGGGAGTCAAATTTCGATTTTGCCCAACACAAAGTAATTTGCCATAGAGTAGAGGATATTGAGTTATATGCACAAATTACTTGAGAAACAACAATATATGAGATCTGACCTAACAGGGAATACATAACATGAATAGAATTAGGTTTAAATCTCATATAGGCAAAGACATGCAGCTCACTGTCATACTGGACATGTCCGGTAGGTGTACCGGACACGTCGGTATGCTGTGACAGTGCAGAGACATTCTTTGTCAGCAGTGTTGGTGCCAGGTCAGAAGTTCCGACAGTCAGCACTTCTGACACAGGTCAGCACTTCCGGCAGAGAGTTATATGTAATTATTTTGCCATTTCCAACTTTTCACATATTAAACAAGTTATGAAATGGTAAGCATGAATAGTGAAAAGATGGCTATCCTACCAAGGTTAGGTACTCTAAGTCATGGTGAAGATGAAGTAATAAATAAGACAAACATAGATTACCAACGGGTCAACCATATAAGCAATTATGATGAACATAGGTTGATAGGTTGAGTTAGAATTTCAAATTGACTTGCTCAACCACCCCGAAGGCCTCCAAATCACCATGGGTACCTACATAAATATTGAAAGGACCTTGCTGTCGCCTAGGAGGCCTAGAGGGGGGTGAATAGGCCTACAAAAAATTAATCTCACAAATAATTAACTGTGAGACCGAAGAACTTTTGTGCTCGAACACATAACCTCTCTGGTCTGTACCAAAAACTTTAAGCGTGTGTAAAACAGAGGTGAAAAATAGATCGACTAAATTTCCCAGCTTCCTTGTGGTCGCAGCTTTGTTGTTCACCAAGTCCCTGCAGCTAGCTAGTAGTATACAAGTAGATCGGAGGGAAACACGTTTTGCAAATTGAATGTAGAAGAGAGACAACAACAACAACAAGATGGAGACAAGAGATTTAGTCCGAGGTTCAGCTTTGCCACCAAGGCTAGCTTACGTCCCCGTTGTTGAGGGAGCCACAAAGGCTTGGAGTCTCTTCCAACTCCGACCTCTTCTCAAGCGAATCACCAAGATTCAAGCTCAAGGATTTCACTAAGCATCACAAAGGGCAATACAAACTTCCCGATACTCAACCACAACCGATTGGGAGCTCCCGGGCAACCTCTAGCCGTCTAGGAGCCAATGCTCTAAGAGTAATAAACACAAAGTGCAAGCTAGAGGGAGAACCACGACTCTCAGCTGTAAGCTCAAGCTCAAGTGCTGTCTAATCAACTCCCTAATCCAATCTCTCACTTGGGAATCACCAAGAATGAAGTGGAGAGGTTGAATGGCCAACAATGGAGGAGAGAGAGTGTTTTCACAGGTTGGGGATGAGTCTGTATGGGCAGGCAACTGTTGGGAGGAAGAGAGGACAACATTAAATACCCCCTCACTGCCCAGCCAACGGTACAGAAGTTGCAGAACTTCTCTGCTCGAACAGAGAACTTCTACGCTCGAACAGAGAACTTCAGTGCTCGAACACAGAGGTTCTCGAACACAGAGATTCTGTGTTGAAACATAGAACCTCTGCGGTCTGGCCAGAACAGATTTAATAGGTAATTTTGCCAGCTTTCTTTTGGGCTTTTGGGTTTATATTTGATGTGGCATGAGAGCACATAGTTCCCCAGCAGCCTGCAGTTTATGTCCCCCTTGATAGTACGGCATACCTATACTCAAGAAAAAGAGAATATAAATAATTAACCACTTTGAGTCTTCAATATCTTCATATGCCATTTCTTTTCAAAGTCACTTCATAGGGGTTGCAACCAATTGACTGCCTCATCTCTTTGAGCAAATATACTTTGAGCATGTGACTTGAACCCTTTCACCATATGTGAGTTCAACTTCATGGCTTCAAGTCACTTCCACTAATGATTTGATTCTTAACACGGTATGATTCCTCATAGCTTGATTAGTACCTCGACTCAATGCAAGTACTCTCTTCTTCACCCTAGCCATAGTACCTCGGTCTCCTTGACCTTCACCTTCGCTTAGTACCTTGAAGCCCCCATTCCTTGCTATCTTCACCCTATCACGCCATAGTCAAGTCACATCATATTAAGTATCCATTTGAAAAACCATTTCTTCAATGTTATGATCCTTGCTTGAATATCTTCTAAATATGAATGTTGAGATCAATCAAGCTTCACATAGAGTGTCATATATGAATCACCATCAATATGGTCAAGCCAATTCATGATTCCTTATGTCCTCCTCATTTTGGCTTGACATTCTACCTTCACACTTCTAGCTTGATCAAGTGCAAAGTGATTCTCTAAATATTTATCCATATAAGCAAACCAATGTAGAGATGACATATATCCAATAAGAGTTAAGCCCTTGTCATTTGACCTTTGCTTGACATTTACTCACTTGTGCATTCTTGATTCATTCTTCAACCTTGATCAAAGCTAGTTCACTATCAAACTCTTCTTGTTCATGAAAAGCAACCCATTGTTGAGACCCTTCCAAAATCATAACTCCATGTCTCATTTGTCATTTGCCAAATATGCTTGCTTTCTCATGATGCTATGATATCCCACAACATAGAAGCCATATCATCAACTCTATTTTGCATTGTTGTCTTTTGCTTGAACAAGATTGTTTCCATGATCTTCCAATACAACAATACACAATTTTGGCCTTCATTTCAACACTATGTGGAATACCATCAAGTTTGCTTTTCTTGTTGAACCTTTAATACACTTAGCAAACTTATTAGACCTTTAGTTGAGTTGTCATTCAATCCACCAAAACCCACTAAGGGCTAGATGCACTTTCAATCTCCCCCTTTTTGGTGATTGATGACAACACAACTAAAGCTTACAAGAGATTGATAAATATTAAGATTTTGAATCCTATTATATAGTAAGCTCCCCCTAAATGTGTGCATTGAAAGAAATTCAAATTTTGGCCTCAAATGCCAAATGCTCATATTTAAGTAAAAATGTGGGAGCTCTCCTATATCTTAGCATTCGTGGGGTGCAAGGTGTCAAACTTGATAAACATGATGCTCATGACAGTTCATGCACTCAACAAGTTTAACACTACATCATTCAAGGCATGAATGTCACACACTAGCATAAATAGTCCTTATCAAGAGCATCAATTTAAACTACCCTTGCACAAACCACGCAATTTTAAAAATCTTATATGCCTCTCTTTTACCCCTTTACATCCACATATCAATCTCTCTTCCCTTACATTCTCCCCCAATATTTCTCCTCTTTTGGCATTAATCTCCAAAAAGGATCTCTCCACCAAAAAGAAAGAAATGATGGTAGACAAGTGAGGACAAGAGGTAGGTAAAAGTTTAGCATATAGGATTTCTCTCCTATGTTTTCTACCAAACAAAGTATGCAACAATTTATGTCAAGATTCTTGAGAAGTTAGCATATTTAGCTCATACATCACTTAGAGGACATTTAACATGAGACAAACTCATGACATCACCATGTAACACCCTAAAAATTTCTCCAAAATAAAATAGGTGAAAATGATCTTGTTTATGTGCTTGTGAGCATTTAACCTAGGGGTTAAATAATTTTCGTTGAATTAAAATAATAGGGGCAACATGTTTTTGCACTCATGCTGATGCATTAGATTTATTTGTGTGACTGGTTTTTGCCAAAATTTGAAATGAATTCAAATTCTATTTGAATTTGGTTTGAAAATGCTTTGAAACAAAAAAGAAAAGAGCTTTTATTCTTTTCTCCCTCCCTTCTTGCTTTCGGCCCGAGCTGGCTTGGCGGCCCAGCCCGCCGACGCTCCCTCCTTTCCCCCTTCTCCTCGCGCTGGGCCTCCCTCCTCCCCGTTTTTCTCCCGTGCGGCCCAGCAGGCGGCCCGCGCAGCCGCAGCGCTCACCGCGCTCCCCTCTCCCTCTCTCTCTCTCTCTCTCTCTGACCTCCCGGGCCCACCTGTCGGCGCCTTCTTCTCCCCCTCCGCGCGCGCCGTCAGCTCGCAACCGCCGCGCCCGAGTCTTCAGTGCGTTGTGGGCGCGCCCGCTCCCATGACTCCGGCTCCTCCTTCGCCGATATTGCGCGTGCGTCCGCGCCCCGCTCCCCCTTTCTCTCATTCGCTCCCTCCGCGCGCACTGCTGAGCACCCAAGCGCCCTCAGAGCTCCGCGCCGCGCCATTGCCGCCGCCGCCGTCGACCCGTCGATTCGGCGCCGCTCCGACCACGTGCGACCTCCCCCGAGCTCCGCCGTGCCTCGGTGATGATGTCGGACCGTCTCCTTTCCTCTCTTTCGCCTGATCTCGCCCTAACCGCCGTCGCGTTCTCGCAGCTCCGGTGCCGTCGCTCGGAGCTCCGCCGTTCCTCGCCGTGCGCCGCCACCAGAGCCTCCCCGTCCTTCCGTTCAGCGCGGTGAGAACCCCCTTGCGACCCGCTCCCTCTCCGTCCCCCTGGTTTGGCTCGGGGTGCCCTCTGCGCCCGAGCCCGCGAGCTCCCGTGGCTCGGCCATGGCGCGAGCGCGCCCAGCGTCGCGACGTCGCGGCTGACGCCTGGCCACGGCGCGCCGTCGGCTTGCCCCGACACGCGCACCCCCGGGATCTAATCCACGCCGTCCATCTCTGATCCGGTGGCTCGAATCAGCCGGTACCCCTTCGGGTGCCATTTTGCTAAAGAAACCCCGGAGAATTCGAGAATCAACCCGCGCTCCTTTGAGCACTGTTCGTTGTGCCTTTGCAAACTTGCGACCGGGACCCTGCGTTTCTGCTGATTTGAGGCGCAGTCCAGCCGACCGTCAATTTGTTTTAAAATTCAGTTTAAATTCCGATTTAAATTCAAATTGATTTCAGTCTATTTACATAATTGCCACTGCAATAAAACGCTTGTAAAATCCACGTTTTAGCTCCGTTTTGACCCGTTCAAGTTGCGTTAGGTTCGTAATTTAGTTTCCTATCTGTTTATGCCTCTGTTAGTCGGCGTAGACTAGTTTAGTTTCAGGGTTTATGTTAATCTTGTTTAGGGCTTTAGAAACGTTGTTTCGGCCGTATCTTTCGCATAGTAACTCTGTTTTCGGTGAACCAAAACTTGTTGTGATCGTAGAAACGCGTACTTCAGTTTTATCAAAGTTTCATTTCTGTTTATTACTATTTGGTGTATTGTTCTAATGATAGCCTTGTTTGCATTGTATATGTATGCGTCTGGAATGTGTGGTGATGTTTTGTGATCGAGTAGACGGTGAGTCGGTGTGGTACGACCAGGACCCTTCTTTCAACGACCAGCAGGAAGACCAGTCTTTCGACAACCAAGGCAAGTTAGCATGGGATCTCCTTGTTACCTATTTCACTTTACCATTAAATTACTCATTTATGCATGTGTCCAATTGAGCAACCTTAGAGACCCACTTAGCTTTGTTATTTGTGATGTTCTTGACTCCGTGGGATCTTTGCATATGGGTAGAATGCTAGTGCTAACTGACTTATAACTGATCCAGTCCAATGATGAATTTGTTCTCATGATGATATGTTGTTAAACGGTTAATAAAACTTGCTGTTAGCAAAAGCTGGGATTGACAGTGCTACCATGAGTGCTATATGGCTCTGGTTTTAGCTCAGTACACTGGACCTTTTCTAACTTGTTAGCGGTGACCCGAAAGGGCGAAAAAGGGGCTTGCCACTTTGGGTGTAGGGCTGCTCCTGTTCCTATGTGTATAGCTGTGATGGCCTTATGCCATAGGAAGGGGGGTTACTACATCTGCCTGCGAAGGAAACCTAGCGGCCCTAACATGTTAGACGAACCAACGAAAGGCTTCATAGTGTGCCCTACCGATCTACCTTGGAAGTGGATCAAGAGGTTGGCCGCCTCGGGCACAAGGGTAACATGGCTTGTGGGTAAAGAAGCACAACCTCTGCAGAGTGTAAAACTGTTATAACAGCCGTGCTCACGGTCACGAGTGGCCCGGGAAACTAGCAGAACTTTGATACTTGAATAACTGTTTACTTTATGTTGTTGGTACCTTATGATGTTATATTTATCTTTGTTGGACAAATGGATCATGGGTTAAGGGTTAAGCACAATATTCGTTTACTTTAATGCTAAAACCTGCCAGCTTAAAAGCTAACTGCAGTCAGACAGTGTCAGCCTTTTGAGCCTCATGAACCCTGTGTTAGCTTGCTAAGTACGAGAAGTACTTACGCTTGTTGTTTATCTTCTTTTTGGGCAAAATCCCGGATGGGTAACAGATGAAGGTGCAGTTGGCGACTTCCCAGAGGACTTCTAGGCTAGCTGTTTCCCCCAGTCAGCGTTCCCTGTGGAGTAGATCTTGTTAGCAGTTCAGTTATCTTTTGTTTCGCTTGATGTAAGACTTGTGTTGATACTATCGTTATATAATAAACAATGTGATGATGCCACCTTCTTGTAATTTGTCTAACTTATGTGTGTGATTGTTTCCTGGGCACACATGAGTATTCCGCCACAATTTTATCCTTAAAATTGGGGTGTGACACACCGGAAGAGGTATCAACCAAATATCTATGAATTCTCTAATCGTCACCACAAGAACAAACTTATGGTGTGACTCAAAATATTGCATACACATGCACACTCTAGCATGTAAGGGCCTAGATGCACAAAGGTAATACAAATGTTCATAGAGCGATATACCTTTGCTATAAGCCTCATAATCTCCACCATGATGATGATTTTCAATTTAGTACTTTGATGGACCTAGCACTTTCTTTAATCAAAAGATCTCATTTGTGTCCATCTCTCTTTTTCATCATCTTCAAGGAGACGTCTCAAACTTGTGCTTCATCTCAGTTGAAAGTCCATTGCTAGCTCTTGTTGTCATTTTGAGATACCAATTGAAGACATATTTCTTGATATACCAAATTGAAAGATTATCCACCAATACCAAATGAAATATGATCTTAGTTTGACACTAATGGAAGGAATCTTCACAAGTTGATGCCAATGGGAATGGATGCTTGTATCTCATAATATCACCTAGATGTCTCCTAGGGAATGCTCACAAAGACAAGAGATAACATTAAATTGCACAAGCTACAGTTTTACAACTAGTGACCATTTGGATGTGGAAGGCATGTGGATCACTAATTGCAAACCTCATAACATAGACTAAATCTCCCCTATTTGATAGTGCATACATATATATATGTGGAAAGCAGAACATATGCACTCTTGGTCAATTAAGTCCAAACAAGGGAATTTAAGCTATATTATGGAGAGTAGCTACATAAGAGTTAAAGTTGCAATCCAAATGAATACGAGAGATAACTTTACCAATTTGGATTGATTTGGTTATGTAGCATACCCATGAGAAACTTATTCTCACCAAGAGACTACACAAGTTCACTAGAAGAAAATGTTAGTCTCAAAAGACACAAGACATAGAATAGACTCCCCCTTAATATGTGCATCAAGTACTCAAATTACTTGTGAAATGCACTTGAATCAGTTTAAGAGTCTAGAGGAGTTCATCCTTTATCTTGGTCAACGCATACCAAATTTGCAACAATTGAAATTATGCCAAAGGAAACATACCACTACTAAGGTAGAGAGATCACCACATAAATTTTGAATGACATGACCATCATATAAGTAAGATTTCAATGATTTGAATGGCCATAGTTCTCTTTCGATGAAATGTGGTGAATTAGAGCTTTGGTGATCATCCAAGATCCATATTAGGTTCCTAGTTCTTTCTTTACCTAAAGCAACTCACATAGAGAGCAAACGGTAAAATTCATGAAATTTGCAAATTGTGAACTAGGAGTTACCACTCTTTATTGACAAGGTCTTGGTTGATCAATAGGATGGATCATGTCCACTTGATGAGCTCTAGAGTAGAGAATTGATAATGAGAGTCCACCCTTCAATTATTTTCTCCAACTCATTAGATTCCAATTCCACTAAGGATTGGGGCATTCGACACTAAACCAGGAGAACTTGGTTTACAAAGACCAAGACATCCTAGAGTAATTGTGAATTACCCAATGTGAATCCAAAAGGAACCATCCATCCTTCCAATGTGTGAGACTGCACAACATGAACTTGAGAGAAACCATTTGTCCCACAAGATATATAGTAAACTCCCCCTCAATTTGTTCATACAAGAATACACAAAGTACACTCATGCATATCAAAGATCCTGGACCAAGGTAGAAGTTTACACTATTGTCCAACTAACTGAAACTCCTTCAAGTTGCTTGCAATTTGGTTTCAACTTCTTTGTATACTTGTATGTGTTCTCTCTCATTTCAACTCCTTTGAACCAAACTGATGCTTCTCATCTTCACTGATTTCATATGCTTATTTAGCTTTGTTGCAGTTATGATTGTGTTGTTAGCTGCATGATTCCTGTTATTTTAGTGTATATTTGTTCAGACTGCAGAGGTTCTGTATTCAACTGCATAGGTTCTCTGTTCGAATATAGAAGTTTTATGCTCAAACACAGAAGTTCTGCACTGCACTCTAAACAGCCAGATTACATTGACTGAATTTCAGAATCTGTCTTGCTTGGTGGAAAATTCATATCTCTCAGATTATTGATCCAATATGCATGAAATTTGGTAGAAATGTTCATCTATGAGTCCTCTTACTGCTGTAAAAATTTCAGCCCATTTGGACTCCATTTAGTCAGTCAAATATATTTTCTACCAAAACTGCTCAAGTCTGAAACTGCAGTGCTGAGGCTGACAGAATTCAATTGAAACTGATTTTCTTCAAAATCAAAGTGCATCCCAGCTGTACAGCAACAAGTACTAGATGTATATAGCATTCTCACAAATTTTTAGGTCAATTCATCCATGTTTGAACTTCCAAATCCATGCTTGAAGGCAACCAACTCAGAATTTCAGATTTCTGGACAGATTTAATAATTTTCACAATCCTTCTCTTCTTGTCCAATATTGAGGTGATTTTAGCTGAGAACACTCACAAGAAGTCATTACCATCCAGTCCTCTTGTCAATGATTGAAATCTTGTGAATTCTTCCAATATAGCTCATCCATTTCAACCTCAAACTTGATTTGTCAATTCAACTCAAATTTTGATCTCTTTAGCCTTTAGCAACCTTATCTTACTTTAGGTGAAGAGTAACCTTTAGGCTTGTGATGCGTCCACATAAATAAACACAACCTCTTCTTGTTGATTTCCTATGAATAAGCTCAAACACAAGAGAGCATTAGTAACACAAGCACTAGTTTCTCATTTAGTAATCCTTTATGTGTGGAAGGCAAGTGGGCTACTAAAATAGAGAAACCTCATAACATGGACTAAATCTCCCTTATTGCCTCATGCACACTCTTTTGAGTGGAATGGAAATGTTAATGTGCATGATTGGTCATTTAAGTCCAAGGGGCAGATTTAAGCCATATTATGGTGAGTGGCTAAGCATAGACGAATCAACCCAAAATTAACTAGAGAGAACACATCACATAGTTTTGAATTGATGATATTGATACGATAGCACACTTCATTTGAGAAACACAATCTCATTTAGTGAGACTACACAAATCACTTCGAGAAATAGTTAGTCTCACAACTCTAGTCATAGAGTAAATCTCCCTTTTATAAGTGCTCTAAGTATTTGAATTTCTCACATAGCACTATATTCATTTACGAACATGGAATTTCACTCTATGTCTAGGTCATGGCAACAATAGAATAATCAAATTTAGCTAATGCCAAGAAATACTCACAACCATTTGAGCATGTAGATGGCCATAAGATGAGAATAAGAATTTGCCAATCTACCATATGACAAGATTCCATCAAGTAGAGAGTTCTTGAGATTTGAGTGATAAGTGCCTCTACTTGAGCTTTCTTGAAATTCTTGGTTTGAGGTCCATAAAGGAAACTCAAATCATCTATGTTGCTTGGTGTAGATGATCAATTCAATTCCATACTTTTCTTTCATGACAAATAACCAATATATATCCTCAAGTGCTTTTCTTCCCTAAGTGGCTACACGAGACACAAAGAGATAAGATTTGAAATAAATTGCACTTGAGATTTAGATGTTACCACCCTTCTGGAAATATAATGGTTGATGTGGTCTTTCCATCTTCACTCTTCATTTAAGTGGCTTTGATTATTTGTGGCCTAATATCATTGATAGTGAATTGCTCGATTGCCTCATAAGGAATATCCTCATTACCTACAACATGAACAAGATCTTGCTCTACTAGAGAACCATTAAGAGCATCATATGGGAAATGATTCAATTAAACTTGAAATGCTCTAGCCACTCCTAATAATTCACAAACAACACATATTTATGAACTACTAGATACTACACAAGTCAAGTGGCTAGCCTACAAGGGTTAGGTATTTGTTACATAGGTCAATATGAAGTTTTAAATATTTCCATCAAATTATCTTCGGGTCAACGATATAATAAAAGACAATATGAATTGGTTGATAGCTTGAGTGAATAGTTTTCAATCAACTTGCTCAAGCACCCCGAAGCCTCATATCACCTTCAAGTACCTACAACACTCATCAAGCATAATTTGGTACCCAAACTATGTTGGGTCCATTAAGGTTAGTCACGAGAGACTTAGGCACCCAAATGGCCTTTGTGCTAGCATGTGGTGAACCAATCACCTTTCTAGCACAAGTGTCATTTTTGGGTCTCCTAAGCAATTTTGAATCAATTGACAATTTAGGCTTAAGAGTGTTACCCATGGGACAATCCACGCTTAGGTGTCCCTTTCCCTTGCAAGTGTAGCATAGGCGTATCTTGTTCTTTTTATCCTTCTCTTCTTGTAATTTGCTTGCTACCTTGCTAAAGTGCCTCTTTCTTGATGACAACAAGCCTTTGTCCTTCATGTAGGGGCATGATGCAACTTCATGACCCTTCTCATTGCACTCATAACACTTCCTCTTGCTTCTTCTTGTCTTCTAGTTTGGAAGTGTGGCTTGGTCATCAACATTGTTGGAACACATAGACGCATTGTGTCCCATGTTGAAGCACTTGACATGAGCCATCTTCTTCTTCTCTCGGATCTTGCTCACGCCCTTCTCTTCGTTCTTGTTTTGAGTCACCCATACTGATTCTTTTGGCTTTTGTGGAGCCTGCTTTTGTTTTGGCACCATCTTCTTAGGCTTAGTTTGATCAGGAGTTAGATTGGTAGCCTTCCCTTTTCTGTGGGGGCGGCACTACCGCCCTTCACAGCGGCACTGCCGCCCTTAGGTGGTTGTGCTGCTCGGGGCTGTTGTTGTGCCACCATCTGTGCAGGCTGATCTGTACCAATCTGCTCCTTCCTCTCAAACTGCACATCTTGAAAGCCACTTGCCACCTTTGTGCCACCATCTTGTGCTTTTCCATCCATGCACCCATTTGCTATGATTTCATTGAGCCTAGCAATTTCATTTCTCATAACCTCCATATTAGCAAGGTTAGTGGCATAAATATTCAAATCAAGATTACAACATTTTCCACAACCTTGACTAGTGGAAGGAGCAGAGACATCACTTGCTTTGGAAAGATGTGAGTTGCTCTCCCAAAGAAGACTAAATTGCTCCCCAAGCTCGGTATGCTTGTGTTGGAGAGCAATGCAATCTTTCTTTATGAGAGCATGGGCATCTTGCTCTTTGGCCAAGGCCTCATGCAAGGTGTCCACCTCACTTCTTGCCAATGCAAGAGCTTCATCACTAGCTATGTAGAGATTTTCTTGCTTGATTAAAGTCTTTTCTCTCTTCTCTAACTCAGCTTGTGTTGCCTCTAAATCATCCATTAGTTGAGAAATAAACAACTTGCTTTTTCTATCCAAATTCTTAGTTATGTTGCTTATTTCCTCATCACTAGAGGTATCACTAAGATCACTACTAGAGATGTCACTAGGAGGTGGAGAAGGTTTGTCTTTTGATTTTACCTTCTTACCCTTTGTCATAAGACATACATGAGAAGTGGCATGAATAGTTGAGCACTCCGGGGAAGTGGATTCATCATTTGGCATCCACCGATAACAAGCTTCTTCTTCCTTCAAAATGTTAGTCTTGCAAGAACTATAGGAAGTAGAAGCACCACATGTATAATCTTTGTTCTCACCAACCATTTCATTACCTTCCACATATGTTGGTGAGAGAGTGGATGTGGCACGATCAGCTGGGCCTTTTGGGAGAATCACTTGAGGCTCATCATTTGTCGGTGAAGTTGAGAACTCCTCAAGTGATTCCTCCAATGTAGGCATCTTCTCATCACATTTGGACTTGTCATATCTTTCTTTGAGCGTGGTCCAAATGATATGAGCATCACCAAGTGGTTCACCATCCCCAAATATGACAATATCTAATACATCTTCACTCAAAGCACTAAATAAGACATTAGCAGCTTGAGCATTGTATTGTAAGCATTTCACTTCCTCTTTAGATAAGTATGTCAAATCATTGCTAGGAGGTGAAATGCTCACATCTACAATCTGCTCGATATGAGGACCCATGGCCCTAAAAATATCAAGTACACAAGCAGACCAAGATGCATAGTTTGAGCCATCTGAAAGTAAAAGTTCTAAAGATATTTCCTCACTTGTCGACATCGTCTCTCAAGGCGGTTAAGCCTGAATTTGAGAGCCTAGCACTGATACCAATTGAAAGGACCTTGATGTCGCATAGGAGGCCTAGAGGGGGGTGAATAGGCCTACAAAAAATTAATCTCACAAATAATTAACTGTCAGACCGAAGAACTTCTGTGCTTGAACACAGAACCTCTCCGGTCTGTATCGAAAACTTTAAGCGTGTGTAAAACTGAGGTGAAAAACAGATCGACTAAATTTCCCAGCTTCCTTGTGGTCGCAGCTTTGTTGTTCACCAAGTCCCTGTAGCTAGCTAGTAGTATACAAGTAGATCGGAGGGAAACAAGTTTTGCAAATTGAATGTAGAAGAGAGATAACAACAACAACAAGATGGAGACAAGAGATTTACTCCGAGGTTCAGCTTTGCCACCAAGGCTAGCTTATGTCCCTGTTGTTGAGGGAGCCACAAAGGCTTGGGGTCTCTTCCAACTTCGACCTCTTCTCAAGCGAATCACCAAGATTCAAGCTCGAGGATTTCACTAAGCATCACAAAGGGCAATACAAACTTCCCGGTACTCAACCACAACCGATTGGGAGCTCCCGGGCAACCTCTAGCCGTCTAGGAGCCAATGCTCTAAGAGTAATAAACACAAAGTGCAAGCTAGAGGGAGAACCACGACTCTCAGCTGTAAGCTCAAGCTCAAGTGCTGTCTAATCAACTCCCTAATCCAATCTCTCACTTGGGAATCACCAAGAATGAAGTGGAGAGGTTGAATGGCCAACAATGGAGGAGAGAGAGTGTTTTCACAGGTTGGGGATGAGTCTGTATGGGCAGGCAACTGTTGGGAGGAAGAGAGGACAACATTAAATACCCCCTCACTGCCCAGCCAACGGTACAGAAGTTGCAGAACTTCTCTGCTCAAACAGAGAACTTCTACGCTCGAACAGAGAACTTCAGTGCTCGAACACAGAGGTTCTCGAACACAGAGATTCTGTGTTGAAACATAGAACCTCTGCGGTCTGGCCAGAACAGATTTAATAGGTAATTTTGCCGGCTTTCTTTTGGGCTTTTGGGTTTATATTTGATGTGGCATGAGAGCACATAGTTCCCCAGCAGCCTGCAGTTTATGTCCCCCTTGATAGTACGGCATACCTATACTCAAGAAAAAGAGAATATAAATAATTAACCACTTTGAGTCTTCAATATCTTCATATGCCATTTCTTTTCAAAGTCACTTCATAGGGGTTGCAACCAATTGACTGCCTCATCTCTTTGAGCAAATATACTTTGAGCATGTGACTTGAACCCTTTCACCATATGTGAGTTCAACTTCATGGCTTCAAGTCACTTCCACTAATGATTTGATTCTTAACACGGTATGATTCCTCATAGCTTGATTAGTACCTCGACTCAATGCAAGTACTCTCTTCTTCACCCTAGCCATAGTACCTCGGTCTCCTTGACCTTCACCTTCGCTTAGTACCTTGAAGCCCCCATTCCTTGCTATCTTCACCCTATCACGCCATAGTCAAGTCACATCATATTATCCATTTGAAAAACCATTTCTTCAATGTTATGATCCTTGCTTGAATATCTTCTAAATATGAATGTTGAGATCAATCAAGCTTCACATAGAGTGTCATATATGAATCACCATCAATATGGTCAAGCCAATTCATGATTCCTTATGTCCTCCTCATTTTGGCTTGACATTCTACCTTCACACTTCTAGCTTGATCAAGTGCAAAGTGATTCTCTAAATATTTATCCATATAAGCAAACCAATGTAGAGATGACATATATCCAATAAGAGTTAAGCCCTTGTCATTTGACCTTTGCTTGACATTTACTCACTTGTGCATTCTTGATTCATTCTTCAACCTTGATCAAAGCTAGTTCACTATCAAACTCTTCTTGTTCATGAAAAGCAACCCATTGTTGAGACCCTTCCAAAATCATAACTCCATGTCTCATTTGTCATTTGCCAAATATGCTTGCTTTCTCATGATGCTATGATATCCCACAACATAGAAGCCATATCATCAACTCTATTTGCATTGTTGTCTTTTGCTTGAACAAGATTGTTTCCATGATCTTCCAATACAACAATACACAATTTTGGCCTTCATTTCAACACTATGTGGAATACCATCAAGTTTGCTTTTCTTGTTGAACCTTTGATACACTTGGCAAACTTGTTAGACCTTTAGTTGAGTTGTCATTCAATTCACCAAAACCCACTAAGGGCTAGATTCACTTTCAAATATCCTAAGAACATCTTGGTACCCAACTCTTGTTGGGTCCTCCAATGTCAGTCAACAAGTGTCTAGGCATCCAAATGGCCTTAGTGCTAGTATGTGGTGAACACATCACCTTACTAGTGCTAAGTCCCTTTGTGGCCTTACTAAGCACATTATCATTTACAAATGTGTTCGGCTTAGGATGCATACCATTTGGGCAATCATAGATTAGATGCCCCTTTCTCCTACAAGCATATCAAATACGCCCATTGTTCGCTTTTTGCTTGTCTTGCTTGTTTGGGCATTGGTTCACAAAGTGGCCTTCTTGATTGCACCCATAGCACTTTCTTGTTGCTACTAAAGCCCTCTTTCTTGAATCTTGGGCTAGGGTGCATTTCTTGCTTGAATGGCATGAAGTGTGACGCTTCACACCATCTTTTGGGCCATCATTCTTCACTTGATTTGCCACCTTGGTGGCTGCCCTCTTCTCGGCCGCTTCACATTTGTCGGCCCAAGTCTTGTGTGGACACATGACACTTTCATGACCATATGTCCCGCAACCATAGCAAATCCTTTTCTTGCTTTTCTTGCTCTTGGTTGCTTTCTCTTTGAATGAGATGAGATTATTTTGTTGGACTTTGGAGGAAGCAAGGTTTGAACCCTTCTCAAGCTTCTTCACCATGTAATCACGGTTATCTTGAGAAGGTTGTGCTTTCTCCTCATCCTTCAATCTAATCACATCCTTCTTTAGACTTTCCACTTCTTCGATGAGCCTAGCATTTTCTTTAAGAGTTTGCTCAATCGAAGATTGGCTTGCTTGAGAGGCACACTCATTAGCACAAATATGATTTAATTGAGATGGTGCACTAGTGAGTGTAGTAGTGTGAGGTTGAGAAGATTTTACCGTAGCAATCACAACCTCATGGGCTATCTCAAGCATGGCATTTGATTCTACTAGCTTCTCATGTGAGCACTTGAGATGGGAGAAGTCCTCTTGTAGGAACTTGTGCTCAAATGAGAGATCACTCAATCTTTCCTTTAGCTTGTAGTTTTCCTTTTCTAGCCTTTCCACATTAGAGAGAGAGTTAGTAGCTAAAGCATGCTCAATTGACAATTTGTCATACCTTTCATTGAATGCCTTTAGCTCTTCCAATTTGGAGATGAGGAACTTGTAACACCCTAGGTGTTAAGCATTCCTTAAACTGCATAATTTGTCATAGCATAAGCATAGCATCTCATCATTTCATATGCATCTGTTTGAATAAGTGCTTAAGTCCTTGCATAGTCTCTAGTGTAACCTTGTTTTGCTTTTTGTTTCTGACTTAGTGCCTTAAAACAAAGTTGTAGATCTTGATGAAAGAAACAACTTTGTTTAAAAGCACTTTCTCAGAAAAAGTTGTTAAAATGGGATTTCTTGCATTAGAAAATTTGATTAGAAGTAAATTTCTTTTTTTAAGCAGAATTTGGACTCGAGCCTTAAAGATGATTTGTTCCTTACAAAATTCTAAGCAACTTTGCTTTTAGGACCTTTTCCTAATTCGGCTTAGTTGGGAAGTTTTGGAGCATCAAAGTTTGTAACCAAACTTCATTAGTTTAACCCTAGTAGGCCCGGCCTGTCAGCCTCTTCTTTTTCTTCCCCGCGGACGCCGCTCCCTCCGCGCCGACAGAACCACCCGCCGCCGCGAGACCGCCTCGCCGGCCAGCCAAACCACCGTCATCGCCGCCCGTGGTTTGCGCCCGAACTCGCCACGTCGCCCTGGCGCTCGGTGCTTGTTCGCCGCGTGGCGCACGATGCCTGACGCCGCCGCGACCGGTCGGGAGCTCCTCCCCGACGGGAACTGGCCAGGTGCAATGCACCCAGCACTTCGTTTCCTTTTACCTTCGCTCCGCCCCGTGCTCGCAACTAGAAGAGCATTTCATTGCTCACTCTCTCCCTCGCTCCACTCCACCCCATCTTCACCAGAGCTCCACGCCGCCACCGCCCGCCAAACTCCGGCGAGCGATTACTCGCTACTCACCGCACCGCCGCCCGATTCCTCCCGCCATCCTCTCCGTCTTGACCTCCTCTTTCACCTGCCAGGGTTGGTTCCCCCTCTTTCCCTCTCTAGCAGGCAGAACGTCGAGTGCTATCCTCGGGTTCTCGCCATGGCTGCCACCATGACCTTCACGTGAACCGCTCATCTCCGGCCAAGCTATCCCAAACCGAGCCATGTTCTAGTCTTCTCTATCGCTGTAGTTGCCTAGGTTTCGATGGAGACCTCTCTTCACCATGTTTCAGCCGGAACCGAGCCGTGTCGCCGCCATGTCCGCCGTGGACCGCCGCCGTGCATCGCTCCGGGCAATGCCGGGGATGCCGAGGCCCGAAAGTTGCTCCAATAGGTCGCTTAGGACTTGCTTGGGCTAGTGTTAGTCTCGCCGAGCCTCAAGCTCGTCGGGAAGAGCTTCGCCGCCGAGTCGCAGAGCCGCCGCTTCGCCATGGCTGCCGTCGAGCTTGCTCCGGTATCCCTTTGGCTCAGCGCGTCAGTTAGTCGTGTTCGCCTCGCCAACCCGCATCCAGTGATGGTCTCAGCATCACCGGAAGCCTCGCCGCCGACGAGCTAGGGCCAGTCAACGACAACGGCGCCAAACTCTGCCATTGACCGCTGAGCCTAGCCTCGCCTAGTAGCTTGGTCGTCTGACCAGTGAGCCTCGCCGACCGAGTCAAAGAGAGAGTGTGAGAGAGAAAAGGGGAAAATCTGGGTATAGTAGGCCTCGGCTGAGTCAGTCGAGTGTGCCGAGCGTTGCCTCGAGCCTCGACTGAGTCAAGTCGAGTGTGCCGAGCGTTGTCTTGAGCCCCGGCTGAGTCAAGTCGAGTGTGCCGAGCACTTGCCTCGAGCCTCGGCTGAGTCAAGTTGGGAGTCCGTAGCGTTTAGGATTGAGTTTCTTTTAGTTTGTTTTTGCAGAATTATGTAAAGGCTTCAAAAAGTCCTACAAGGCTCATTTTAAGTCCAAATCCTGTGAAACAAATTTTGTTGTGTTCAGCATGATTAGATCTAACTGTGAAAAATGTTAAATGCATTTTGGTGTTATTTTTATGTGTAGATTTATTGAAATTATAAAAGTGCTGATAACTTGGAAAATGCATAACTAATTATGTATAAGTCAGAAAAATATGATTCCAGTTTTGTTAGGTTTGTATGGATATATAGTTTCAGGGAAAAATATAATATAAGGTTGTTCTGTGAATTATTTTAGCAGTAGCTTTTAAAATGGTTAAATGTTGTTTCCTTGTTTATTTTGTAGTAATTAGAATATGAGGAATATGAATCTGAGAATTTATGCACACTACTCTTGTGCTAGGAAGTTCAGTAGAAAAATAAAAAATCTGTTGTTGACACTTTTTGCTAGGGTGTGTAGTTCAAAGCATCTTTCCATGATAGAATTTGTCTTTTTCATAGAGAATGGAGTTTAAGTCCAAACGGGATGAAATTTGGACCAGGGACTAGATTACATATTGTTAACTTCCAGTAACTTCTGTAGATTTTTCTGAAGCTATCTAGGATGGGTTGCTGTTATAGGCTAGTTTAATTAGATTTATTTCAGCAAGTAATTAGAGGGTAATAAACTCATTAAGTATACTTTGATGTGGTGACAACATAGCTTAACACGTTGAATATGGGAGGTTAAGCAGTTGAGTAGCAGTAGATGACATGTGCTTATCTCCTGGAATGTCTTGTTCCATGTTGCATCCCCATGCATCCCGCATGCATTCGCGTTATTTATTCATGTTATGCATCATGCAGGATCGGTAGTGGAAGTTCAGGATCTGTCACCCGAGGAGCAGTACCAGGAGGAGACGACAGAAGAGAAAATCCCAGGAGGAGACGTTGAAGAGCTGCCGGAGTGCCGCGATCACCGCCCTTCGGACTTTGAGCGAGGCAAGCCCCGGAGCATTCTAACTCCTACTGTTTGCAAATGCTTTACAATTAACCTGATGATGGATGTTGCATTAGGTTATAGGAATTGATTGCTACCGTTGATGCATTATTACTTATCCTTGTCCACCTGCCATATATCTTGATATCCCTATTTAGGTCTAGGCTCGTTATATGCTTAGCTCTGCTTAGACCGGTAAAAGTCGGGTGATTTCCTGTCTCCCGCAATAGGTGGATACTGATCATGTTTAGCCTGTGCTATCATGGGATAACCATGTGATAATTAATCTGAGACGGAGGCGGGATGTAAGAGCAGCAGGACATGGGTTCTGTGTGCTAGTAGGCTCCCGTCTGTGTCGCCTAGGACCCGTTCGGGAATGTAACTTCAGTCAAATTGAACGCGTCGATCACTTAACGGAGTAGGTCTGAGTACCTCCCGCGAAGCCGAGTAAGGTTATTCGAGCCGGTGATGGAGATGTTGACGCCTAACACCCAGGGCCTCAGCTGTACCGTGGGCAACTATTCTGATCAACCTGGCATGGTCCGAGGGCAAGCAGGGCCTGATCGACCTGGCATGACCGTGGGCAGTTATAGATTAAGCGACCTGGCACTGAGATAACCCCCGGTGTAGAAGGGCCCATGGCCGTCCCGCGCATTGTGTTCTCGAATCTCCTGATTGGTAGCTTATGACTGCCGTAGCCGGAATGTGGCGGGCGAGTGTGAGACATTTTATCCCCAGCTGGGTAGGAATCGATTATAATCGCCATCGCTCCTGGACAGTGAGCAGTTGACTTTAGATCATCTCCCGTAGAACTTATGGAACTAAAATGGTTATGGAATCTGAAAGGCTATTGATGAAATAGTCACTCTTGATTGATTAATTAGCAAGTGCTTGTTTAGTACAGGTGCAAATCTAGTAAGGTAGAGTTAATGACTAAAAGCAATTGCCAACATCTGAAACTGAGTTTTATTACTAAAGCTTTCATGCAAAGGAGTATGTACAACTAACCCCACTTATATAGCCTACATGATCCTTGGTGTCTCATTATTTCTGGTTTTGTCGGGTAAGTCTAGCTGAGTACCTTCCCATACTTAGGGTTTATTTCCCTTGTTGTTGCAGATGGCCAGTGCTTTTATGGCTACTGCGAGAACTGCTTGTACCCGGTAACGGGTGATGACTAGACCAAGGGCATGGTCAACACTTATCTCATCTGTTGCTTTTGTGGACCCGGTCAACTGATGGCACCGTATTTATGAACAATCCAAACTTATGTTTTAAAGACTATGTTGCTTCCGCTACTACTATCAAACTATGGTTTGTAATATTATTTCGTACTCCGATGTAATTTGAACTTTATGCAACTGTGGTGTAACCCGTGAGCATGTTCGTGGAACAAGTACGATCTTGGCTGGATGTCGTTGAATGATTTGAAATCCTTCGAGATTTCCGGACTACCAGGTTTGTACGAGCTTAAGTACTCGATGATTTCTGCGAGAGCGGAGGTTTTCAGTGCTTAATCTGGTGCAAATTGGTCGGTTCTGTTACAGAACTTTTCTTGATTTTGAAGGGATTGCTCTTGTTCCTCCATCTCCTTCTCTAGCTCATCATTTTTCTTCAATACTTTGACGAATAAGAGCTTGTCTTCATACTTGAGATAATCAAGAGAGTCATCATCTTCATCACTCTCCACTTGACTATCTCTTGATGCCTTCTCCTTGATCTCACCAAGAATCTTCTCTTGATCTTTCTTGGTTGCTTTCTTCTTGTTCTTCTTGGCCATGAGACACAAGTGATGAGTATCATGAGATACTGAGGTTGACTCATCACTTGGTCGCCACCGGGCTTAGAGAGCCGCTGCTGGCTGCCTCCTGATCCCTGTGTGCTGGGCAAATACCGGACACGTCCGGTAGCAATACCGGACACGTCCGGTATGTGCAGACAGGCACCAGAGGAGCAGCATCCTGCACCTCCTGATCTGGTGCATCTTCCTTGAGGCTTCTTGAGGCTTCTTCACATGATGATGATTCAATGGACCTCATTTCCAATGAATCACAATCATGTGCTTCATCACATTTGGACTTTCCATAAAGGTTGGTAAGTCTAGTCCAAATGACATGAGAACTCTCCAGCGGAGATTCTCCATTGTAGATAGCCTCCTCAAGAACCTCTGCACTCAATGAGTTTAACAAGATTAAACACGCATGAGCATTGAGTTGCACACATATCTCTTTCTCTTTTGTTAGGTTCTTATAGTTGCTCCAATCAACTATAGAAAGAGATATGCTCACACCCACAATATGCTCAACAATGGGGCTAATAGCCCGAAATGCATTGAGTACATAAGATGACCAAGATAGAAAGTTTGAACCATCATTTTGGAGAAGCACCACGTCCGTCTCCATAGGCGAATCCATCTGTTCTCACAAGCGGTGAAGCTCAAACATGAGTCTGAGCTCCGATACCAATTGAAAGGACCAAACGGACCTAAGATGCCGCCTAGAGGGGGGTGAATAGGCATTTCTGAAAAATTAACATCTTAAATGCGGAAACGATTAGTAAGTGAGCTTCCAATTTCTTGGAAGCTCTCAATCGGAGTAAATCAACCCCACAAGAGACAAACACACAGTATATGAAAGATATACAAAGAATATAGAGTCAATTCCCTGCACCACAAATGATCAGAACAATATAGAATAAATCCTATGTGGGAAGGTAATACCGGACACGTCCGGTAGGGATACCGGACACGTCCGGTAAACCTTAATTGTACGAGCCTTTAGGCAATACCGGACACGTCTGGTAGCAATATCGGACACGTCCGGTATTTGCGATTTCGGCACAGAGCTCCAAATCGACTCTGGTTTCTTCTCAACTTTGTCACGCCCTGTAGAGATACAATCTATGTATATGCTCAACACACAGAACCTACAGAGATATCTCGAGCCACACAAATATCAAAAGCGGTAAAAGAGAGAAGACACGGCATTTGTTTTACCGAAGTTTGGCACCCCCTCGGGTCCTACTCTTCGTTGAGCCGGCTGCGAGCTACCACAAAGGTGGGCTCTAGAGGACACCACAGGTCACTCTAGCCGCGGTCTATTTCACCCGCAATGCTCCTTCTACTCGTTGATCTCTTTTGAGGAGAGATCGAACCTTCACAAACTTTCCGAGGCACTCCACAAAGCTCTTGGGTGCTCAATGGCGACGCCTAGCCGTCTAGGATCGTAGAGTCCAAGAGTAAAGAATGCGCACAACAAGATCGACGATTTGCACAAGTGCTCAAGAGGTGGCTAGCTCTCTAATTTCAATCTCTCTCAACCCACAAATGGATTTGGCAATTAGAGGTCAATCACTCACTAAGAGAGGGTTGGAAAGTGCTTTGGAAGCTCTAGAATGGGTGTGGGAACCAGTAGAATCAGCAGCCCTCAAGAGAGAGGGCTTGGGGGTATTTATAGCCCCACCCATGAAACTAGCCGTTTTCTAGCCGTTGGTCTGAAAACGTGAAGGTCAAAACTTCCGGTCTAGATCTCGGAACTTTCGACATTCACTAGAAACACTGTTCAAAGAGGTATAACGGCTACTTTTCAGTCCATGTTGGAAGTCGGGTCGGAACTTCCAAGAGATAACCGGAACTTCCGACGAGCTTGCGGCGGGGAGGCTGAGGAGGTCGAGATCCCACTGTCAGAACTCGCGTCGGAACTTCCGACGCTGGCAGTGTCGGAACTCGGGTCGGAACTTCCAATGCTGGGAGTGTCGGAACTTGAGTCGGAACTCGGGTCAGAAATTCCGACGCTGGGAGTGTCGGAACTCGGGTCGGAACTTCCAACGCTGGGAGGACAGACTTGCTGAAAATCCCAATGTCGGAACTTCCGACTTTAAGGTCAGAACTACTGACTCTGGAAGTTGACAGCAACCTCTCCAAGTGTTTGTGAAGTGATTTTGTGTCTCTCTTTTGATTTTATTTTTATACTTGAGCACTTATGGAATCATCTACTATATGTTGCATCCCTCTTAATAGTACGGCTTTCCTAATCACTCAAGATGAATTGAAAAACAAGTTTTAAACCTCTTGAGTTGATCTTTATCGAACCGAAGCCGCTTCTCTTTCACCTTCTTCATTTAGAGGAATGCTTGTCATGACTAGAAGTAGATATCCCTCAAGCATAACCATCTTGAGCATGTGACTTGACTCCATACAAGTGATATGATGAAATCCCAAATGTGTCAAGTCACTTTAATCAATATTGTTGCTAGGAATGTTGATTCTCCACTTAATGTAATCTTCAAGCTTGATTGATCCTTCGACTAAATGCAAGTACTTTCTTCTTCACCCTAGCTAGGTTCTTTGGCCGCCAAGCCGTCGCTTGCCCCTCACCCTTGCTTAGTACCTCGAAGACTCTTTCCTTGCTATCTTCGTCATCTTCAAGCCATTCAATCACACTTTGCTTTGAATCCTTTGTTAGCACACATATGAACCATGATTATCCCACAATAGAGTAGCCTTTTCATCAATGTCATTTTCATTGTTGTCTTGTGCTTGTGACATGAATATCATACAACAATCCATTATTTTGGCTTTGCATTTCATTTCAAACATATTGTGAGATATGCTTTTTCTTGTGTCACACTTAGCAAACATATTAGACCTTTAATCAATGTTGTCTTCAAATCATCCAAAACATACTTAAGCGCAACATGCACTTTCAACACCGTATCGAGGGAAGCATTGTCAACATGTCTTCTTTGGGACATCTGTGGGGATAATACACTTGTATACCCCCATGGCATGACTTGGGCTATTCTACAGATACGGCCCAGCTAGGAGGCCTTGCGGCCCGCAACCAGGCCGTCGCAGCCGCCAAGGACTCTCCTGATGACTTGCTCGACAAGGAAGATCCGAATAGATAGACCCAGATTCCTTGCCAAAAGGAACCGATTGTAATCTGTTAGGATTCGGCAAGTTGTAACCCTGCTCCCCGGCTATATAAGGCGACCAGGGATCCCCTCCAAAGCGGGTGATATTTCAATCCATCAATACAAACCAGCCACCAGAACACAGGACGTAGGGTATTACGGCGACTTGCCGGCCCGAACCTGTCTAAACCGCCGTCTCTCCTCCCTGTGTTTACGCTTCGTAGACGTCTCGCACGCCTCCGCCGCTCAATCTACCACCTTGGGCATACCCCTCGGTAGACTATCGACCATATTTCATCGATAGTTGGCGCGCCAGGTAGGAGGTGTGTGCTATGACACCATGATCTGCCAAGCAGTTACTTTCAATCGCTCCATGGTTCCTCCGGAGTCGGGCACCACTTTTCAGATCGGATCTATGATCTGGACCGTGGGCGACCACGCTCCTGCTTCAGAAATCATGGAATCTGCGCAGCTTCCTACGCCGGACGCTCTGCCGTCCATCCACAGCGTCACTGAGCCGACGTGCCGCCCGCGAAGAATCGTCCCTTGCGACGACCTGATCGAAGCCATCGACCGAGCCAACCAAGGAATTGCCGAATGCATCGACTCCATCGAGGTAGCTCGTATACAGCTTTCCGACCAATCTTGCCTTGAGCAATTTTTAGGTACACCATTGGAAGTCTCCAGCGCTCGACCCACCCGCCGCCCTAGATCGGATCTGCATCCGACATGTCGCTGCACTTCGTCTCGAACGACCATGCCCTTCGGGCTCCGCGGTGTGGCTCCTACATATCAGCACCAGGCGCTGCGATAGTTCTCCGACAAGCTCCAATTTTTTGGCTCCGATGATATGGCTCCGACCAACAAGCACGACCGAATGACTCCATCTCCACTAGTCGGCATGGTGACTCTCCAAGAGATCTCCGGTGACACCGTCTCAGAGAGTTCGGCGTCCAGATCTACCACGACAAACGGCTCCACCTCCACGCGGTCCACGACCATCATCTCCACCGACTCCGGGGCCAACTTCTCATCGTATCGCGGCGGCATCATCTTCCACGTCTCCGCCGACAGTCCTTCACCGCCAAATGAAGCGGAAGGCGAACGCGCCAATCAGGAGCAGCGCAACATCGACCGGCAACGCCGGCGTGACGACGACCGACACGACCAGGAGCGCCGCGACCGGCAGCATCGCGACAACGAACGACGTCGGGAACACGACCATGCTGGAGGTTGTGACCTCATCTACGAGTTCGATAGGGTCGATGATCAACCCGTCTACCCGACCCCAAGCGCCAACCTCGCCGTTGTCTACAACGAACTCTCCAAGCTTCCGGCAACCCCGGAACTTCAGAAGGTTGTCGCCCACGTCAAGGCCGCTGCTGTGCAGTGCAACGAAAAGGGGCGCTATCCCTCTCCATCCGGATCGTCGTACAGCGGGACGCCACAAAGCCCACATCCTTCGCGCCGACGGCGATCGCCGCCACGTCGCGACCAGGAAGTCTCCCAAGGCAATCACGCCCGCGATCAAGCTCCGGCTCCCGACGCCTCGACAGGGCCTCGCCCTTTCACCTCCCGGCTCCGAGCCGTCCAATGGCCTCAGGGCTTCAAGGTCACCACGGTGGACAAGTACGATGGCAAGACCAACCCGGAGCAGTGGCTCACCACGTACGAAATCGCCATTCAAGCAGGAGGAGGAGGATCTGACGTGATGGCCAAGTACCTCCCCGTCATGTTGTCGTCTTCAGCCAACAGTTGGCTCCACAAGCTCGCCAAAAACTCCATCGACACCTGGGAGCAACTGAAGGAAGTCTTCGTCAAGACGTACAATGCTACCTGTGTCCAACCAGGAACGCGTTACGATCTCCAAAACGTCCACCAGGAGCATAACGAAGGCCTCCGAAGCTACATCCGACGATTCTCCACCATGCGCCTCACGATTCCGGAGATTGGCGACACGGAAGCCATCTCTACGTTCTCCAACGGTCTGCGCCATAAGGAGCTCCGCGACAAGATCATCCGGAAGAAGGTCTCCACGGTCACCGAATTAATGACGATCGCCAACTCCTACGCCGACGCCGACGATGCCCATCGCCACCATTAACGCCTGCGTCACCGATCACGATCCCAGGAGCATCGCTGCGACAACGATCGCCGCAATGAACGACACAACAAAGGACGAGACCACCGCTCCAAGCAACGGGACCACCGCAACGACCGAGATTGCCGGCATGATCGGCTAGAGTCGTCCCGTCAGAGAACGGACCACCGTCACCACGACCGTCGCTACATCGCCAACACCAATACTCGGTTGAGGCGCACCTACGACAACGACTACAAGAAGCTCCTCAACGATCCCTGTCCTCTCCATAAAGGCGCCAAACACTCCATGCGTGAGTGTGATACCATCACCCGTAACGTTCGCGGGAGTGACAACAAGCGACCGTGATACAACAATGACAAGGACAAGGACGCCGATGCCCACGAACCTGCTTTCCGAGCACCAGCGAGGACCCTCTCCATCTTTGGCAGCAACGTCGTCATCGAGACTGAGCAGAAGCGGCGCCAAGTACGACGTGACATCGCCTCCATCACGGCCATCACCGATGACCCCGCCAATGTTCGCTACCTCGACTAGTCGGGGCGCCCCATCACCTTCTCTAGGGAGGACCAGTGGTCGGACGACAAGTATCCAGGGTGTTTTCCTCTCATCATCGACCCGATGATCTCCAACTGCCGCTATCGCAAGGTCCTCGTCGACGATGGAAGCTCCCTCAACATCATCTTCTCATCGGCTTTCCGCGAGCTCGACTACTCCAAGCAGGATCTGTTCCCGGCGAATTTCCGCTTCTGGGGCATCATACTAGGTAAACCATCCATGCCTGTTGGCCAGATAACCCTCCCAGTGCAGTTCAGCACCTCCGACCACTTCCGCGAGGAGTACATCACCTTCATCATCGCCGACTTCGACACCGCCTACCACGCCATCCTCGGTCGCCCGGTGCTCTCTAAACTCATGGTTGTTCCACATTACGCCTACCTCATGCTCAAGATGCCAACAAAGAAAGGCATCCTCAACGTTCGGGCAAATCTCCAGGTGGCTTACGACTGCGAGCAGGAGACAATCAACTCCGTCGTAACACGCCAACAGCGTCAGGGCGTCCAGGACTGCATCGCCAACGCCGCCAAGCTCCGCCCCGACGATCTCGAGATCCTGGAGACCTCCGACCAGCGCTCCAACAAGAAGTCGAAGGATACGAAGCAGGTGGCCCTGGTGGACGGTGCTCTAGAGAAGATTGCCGTCATCGGCACCAACCTCGACCCCAAATAGGAAGACGCGCTCGTTAGCTTCCTACGGAGCAACGTCGACGTGTTCGCCTGGAAACCAGCGGACATGCCTGGAGTTCCACAGAAGTTCGTCGAGCACTCCATGAACGTCTCCTCAACCGCCAGGCCGGTTCGCCAAAAGCTCCGTCACTTCGTGCCAGATAGGAAGGAGGCAATTAGGGTAGAGCTCACCCGGCTCCTAGCTGCTGGCTTCATCAAAGAGGTGTATCACCCAGATTGACTGGCCAATCCAGTTCTTGTACTCAAAAAGAATAAAGAATGGCGTATGCGCATTGACTACACTGATCTCAATAAGCATTGCCCCAAGGACCCCTTCCTCCTCCCTCACATCGACGAGGTCGTCGACTCTACCGCTGGGTGCGAACTTCTCTCCTTTCTCGATTGCTATTCCGGTTACCATCAAATTGCTTTGAAGGTCGAAGACCAGATTAAAACGGCGTTCATCACGCCTTTCGGCGCCTACTGCTACACGACCATGTCATTCGGGCTGAAGAACACCGGAGCCACGTACCAGCGTGCGATCCAAGATTGCTTGAAGGACCTCATCCCGGAGAAAGTCGAAGCTTACGTAGATGACGTCGTCGTCAAGACTTGCACCACCGACACGCTCATTCCCGACCTCGAGGCAACCTTTAAGGCCCTCAACAGGTTCAAGTGGAAGCTCAACCCCAACAAATGCATCTTCGGCGTGTCGTCTGGAAACCTCCTCGGCAACATCGTCAGCCGCGACGGCATCCGCCCAAACCCCGACAAGACTTCGGTCGTTCTCCGCATGCGAGCTCCCTCCAACGTGAAGGACATCCAGAAGCTCACTGGGTGCATGGCGTCCCTCAGCCGCTTCATCTCCAGGCTCGGCGAAAAGGGGCTACCCTTCTTCAAGCTCCTCAAGGCTGGTGAAAAGTTCGTATGGGACGCCGAAGCCGATTGCGCCTTCTCCGACCTGAAGAAGTATCTTACCTAGCCTCCCGTGCTCGCCGCACCAAAGGAGAAGGAGCCCTTGCTGCTCTACATCGCCGCCACAAACCGGGTCGTCAGCTCCATCATCGTCATCGAACGCGAGGAAGCCGGCCACTCCTACCCCGTCCAGCGACCCTGCTATTTCGTCAGCGAGGTATTGAACGACTCCAAAACCCGATACCCTCAGGTACAAAAGCTCCTCTATGCGGTCCTTATTACTGCACGCAAGCTACGCCACTATTTCCAAAGCTCCGAGCGGGTCACTGTCGTCACGGAATTCCCCCTCGGGGACATTCTCCGCAACAAGGACGCTATAGGACGTATCATCAAGTGGGCCATCAAGCTCGGCTCCTACGACATTGCCTTCCAGGGTCGCCAGACTATCAAGTCGCAAGCACTTGCCGATTTCGTCGCTGAATGGACGGACCTCCAAACTCCAGTACCACCAGAAGCGCCAGAACATTGGATCCTCTTCTTCGATGACTCCCTCACCCTGCATGGCGCCGGTGCTGGTCTTCTTTTCATGTCACCCTCCGGTGAGAAACTACGCTACACTTTACGGTTACTCTTTCCAGCCTCCAACAACGCCACCGAGTATGAAGCCACCCTCCATGGTCTCCGTATCGCGAGCGAGCTAGGCGTCAAGCGCCTTATGGTCTACAGTGACTCCGCCCTCATCATCAACCAGCTCAACAAGGTCTGGAATTGCTCCAACGACAAGATGAACGCCTACTGCACCGCCATCCGGAAGATTGAAGGTAAATTCTTCGGTATCGAATACCATCGTCTACCGCGGGATCGGAACCAGGCGGCCGACGAGCTCTCCAAGTTGGCATCGTCAAGATCTCTGACCCCCGCAGGCATATTCGTCCATGACCTGCTCGAGCCCTCCATCGCCGATCACTCAGGCCTCGGCTCACCCACGGACGCCATGACTCCACTTCCGCCGACAGAACAACTGGTCACCGCCGTTCCTTCAACGCCGTCCGACTGGCGCGATGACTTCATCAAATATATCTCCGAGAACCTTGTCCCCGCTGACAAGACTGAAGCTAAGCGCCTCATTCGCCGCGTCAACAATTACATCCTAGTCAACAGTATGCTCATGCGCAAAAACTCCAAAAACGAGGTACTCCAAAAATGCGTCTCCAGGGAAGATGGCCTCAAAATACTCTTCGACATCCACGCCGATGAATGTGGGAACCATGCGGCCGCAAAGACGTTGGTACGTAAAGCTTTCCGTGCAGGATTCTACTGGCCATTAGCGGTCGCCGACGCTGAACAGCTCGTCCGCACCTGCGAGGGGTGCCAATTCTTCGCCAAACAAACCCACGTTCCTGCGCAGTCGCTTCAAGCAATACCGGCCTCGTGGCCCTTCGCTTGCTGGGGACTCGACATGATCGGTCCCTTCCGACCAGCTCCAGGAAGCTTCAAGTGGATATACATCACCGTCGACAAATTCTCCAAGTGGATAGAAGCAAAGCCAATCACCAAGGCGACCGCCGAAAACGCCGTCGCCCTCATCGACGAAATAATTCATCGCTCCGGTCTCCCGAACTCCATTATCACCGACCTCGGCTCCAACTTCACCGGTAACGTCTTCTGGGATTTCTGCGAAGGCCACGACATCCTTGTCAAGTATGTCTCCGTCACCCATCCTCGAGCCAACGGCCAGGCCGAACGAGCCAACAGCATGATCCTCGACGCCCTGAAGAAACGCCTCTACCAGAAAGACGAGAAGCACCCTGGTCGCTGGATGCACGAGCTCCCCTCCGTACTCTAGGGTCTCCGGACTCAACCCAGCCGCAACACCAACGTTTCGCCATACTTCATGGTCTTCGGCTCCGAAGCCGTCATCCCTGCCGATGTCGTCTTCCGCTCTTCGTGCGTTGAGAGCTATGATGAGGAAACCTCCGACCAGGCTCGCTGCGACGACCTTGACCGCCTAGAAGAAGAGCGCCTGGCATCTTGCCTCCGCACCGCCAAGTATCTCGAAGCAGTTCGCCGCTACTACAACCGCAACGTGAAAGACCGATCCTTCATCGTCGGCGACCTCGTCCTCAAGCGGAAACTCAAGACCGACGGCCTGCACAAACTATCTTCGCATTGGGACAGCCCCTACACGGTGAAGGAAGTCACCCGACCAGGTGCCTATCGTCTCGCTGACCTCGAAGGCATTGACGTGCCCAACTCCTGGAGTATCGAGCACCTTAGAAAATTCTACACTTAAAGCGACGGCTCGCCGAAATCTCCATCCGTCGCCGGACGGCTCGCCGACATCTCCACCCGTCTCCAGACAGCTCGCCGACATCTCCATCCGTCTTCGGACGGCTCGCCGACCTCTCCAACTCGTCTACGGACGACTCGCCAATTTCTCCAAACAGCCTGGCTGATGCTAAAGGAGACTCAGAGCAGGGGCTACTGCCACCGCCAGACGCGTGCATGAGCGCCCGCCCTCTGCGCTATGGCGGCCAGTAGTCCTCCCAAGTGATGTCCTGACCTCTCTACGCGTGCATGAGCGCCCGCCCTCTGCGCTGCGAAGTGAAGGTTAAGCTTGGGCTGAGACCTCCAGAGGCTATACGTCCAGTACCTGTATGCGCTGGTTATGCGCACGTTCTCCATTCAGTCTTCAAGCAGCCTGAATAATGCCGACGAAAACTCAGAGCTGGGGTTGTTGTCACCATCGGACGCGTGCATGAGCGCCCGCCCTCTGCGCTATGGTGGCCAACAGTTCTCCCAGGGGACGTCCTGACCTCTCTACACGTGCATGAGCTATGAAGGAAAGGCTACCTTGGGCTGAGAATTCTGAGGTTATAAGCTCAGTGCCTCGCGTTCGCGCCACCCACGCGCTCGACAACGGTCGCCATTCGCCCACATCACGCCACGATCGAGCCTCTCGGAAAAAACCCTGGTCGTGGTACCTCCCTACGCGTGCATGAGCGCCTGCCCTCTGCGCTATGGGATGCCAGCAGTGGTTTCTTGGGCGACGCCCTTGACTCCTACGTGCAAACGAGCTTCGTGCTCTACGCTATGGATCCTGGGATAACCCAAGGCCGAACAGTTCATCCCTACGGCTCATGACTATTGGGTCTGCAGAATTCGGGGAACGAACAAAACATGCCGACCCGCGTCAAGTTTTGATTCAGTTTGCCCAAGAGTCTATTTACAGACTATCTCCTAACTTACAAACTACTGGTGTCGGCACCGAACAAGTCTACACCTTCGACAAGGGCTTCGGCGGCAGGCTCGGCCTCCTCCTCCAGGCGCTCCATCTCGGCCTCTGACGTATTCGCCGCAAAGCCTGCTCCCAGCCTCGACATCTCCATCCGCGGGTAATGCGAACGAAGAATGGCGAGGCCATGAGCCGCCACACTCTGTGCCGCCGCCTTGGTGTACGCCTGGAAGCGCCCCCATAGGCCATGTGCCTTCCGGACGACATGATCGCCGATCCGTCGCTTCTTCTCCGCCGGGAAGAAAGGCTCCTCATCGATGCACTGCACCAACAGGGCCACCTCCTCCGCCAGCGACCAGAAGCGCTCATGGAAATCATCAATACGTCGCTGCAAATCTGCAAATTGCATTTTCACGTTTTCCCGGTAAACTGCAAACGCCAAAACAAAGGGTAAGACGACGACCAGCTCCGACCACGTTTCACCAAGGAGACTTACCAGCGTGCATGGCCTGCCACTTCTGCACCTCCTCGTCAGACTTCGCCTTCTCCTCGGCCAGGAGACGCGTCCGCCTGCATCGCCTCTGTGAAGACAACTCCACGATTTAGGACTCCGACCAGATGACGTACTAAGCAAAAGGGAGTTTAGCATCGTCAACTTACGTGCGGCGAACTCGTCAGCCTTGTCGGCCCGCAGTTGAAACTGGAAGTTCTCCTGCCCCTGCTGCTGGATGATTTCCTCAAGCTCCCGAGAACGTGCGTGGGCATCCTCCAGATGCCCCTCCAAGCCAGCGAATTGGCCCTCGACGCACTTCACCTCCGCCCAGAGCCGCTCGTTCTCCTCGGCCATCGGTGCCATCCGGTCAAGGGCGAGCTTACGCTCCTCCCCGACTTTCAACAGGAGCTACAGACAAACGGCGACCAGAATGAACAAAAGCCATCTAAAGGTAAACAATAACGGGTAAAACGTGCATACCTGAATCTTCTCCAGCAACTTCGACGCGTCTCCGATGACGGCGTCCGTCGCTGCACTCGCCGCCTCATCATCAATCTCGACGACCTCATCGCCATCGACGCGGAAGCGACGAACAGGACATCGATGCGGGTCCTCCTCTGGACGCTCGATCTCCTCGATCTTCGGCGAGGCAGGCGGCGCCACCTTCCTCTTCGTCCCCCGGGCATGACGACCCAAGGACCCGGTCACCGGAGCCGCAGCACTTCCGGCCGCGACACCTTCTCCAGAACTTCCCCAAGGCGTCGGGGACGCCTGTCGCTCCGCCTCCTGAGGCTCGGGGACTTCGGACGCCTCCGGCTGCTCCGCCCCCAGAGGCTCGGGGACTGTGGACGCCTCGACGTCCACCGTCGCCTCTGACGCCTCCTCCGGCACGGCCGACTTCGCCGACCCGCCAATGTCCGCCTCCACCGGAGGGCTTGTTTCCCTCCGACCACCGCCCTCGGTGTCCGGCACCTTTGCGGTATCCGCCGACCTGCAAAGGGCATGGACACGTCGTCAACTCCCAGATCCGACCAGTGTAAGAATCATAAGATGAGTAGGGGATACTTACAGGCCCGACACTTTCTTCTCTCGAGAGAAGCGACGAGAGCGTGGACGTGCGCCACTGCCTGCGGACTCCTCCTGCGGCTTGTGCGCACCAGCCGCCCTGCTAGACGACTCCCGGGTCTCCGAAGCCTGCTGCGGCGTCCCCGTCTCCTTCGGCTTTGGCTTCGCCTTCGCCGCTCCACAACCCGCTGAGGACCCCTGCCCAAAACGGGCACTCAGTGGGACCTCATCCTCACTGTCAGACGCATCGTCTGACCAGTCGATGACCACGCGGTGACACTTCACCGCCTCTTCGTCAATAGCGAAGGCGCCACCGATCTCCAGCGACACCTTCTTTTTCTTTTTTGCAGGGGCGGCTTGGCATTTTCCCTTCGGGTCAGCGCGGGCCCGCCGCCCACCAGACCGGGACTCGGGGACTCGGCTCCCCTCATCCCCGCTGTCTTCGATCTCCTCCACGCCGACCTCCGCCGCGCCGCAACCGTCGCCGTCACCGACGCCTTCCCGCCGCGGGTCAACGCCCTTTTTCCACGCCTTCGATGGCGCTTGCGACACAAACGCCTCCCGGCCCTGCACCGTGATTTTATGACTTTAAGTATTTAGTTTCGCATTTCAACAAACATATGCAGGGCAAAGACACTAACCTTTGGCGGAGGGTACTCCAGGGAGTACGATTTCCGCAAATACTCTAGCTTCTTCCTCTACTGCAGGTCGAAGAGCGCCTCGACCCGCAGGAACACCTCCTCCGACGACAGGGGTTCCGGCGCCTTCCGCGTCTGGTCCGCCGCGTCCCCAGCATACTCGTATGCTGGGTGTGCCCTCTCCTTGCAGGGTTGGCAGCGCCTCTTGATGAAGTTCGACGCCACCGCCACCCCATCGACGCAATGTTTGTCGACCAGCTTCAGGAGCTCCTCCACCTGCTCCATTGCCGCAGCGCCGGTACGCTCCGACCACGACGGCAGCACCTTCGGCGCGAAGGCCGGGTCGCACGGTGGCCTCGGCGCCTCTTGATGGATGTAAAACCACTTGGGCTTGTACTCAATTGCCTTTGAAGGCAGCGGCATCGCGATGTACTTCTCTGCCATCCCATCCCGCAGCTGAAGGTACACCGACCCGACGATGTCCGACGTTCTGGTGCCGTTGATCTTCAGGCGGAAGAAGTGGCAGAAGAGGTCGAAGTGGGGCTTGATGCCCAGATATGCCTCGCAGTAATGAATGAAGACCGCGATGTGCAACATTGTATTGGGGGTCAAGTTGCACAGCGCGACCTGGTAGTACTCCAGCAGCCCGTGGAGGAAGGGGTGGACCGGGATTCTGAAACCGCACCTGAAGAAAGCTTCGAAGACGACGAGCTCCGAAGTATTTGGCGTCGGCCAGTCCTCCAGGTACGCTTCCCTCCAACCGCCGGTGACGCTGTCGAGCAGCAGGCCGGCGAAGACGAGCTCCTCCAGATTCTCCCATCGGAGAACACTCTGCGTCCACCCGCGTGCCCAGCTCAGCACCTCGATGCGGTCGTCGGATTTCGCCTTTGCCGCCTTCTTCGCCTTCGCCGCACCGCCGCGAGTGCGCTTTCCGCCCGCCATTGATAACAACGAGGTGCGGATTTAGATCTGGATCTGGTGCTACAGTGGCCTCGCGCTCGGGGTCGCTCGTGCGCAAGAAGGAAGCGGAGAAGACGAGAGCTACGAGGAGAAAGCACAAGGAACAAGTGAGGAACCGCCGCTGTTCGCCTTCCCCTTTTATACGGCGTGGCCCGACCCTTCAGCTTCAGGGTTCTTGGGAACCCGTGCCCGTCACTCCCACGACCGCCACGTCGCCTGCCGTAACCGCACGCGCACGCCTTCAACACGTCCGCCTTAATGGGCCGCTGGGCCTTTTGATTTCCAAAACGGCATGTCCGTTCGTCCTTATCATTTCTTTAATTTCAATTATTTTGCACCACTAAATGCGATACTAATGCACGGTGATCAGTCACCCCTGCTGGTTCTAATGTCCATTTCAGGGGGGACAGTAAGCTCTACAGTTCTTGGTCGGCGCTACAGTAACTCCCGGGGACTGTAAATCTCCAACTTCACCCTCGGGGACTCTCCCCTCAAATTTATACTAATGCTTTTTCTTTGGCCCTGCTACAAGAACCATGCTGCTTCTTACAGCAGACCCGGGGACTACGTGTACACGTTATTTTTTCTTTCATAAAAATGACTCTGTTTCATGCAGGAAAATTACAAGCTTGGCACCACGTGCCTACAACACCTACTTCCAAGCTCGGGGACTAAGTGGATACACTTCACCTAGCGGTGAATGTATTGTTCATCTTTTTCTTTTTTTACAGCTTGATATGGACTAAGCTCGGACTTCAACCAGGAACGCCCTGGGCTACTGGCGTCTGGCAGCGTCCAAAGTGGATACACTTTACCAGATGAAAGATCTTCCAAAAATTTTTTGCAGGACATCGCATCCTTTTTTGCAGGACATCGCAGAATACTCCATAGGGCTGCACTTCGGCTACAACTCAGGTTGTTATGTTCGCGACCAGCCTAACCTGGTCGGAAGCCTATTACAAGTGCAACCGCGGCCAGGCAATCTGGTCGGCAGATGCCTCTACCGACATACGACCAGACCCAACCTGCTCGGGAGACTTCACGACGCCCAACACAATGGATGCAAAGTGCTCGGGGACTAGCTGTGGGGATAATACACCTGTATACCCCCATGGCACGACTTGGGCTATTCTACAGATACGGCCCAGCTAGGAGGCCTTGCGGCCCGCGACCAGGCCGTCGCAGCCGCCAAGGACTCTCCTGATAACTTGCTCGACAAGGAAGATCCGAATAGATAGACCCGGATTCATTGCCAAAAGGAACCGATTGTAATCTGTTATGATTCGGCAAGTTGTAACCCTGCTCCCCGGCTATATAAGGCGAGCAGGGATCCCCTCCAAAGCGGGTGATATTCCAATCCATCAATACAAACCAGCTACCAGAACACAGGGCGTAGGGTATTACGGCGACTTGTCGGCCCGAACCTGTCTAAACCGCCGTCTCTCGTCCCTGTGTTTACGCTTCGCAGACGTCTCGCACGCCCCCGCCGCTCAATCTACTATCTTGGGCATACCCCTCGGTAGACTATCGACCATATTTCGTCGACAACATCTCCTAAGCTACCCTTACTGTTCCAGCAAAATATGCAATCCTTGTACTCAAGCCTCGAGATAGGCCCTGCTGCCAGATTGCGGTGTTGTTCGGCTGTATCCTCAAAAATAAAGGTGATATTACTCAGCCTTCTTCCCTTTCGTTTTACTCAACCTTGAGCACTGTAGGAATCAAACTGATGGCACATGACATTGCTATGTTTTGTTTTCTATAGATTTTGCCGGGTGAATTTAAAGCATATGGGGCACAAGAAGGATAGGGTTGTCTACAATCATGCTCGCTGACTCCAACCAGAAGCTGCAATATTTCAAGACTAAAAATGAAACTTGTATGCACTATTGATTTTTCTGCGTGATTACTTCAACAAAAGCTAGCATAGTCAACTGTAGTTCTGGTTATTCTTTTTATTACAGTCAGAACTGACAACTTTACTTGTGTGCATTTAAGATTAAAGTTATGCTAAACAAGGCATCAAAGTGGCACAGATCGTCATGGACGGAGCAATTCTGTACACTCTAGGACTACCCGCACTCTTCAACCTCTATATTCATCCTCTAAAAGGAATATTTCATCCTATTCATCACAAAATATACAGTTTTACCGCACTCATTCATACTCTATCGCATCCTCTATACCAACTACCATATATTTTATTCAACCATCCCGACTACCATCTCTTCTCTCTCTCCTCACTTTTCTTTTCTTTCCCCCTCCTCTTTTTCTCCGCCCGACACTTCTCTTCTTCTCCGCCCGCCGCTCACCACTCCTCTTCTTCTCTGCCCGCCGCTCCTCTTCTTCCTCGGCCTCCTTCACGGCGAGCTCGCCCTCCGTGGCATGCGCGCGGCCAGATCCGGCCCCGACGCGGCCAGATCCGGCCCCGGCGCGGCCATGGCGAGGCGGGCGGGCCACGGCGCGGCGAGCGGGATCCGACCATGGCCACGGCGCGGCGAGCGGGATCCGGCCCCGGCGCTCGCCCTCCTCTCCTCCCTCTCCTTCCTCGGTTGCGGGGCCGTGGCCACGGCGGAGGTGGGCGCGGCGGCCGTCGAGCAGCAGGCGTGCCCCTCTCTCCTCTTCTTCCTCCCTCCTCTCTCTCCCCTTCCTGCGCGCGGCGGGAGTTCCTGCCCGCGGGCCCCATGCCCTGTAGCGGCCTCCCTCTACCCCGCCATTTTTAGCGCTCCCCCGAGCGTAGCGCACGGGGTAGCGGCTCCCGCTGCGGCGTCTTCGAGACGGTAAACGCTGGCATGGCGTTTACCGGCTCCGTTTAGCGGAGCCCGGTGCGGGTAGTCTAACTCTGCTGGTAATATAATATGTGCTCATTTTACATTTAGATATAAT